>CM068313.1:54120980-54165980 GCA_034766995.1 Acanthacorydalis orientalis
CAAGTATACAAAGACTGTACATTGTAATTCGTGATAATGTAGTTTTTATCATGGTCGATGAGCGGCAACTTTAATGAGCTCTCTACAGGAGGAGTTTCGTAGATGATCTGTTAATCGACTGGTTACAATAGAGAATGTGTTACTAGATTTAATTCCCAGCAAGAGAGGTTTGTCAGTTTCTTCTTTAAATTGTCAAAGTCTTCGCGCTCATTCAGCCGATCTTACTGACACAGTTATTCAACAGACAAACTTATTGTTTCTTTTTGACACTTGGCTAAAGAATGAGAATCGAATCGATGTCTCTAACTTCAATTGTATTGTTCAAATAAACATCCAACGGTTCATTCTGGAAGACTGTCGATTTATCTAGTAACAGATGATGATGTTACTGCTCACATGGATTGCAATTTTCAACAAACACAATCGATAGGAGTAACAACAGGTGTTGGATATATATGTACTGCTCAATGTGTTGCGGAAAATTGAATGGTCATCTTGATGGTCGTCTTCTACATTTCACCAAATCAGAAAATCGAAGACACTATCAGATTCATGCACAGTACTTCATTAATCTATACCATCAAGGGAACAAATCTATTCGATGTCTACTATAACAAAATTCCGATGATTTTGAACGAGGACTTTAACGTTAACTTTTCTTCCGATGTTTCCCTACCATTATTTGAATTTCTCCGCGCAAAATTGAATTTAAATATTATAAATAACCCTAATGAAACAACTCCGATATAAGGAACTACAATCGATGCAGTTTTCTCGAGATTTCTTGATAAATTCGAGTTAAAACTTTTTATATCATATTTTGGTTATCACAAACAGATTGTGTCATTTTTAAAATACGAACAAATCGAATCAGAATAAAATTATGTTTTTCGCTATAACGTATTCTCTTCATATTATTAAACATGTAATTTATGGCAATGCACCCTTTCCTATTTAATTATGGAATGTTTTATTTATATTATTTAACCTGTAATTTACAACAATCCTCCCTTCCCTGCATCTACATAAAAATACTGAAGTGTCACTTCTGTCGTGTGGTATGAACACAAACACCCGTTTTTTTCCTTAATGTACACTATATAAACAATTAGTCGACAAAGGGTCGAAAATTATTCGATAACATAAGATCATCGCCTCAAATGACAACTTTGAGCGGGGCCCGGCCGTAAAATCCCCTATCCGGGTTACCGAACTTGCATTTCTTTTGTTGTCACGATACTCACAAATAGTAAAAAAAGTCTCATGACTTATTCGTTGTCGTAAGTAAAATGGACACTAGCTCCCGGACTGTAATGATTTATGTACCGTTGAGTAGAGAACAGATGTCGTTTCCTAACAATTTGTAAACTGATTTGGAGAAAGAAAGGAGGAGATTCGATGACGTAAGTAAAATCAACAGTAACTCCTGGTCTATTAACGTAGCTCTTATAGTTTTCGTGCAGTATGCGTTTCAAATTATATACTTTTTACGAAATCCGAAACTCCGTATGTACCCCCTCAACCAGACTAATAGAAGGACGTAGTGCTACGTCAAAAACGAATATAAAATAAATTTAGTTATAATTTTTATGAAATGTTTATATAATCTTAATTCTGATAATGTAATCTTCTATATTATCTGCATAGAAAAATTAATTTTATTATAATTTATTAAGTGTGAAAATGTTCACATTTTCGAGTTTCTTTTTAATGTTTATTTTTATATCATATTTTAGTTTCCATGAACCGATTGTCTCATTTTTAAAATACGAACAAATTGAATCGGAATAAAATTATTTTTTTCACTATAATATCTCTTTTTTATATTATTAAACATGTAATTTACAGTAATGCACCCTTCCTTATTTAATTATAGAATGTCTTATTTATATAATTGAACCTGTAATTTACAACAATCCTTCCTTCCCTAGATCTACATAAAAATACTGAACTTTCACTTCTGTCGTGTGTGCATGAGCACACAGACCCGTTTTCTTCGAACAATAATGTTTTATTAGTGCACGAAACTCGTTTTTTCCATTTTTGATGCAACTGCTACAATGTGTGCAACTGATACAAATGTGAGATTTGATAGTCGTGATGTTATCAAACGAATAGCGGTTCCATATCATAGAAATTTACCAATAGATATATATATATATATATATATATATATATATATATATATATATATATATATATCGAATTCCCTTTCATTTAGTTAAATAATGTACGCATGCGTGCACAAGAGTCATTCCTAATGTAAATTTAAACACGAATAGAACACTTAGTACCCGGACCACTGTCTACAATTCATCAGTTTCTTTATTACATTACTAAAACGCATGTTTATATAGCAAATATAAACACATGTCACGAAACGTTAGTTTTCAGCCGGTACATTTAACAGAATATAAACTGTTTGCAATCATTTTCGCAGGTACTCGATGTCCGTTTAACGTGTGATGTTACACATCACGTATACAAATCCAGCAGACAATGTTATTCGCGTCATAGTTTGCAGTTCACACACACACACCAATAAACATACACAGACCTATATATATATATATATATATATATAAATGTATGTATGTATAATTCTGTGAATAATTATAAATTCATCTCGTAAATTTGGAAATTGTAAAAACTGAAGAATGGCCTTGGAGAATAAACAGTAATAAATAGAAATAGTTAGGGCGTATCAGAATAGCAGATTATGACTCATTAAGATGCTAGAACAGTTGGTGATACTTTAAATGAAAATGTTTTTGTTTGACTGCTGGAATCAAGTATGGGAAAAATTATTAACTCAGTCTCACATTTGGTAGCGTATTGAAAAGAACTGATCAGAGTTAGTAACAATTTTATGAGAGGAAACATTTTTAAATAATTCTTAATTGTGACATCATCATTCGTTTTATTGATTTTCTTTGAAAAAAAAAATTAAATATAAAGATGCCATGTAGAAATCGGTTACAGGGAACAGAATATAATAAAAAATCTAGTTTTAGAAATACAGGACTATCCCAAAGAGAAAATAATAGTCAAATAAATCGTTCTTAAACAATTGTGGAAATTTCGCTAAGGCAAGGGTTTGAGTTAGTTAGTTAGTTATTGAGGACTTAGGGCGCATCGACAACTGAGCTCTTTACCGCTCGAACACAAATTATAAGCTAAAAACACACTCCGTTACGCACTTGCGTACGAATAAACCCTTAATTCGAAACGCTAATATATGTGTGCCAAGAAAGGTTCGAAAATTACCGTAAAACTATTAGGTTGGTAAAAAAATGATTGTGGTTTGTGACCTTCAACTTCGTATACATTTCCGCAATTGTTTTCCTACCAACTAAATAAAATATTTGATCAGTGCAAAATTTCCTATATGCTTCAATAGGTGGTGTTAAGAGTGCCGCATTTCGGCACTCGTGATTGAAATATATTCATGTTATGTATAGTTTAAAAAAGGTGACAGTCACGGCTGTTATTTGAGAATGAAACGCATTTGTTTCAATTTGATTTGTGTGTAAGAAAAAAATTTGAAAATCGACAACGGAAAGATACACTTTCGTTACGTTATTTTGTATGAGTTTCAGAAAGGAGTAACCGTTTGTGTGGGAATAAAAAATATTCGGGTAGTTTATTTGGACCACGCACCATTACTTTCAACTGTGACAAAATGGTTTGCTAAATTTCGATTTAGTGATTTTAACCACGAAGATCAACTTCACCTTGGACGGCCTACTGAGATCGATGGCGATGTTATGCTCGCTTTAGTTGACAATTACTCACAAATTTCGACGGAAGAGTTTGCCGAGACACTCAAAGTTGACGGATTGTCTGCATTTTGGTATTTAAAGAAGCTGGGGTTTACATTGAAGTTTGATCGCATCTCTTCGGCAGTTCCTTTGCTTAGACGCCCCTATAGAGTCTTTTTTGGATCAATTGTTGACTGAAAATGGGAAATAGATCCTCTACAACAAGTATGATGCAGATGAAAGTGAAAACAAGCAAACAAGCGAATGAAGGAGCAGAACAAGTCCCCAAAGCTGGTTTACGTCCGATGAAGTGGTATCTGTGTGTTTGATGGGATCGAAAAGGCATTATTTATTTTGTGCTGCTCCTACGGAGCGAAACAATTACTAAGGAGAAGTATTATTAACAAATAACCAAACTAAAAGCAGATTTTTTTTTAAAATGGACAACGAAAAGATATGTTTTTGTCACGTTATGTAGCACACATTTAGGAAAGGAGTAATAGTTGAAGCGGCAATGTAAAATATTCGGGTGGTTTTTATGGACTATGCACCATTACTTTCGATTGTGAACAAATGGTTTGTAAAATTTCAACTTAATGATTTTAACCTTGAAGACCAACCCCGCTCTGGATGGCTGAGACCAGCTCTAGTTGACAATAACTAACGAATTTCGATAGAAGAGGTTGCCGAGAGACTCAAGTTGACAGATCGACTGTACTTCGATATTTAAAGAAGCTTGAGATCACGTTGAAGATCGATACGTGGGTGTTGCACTCGTTGTATGAAAAAACAAGTTTTATCGCATTTTTTCGGCAGTTTCTTTGGTTGGGCGCCACAATAGAGAGCCTTTTTTGGATCGGTTGATGACTGACGATGAGTAATGGATCTTACTAAACAATGCCTGTCGCAGACGAACGTGGAATCAAGCAAACGAAGGGGTAGAACCAGTCGCCAAAAACTGACTTGCATTCGATGAAAATGCTTCTGTATGTTTGGTGGGATTGCAAAGGTATTTATTTTGAGCTGCTCCTACGGAGTGAATCAATTACTGAGGAAAAGTACTGTTAATAACTAATAAAACTGAATGCATAAATTAAAGAAAATCGTCCGTTTTTGATCAATCGTAAGGGGGTCATCTTTCACCACGACAAAGCCAAACCACATACAGCAAAACTGACTCTGCAAAAAAATGAAGCAGTTGAAATGGGAAGTCATATCGCATCGACCGTATTCTCCGGAAATTGCACCTTCGGATTATTATTTGTTTCAATCGCTGCAGAACAATTTAAACGGTAAAAATTTGACACCGTTGACGCCGTCAAAAACCACCTTGCCGCCTTTTTGCCTAAAAACAGCATGGCTTTTACGAACATGGAATCCAGCAGCTGCCCGAGCGTTAATAAATGATTGCAGAAAACGATAGTGCATACATAATTGATTAATAAAAGCGTTTTCTGCGAAAAATAATCTTCTGAGTTCCAATTTCAAATCGTGTACGAACACCAAACAGTGACCATAATCTTTTTTTCATGAAGATTCAGTTTAGGAAACTGTTTTGGTGCTTCTCCCCTGTCTAGCCACTGTGATGAACGTTTCCGATTGTTGTAGAGATTCCACTTTTCACTACATACGACAATTCGATCAAGAAATGGATAATTTTTGTTATACAAAAGAATCGCAGAGCAAACATGCTGCAGACGAATGGCTTAATGTTTTTTTTAGTTCATACGACACCCATTCATCTAGCGTTTTGTTTTTCCAGTTAGGCTCAAATATCGAACAACTGTTGATTGGTAAACACTGAGTTCTTCTGCCATCTTTGGCGTTGTTTTGCGTTGGTCTGCTTCAGTAATGGTTCTTAAATCATTATTGTCTATAGCTAAACGACGTCCACGACTCTCCTCATCATCAAGGCTTTCATTTATATTACGAAATTTTTGGAACCAGTGTTGAACTATACATTCTCTAATTGACACTTTACCAAAAACAAATTTGATATTTCGACCAGTTTCTGTTTCTTTACGTTCCAATTTACACTCTTCCAGGAAAATCGCATGAATTTGCTGTTTTTCCGTGACTAATTTAAGAGGTTATATCCAACAATACCAAAGAATGAAAAAATAGACATAAGCTGAAATCAGTGGTACAAATTTCATTGTTTACAGTGATGTATCACATGACTATACCAAAAGATAACCGTAACTAGAAAAATCGACACCAAACATAAAATGATAACCGCAATTATTTTCTGCACCGACCTAATAATCTGTTGAAATTTAACATTTTCAGAACATTTTGTTCCGATTTAAATGCATTTAGCGCTTAAAACAATTCTTATTCTGAAACTTCAATATAATCTGTTTATACAGTTCGAAAGATTTCCCTCCGTTGTCCGATGTGACTCAAAACAAGTATCGTCGATATAAAAAGAGAAAATACCGTATTTATGTACACTTCATCATTTCGTGGAACGATCAAATAAAACGACATCTGTCATCTTCGAGGAGTCAATAAAACATATGTTATTATGACACGTTGAAGCCGTTCACCTCCCATGTGTGTATTTACGAAGGCGGTGGTTCAGTAGACTTAGACTCGCGTTTCTTCTTATAACAACAATAAGATTTTAAACGACATACATGCGAAGATGTATACATACAAACATACATACATACATATATATATATATATATAAGTACATGCATATATATATATGTATGGATGTATGTTTGTATGTATGTATATATGTATGCTTACGCACACAACACACATCCATACAAACAAACAAACAAAACTGACAAAGTGAAATTGTCTGAGTCGAATCGGTATGACGCGTTTATAAATAACGTAAAAGCTCCTATGTTTAGACGCGTGTCGTAACGTGTCACGATTTAAATAGAATGCATGCTTTTACGATTATCGCACAGACATTTTTGATATGTGCATGCGTGAAATTATTGAACGTTCATCATTTCCACGTTTTTATAATATTGCATTCTGCGTATAGCGTGGATTCGACTCTTTTTTTGGACACACGCATTTTCACTAAAGAAAATTGTGAATGAGTAACAACTTAACTGGGACATATTAGATTGGTAAAAAATAATTACGGTCTTATCAACATCAAATCCATATAAATTTACAGCTTTTTTGATTTTCAAAACTGTTTCAAGTGATCCAGAACTGTTGGATGAGTGATGACTAACTTTTGTGTAAGCTCACGAATTGTTGTATGTGGTTCTGATTGAACTAGCACCTTCAGTTGGTTGTTATGAACCGAAGAAGGACGCCCACGACCTTCTTCATCTTCAAGGCTCTCGTCCACATCACGAAATTTTTGTAACCACCATTGCACAGTACGTTCCTTAACAGTGCTCACATCCGAAGCATCGTTTATTTTAAGAGCAGATTCTACTACTTTACCGCCCGTTTTATACTCATACAAAACATTGCACTAATTTGCTTCTTTTTCATCTTTAATTCTGGGCATAGCGTGGATTTGACACTTTTTTTAGACACACACATTTACTAAAGAAAATTGTGAATGAGTAACAACTTACCTGGGACATATCAGGTTGGTAAAACATAATTACGGTTTATGGACATCAAATCCATATAAATTTACAGCTTTTTTGATTTTCAAAGCTGTTTCAAGTGGTCCAGAACTGCTGTATGGATGACGACTAACTTTTTTGCAAGATCTCGAATCGTTGTGTTTGGTTCTGATTGAACTAACACTTTCAGTTGGTTGTTCAACTGGAAAAGGACGTCCGCTACCTTTTTCATCTTTAAAGATCTCGTCCACAGCACGAAATTTTTGGAACCACCATTGCACTATACATTCTTTAACAGTACTCACAACAAAAGTATCGTTTAATTTCGAGCAGTTTCTGCATCTCTATTAGCCGTTTTGTAGTCATACAAAAAATTGCACTTATTTGCTTCTTTTTCGTCTTTAATTCAGTAGCCCAATTTGAAAGAAAATTAATAATAAAACCAAAGCCTTTACGAAAATACAGACCGAATAATCAACTTTAAAATAATAATAACATGAACACGATGAAATGACACTTTCATTGAAAAAAATTAAGGCTAGAATTCAGAAAAAGAACCGCAATTATTTTCCTATCAACCTAATAACTCATAAAAATTTGTTATTATTATATCAATAAGATTGACTGTTTTCCTTGTATAAGAAAATGAGTTAGAATATTACACAAGACAGAGAAATGGAATAACAGAGATACATTTTTAATATTCTATATTTTTGCTTAAATAAAAATATCTGTAATACAAGGTCAGACAATTAAGTAATGCGACAAAATTCAAAAATCGAGTATATTTAAAAATTAAGGTACATCGCTGCGATCCCCTTCAAAGTAGTCCCCTCCCGCATCTATACACTTATTCCAGCGAGTTTTCCAGTTTTCGTAACAATTCTAGAACACTTCTTGTGGGACCTCTCCGAGTACCCTCGTCACAGATCCTTGGATATCTTCAACGGAGTCAAAATGTCGACCTTTGACGAATTTTTTCATATGGGGGAATAGGAAAAAGTCGCAGGGTGACATGTCCGGTGAATAGGGCGGTTATGGTAACGTTGCGATGCCTTTAGACGCCAAAAACTGAGAGACACTGAAAGCACTGTGACAGGGAGCATTGTCGTGATGCAGAACCCAAGTCTTCGCGATCTCTGGACGCACTCTGAGCACCCTTTTTCGTAATTGTTCGAGCATATTGCGGTAGAATACTTGATTTACGGTTTGTCCAGGTGGTACGAACTCTTTGTGAACCACCCCTTTGCTGTCGAAGAAGCAAATCAACATGGTTTTCACTTTGGACTTGCTCATTCTCGCCTTCTTTGGCCTTGGTGCTCCAGGGGACAGCCACTGTTGGCTTTGTCGTTTAGTTTCAGGGTCATATTGAAAGAACCAACTTTCATCACCAGTAATAACTCGATCGAGAAGAGTAGGATCACTTTCAACCTGCTCGAGACAATCTCGCGCACCGTTGCTCTAAATTTCTCTGTTCCATTTTCGTGACATGCACTACTCGCGCGTTGTTACAAAACACTAAACAGCTGGCGAAGAAATGATCGTACGAGGGTGGTCAAGGTCTCAATCGAGAGAGTAGGGATCTGTTATTACGGTGGCGGAGTTACAGGTTCGCAGTGTTACCACAGGCGGAGAAAAAAAATCGGTCGCATTACTTAATTGTCTGACCTCGTACTTATATGTATCTTTTTTTATGATACTACATTTCCGAAGCATAACAATTCACAAGCCGTTAAACAAATTAAATTTCAATTAATTTTAATTAATTACATTCTCTAAGTTATTATGAAAAATCTCAATGACACTTTACAAACACTTTCCTTTATTCATAAACTACATATAGAAATGAAATGTACATTTGAAGCAAAATTAATAATAAAACTGAAGTCGATGTTACCAAAATACAGACCGAAAAAAGTACTTTCAAACGATATTAACTTGAACGCTATGAAATGACAGTTTAATAGAAAAAATGAGGTTAGATTTCAGAAAACAGAAACCGTAATTATTTTCCTATCAACCTAATATACAAAAAAATATACCAAATTGTAATCCATAATCAACGACAGACTTCAATTTGTTCAGTCTGTTTTCAAGTGTAAATAAGTTTGATTTCTCAATATTAGAAAATCACTCAATCGAAATGAGCGCCTCATGCAACAACTCTAAAAAACACAGAAACATAATCATCTAAAGTTGTTAAATCAAAAAGCCAACTTTCTGGTCTCAATATCAACAACTGCATCATATTCGGATGTATTTCAAAAATCATCAGAGAATTTTTTCGAACGAATTGATTTTTTATTATTTTAAATTTATTGAGTTCATTTAATTATCACTGTTTCAAGGAAAACTGATACAGTTTATCAGAGAAATATAACTAAACAGATAATAGAAAGCTAAATAGACATTCATAGCGAAGGGGGGTTATGCCGTACATGTTGTTTGCGTCTCAATCTTCAATCATTTCAAAACTATGAATCGAACCAATATTACGTCTTATTATTAGGTTGGTAGAAAAATAATTGTTGTTTTTGTTTTGTGAATTTGTAAGTGAACGAATGAGAGAGAAAAAGTGAGTAGCAGAAACCATAATGTTGCGGAAATACTTTAATTTATAACAACATCATTGAATACCTCCTGTAATTCATGTGCTCCTGTTACCTATATACAGTTGGTCGGAAAATAATCGCGCTTTTTCTGATTTTTCTGATTGTGTCAGTTGAGAAAAAGAGAAAGATCGTGTAAGTATATGAAATAATAATATAAAAGAAATAGCTGAATTAATAATAAAATCAATGGATACCTTCTGTAATTTCTGTGCTCTCGGTACCTATATACGAGGTCAGACAATTAAGTAATGCGACAAAATTCAAAAATCGAGTATATTTAAAAATTAAGGTACATCGCTGCGATCCCCTTCAAAGTAGTCCCCTCCCGCATCTATACACTTATTCCAGCGAGTTTTCCAGTTTTCGTAACAATTCTGGAACACTTCTTGTGGGACCTCTCCGAGTACCCTCGTCACAGATTCTTGGATATCTTCAACGGAGTCAAAATGTCGACCTTTGACGAATTTTTTCATATGGGGGAATAGGAAAAAACCGTAAATCAAGTATTCTACCGCAATGTGCTCGAAAAATTACGAGAAAGGGTGCTCAGAGTGCGTCCAGAGATCGCGAAGACTTGGGTTCTGCATCACGACAATGCTCCCAGTCACAGTGCGTTCAGTGTCTCTCAGTTTTTGGCGTCTAAAGGCATCGCAACGTTACCACAACCGCCCTATTCACCGGACATGTCACCCTGCGACTTTTTCCTATTCCCCCATATGAAAAAATTCGTCAAAGGTCGACATTTTGACTCCGTTGAAGATCACTTAAATATCATTTTGGTAACATGGACTAATTTTATTACTAATTTTACCTTAAATTGTTGTATTGAATTGAAGATGGAAAAGAAGCACATAAGAGCATTTATTAATGAGTACAAAACGAATGATAAAGCAGCAATAACTGCTCTTAAACTAAACGATGCTTTTGGTGTGATTACTATAAAGAACGTACGGTGCAATAGTGGTTCCAAAAATTTCGTTCTGGATACGAAATCTATGAAGATAAAAAAGTTCCTGGATATCCTTTTTCAGTTCATAACCAACTGAAGACGTTAGTTGAATCAGAATTACATACACATCGAGAGATTGCACAAAATTTAGACGTTAGTCCTCCAACAGTTCTGGACCTTTTAAATAAGCTAGGAAAATTAAAAAGAGAGAAATTCATATGAATTTGAAGGTCATAAACCGCAATTAATATGTATGTTAATTATTAAATATATTATATATATATATATATATATATATATATATTAATATTTATATATATATATATATATATATATATATATTAGTATATATATAAACATATATATATATATATATATATATAATATAATATATATATATATATATATATATATATGTATATTATATATATATATATATATATATATATATATATATATATATACATATATATATATATACTCTGATTTTCTTAAAAAATTCTATTTTCTTAAAATTCATTATATTTAATCTTTGTTGGTATTGATCGCCGATATAAGTAGCACACCATATTCAATTCACAGAGAGATTTCAGCTCTTCTTATCGAGAACTATCAGAATATTCATCTTTCATTTTTCGAAACACATTAAATTGAAATTCCAATACCACCATACACACTATTTTTAAAATAACGCATTAAAATTTTCGATTTAAAATACAAACATGTATACCACTAGACTATAAACATTGTTTGTTAATAGTCACTATAAATATTTTTTCGACGATGGATGTTTTCAAAGTCAATACAAATATTAGTATAAATTACGAGTTTTATAGTTTTAGTATAATATTTTTCCTCGTTTACATAACTTGATGGTTTTGTACTTCTATATTTTTCTCGCTTATCGGTTGTGTTGAACACATAATTTTGTATGGGTGCACAACAATGAATAGTTATATATATATATATATATATATATATATATATATATATATACATATATATACATATATATATATATATATATATAATAAAACAATTTTGCCAAAGAACGGTTATGAGCAGTAATTTTTATTAATTTTAAAAATTAGTTCGAAAATCTTTTTCTTGTATTATTTATCATAAAAAGCAATCCTTTTACAAAAAGTATTTTAATTTGCTACAAATTATGTATGTATATATATATTTGTATATATATATATATATATATATATATATATATATATATATATATTATATTTGTATATATATATATATATATATATATATATATATATATATATATATATATGTATTTGTATATATATATATATTTATATTTGTATATATATATATATATATTTATATATATATATATGTATATATATGTATGTATATATATATATATATATATATTTGTATATATATATATATATATATATATTTATATATATATATATATATATATATATATTTATATATATGTATGTATTTATATATATGTATGTATGTATATATATATATATATTTGTATATATATATATATATATTTATATACATATATATATATATATATATATATATATAAATATAGTGAAAACTTGCCAAAAGAAGACTGAAACTTTTGTTCACATCTAATATTATAACATTAGTTTGAAAAATTGTTAACGAATATTTTCAATTTTAATGAATTCTATGTACTACGCATCTACGTAGAGTATTCTAGGCCCTCGAATCCGTTGAGAACTTTTCATTACGTTTGTCGTGTCTCGAACATTAAACTTAGAATACGAGTATAAGAATATGAGAATCGAAAAGACCTAGACGCAGAGGACAGTATGCATTATCGTTCTCTTACACGCCGATCTGTTTATTATGTTCTTTTCGTCGTTGTCAATGATTTTTACGTAACCGTAACATTGATCATAAATAGGTGAGCACATATTTCAAATAGCGACGAGCGGGACAACTGTTTCGCCAAGCTAATTAGATGCGCGTGATCGTCCGGCGTCGAATGAGAAATGCGCGCCGTCGTCGTTGTCATCGCGGGACAAAATCCCGTCACAAGTCTCTCTACATATGTCGATCTACGGACCAATTATCGCTTTGTTTTTCCACCGGTGGCAGCCGCCCAAATTTTTTAAAAAAAATATACACACACGCACGCACTCGATCGAATCTATTTTCGCACAGTAATAGCGAATGTACGACGACAGGTATTTCGTTGGGACAGCGCCGGCGTCGCTTGCACGCCAACGCGGACGTGGGGCTCGTCAACGTGCGCCACGAAATGCGGATTGTGTCGATCACTCTCAATGCAAATGCCGCAGACTCTATCATTATTCTTTTTTGTCGGAGTACACGAGATATAATGTGAATGTAAATCATTTTTTTATTTTAAAGAAATATATATCAGGTTGGTGCATAAACAATTTTTAAGTTTGGATCGAATTTTTCTAGTTACCGCGTTATTTCTTGTTGTAGTCATGTGATGATACATCATTGTAAATAATGAAATTAGCACTACCGATTTCAGCTTATGTGTATTATTTTCATTCTCTAGTATTATCGGATATAACTTTTTAAATTAGTCATGGGAAAAACAAATTCGCGCGATTTTGTTGTATGATTTTAAAATTGGACAAATAAATCAACAGAAACTGCTCGAAATATCGAATTTGTTTTTGGCGAAGAGTCAATTAGTGAACGTACAGCTCAACACTGGTTCAAAAAAATTCGTAATGGAAATGAAAACTTTGATGATGAGGAGGGTCGTGGACGTCGTTTAGCTATTGACAATAATGATTTAAAAACCATTATTGGAGCGGACTCATGTAAAACAACTCTAGAGGTGGAAGAAGAACTTAATGTTGATTATTCAATAGTTGTTCGACATTTGAGCTTGGTTAGAAAAACAAAAACCACCGATAAATGGGTGGTTTTTGAACTAATCGAACATGAAGCAATTCTGCGATATGTAATCTGGTCTGCGCTTCTTTTACGCAACAAAAATGATCCCTTTCTTGATCGCATGTGATGAAAAGTGGGTTTTCTACAACAATCTGAAACGTTCATCACAGTGGCTAGACCGAGAAGAAGCACCAAAACAGTTTCCTTAACCGAAGATTCATGAAAAAAAGATTATGGTCATTGTATGCTGGTCGGCAAGTGGCATCATTCACTACAATTCCTTAAGTCGTGGTGAAACAACAAAAGCATAAAAATATTGTCAATAAATTGAAAAAATGCATGAGAAATTTCATCGTTTACTCCCTGCATTAGTCAACCAAAGAGGACCGAATCTTCTCATGACACATGTCTCACAAATGATTTTAGAAAAATTAAATGAACTTGGTTATGAAACCTTATCTCACCCACATAATTCTCCGGACCTGTCTCAACAGGTTATCATTTTTTTAACATTTGAGTAATTTCCAACGAAATAAGGTTTTCAAAGATCGAACGCCAGGATTAGTCAGTCGAAGAGAATCGATTCTTCTTCATGACAACAACCGAACACACGTCTCGCAAACGACTTTAAAAAAATTAGATAAACTAGGTTATGAAACCTTACCCTGTCCATCTTATTCTTCGGACCTGTCTCCGACAGATTATCATTTTTTGTAAAAAAACTTGAGTAATTTCCTACTAGAGAAGGTGTTCAAAGATCAATCATCATCCAAAGCGCTTTCGATGAATTCATTAATTCCAGGACTCCATAATTCTATCTTTTAGGAATAAACAGACTTGTTTTCCGTATGGGAAAATGTGTGCAGGTCAATGATCTTTAGTTTGTCTAATAAATACAATTTTTGACTGATATATGCGTTTTTATACTCGATACGTAAAAACCGCAATTATTTTTGCACCAATCTATTATTTAAATCGGTATATAAATTTAAATATGTTTATTATTTTATTTTCTGCCAATCATCGCGATAGTCTGTTACAGATGATTGGCATGAAATGGAAAGTAAAAGTATTTAGAATTATTTTGTTCAGTGTAGCTTCAAGAGATTCAGACATCACGAATGTTGAGGCTGCAGGAATGAGCATTCACGCTGCATCGTTAATGTATCGAGTTAAAAACGTAGAAGAACTTCCGGGCACCGATCAAACTTTTTAGTGCTTAGTCGGAAAAGAGAACTAAGATATTGTTGAACGAATTATAGAAAAAATGACTGACGTGAGTGCTGATCAAAATGGAGAAAATATTGACTGAGACGGTGAACTTTCACTAGTAAAGCAAGGAATACTTGAACACTTGAATACTTGAGATATTACTTCATGTAAAAAGAAACTGAAAAGACTTTTCTTCGCAATCATTGCGCTGGATATGTACTAATTTGTTAGTTATATGTTCATTAACTAAATGTTTTTTTTTAATTTATTTTCTTCTTTATAAGGTTATAAAAATATCTTTAATAGGACCAGTTGGTTATTAGAATCAAACTTTATAGTCCCTATGTGACTCTATTATCGGAAATGCTTTCTCTTTCTTCCTCTCTATATCCATGCCTTTCTCTCTCTCTCTCTCTCTCTCTATATATATATATATATATATATGTTATTTAGAAAAAAATCTGAATGTATACCGGATTTTACAAAATATGATATCAATTTGGAACAAAAATTAATTAAATACATTAGCACAGAAAAGAAGATTTCCTCTCTCATTTAATTCTTGAATCAACATCATTTTGTAAGGATGTAGTTTTAAATCGACATGCAGAATCCTCCTCAAACTCCGACTTGACATCCTCAGTGTCATGGCATGCTTATGAGCGGAACGCCTTGGTGATTGCTGAACGGATGCTCTTACTGTTTCTACATTTTCTGGCGTTCTAACGCTCCAAGGTCTTTCAGGTGATTTTCTTTTCAGTGTGGAACCAATTGTCCGACGATTAGAAACCCATAGCATAATCGTTTTCGGATCTAGTTCAGATGCATTTCGATCGAGCACAAACACTTTCGACGAAACGCTCTCTACACCGTTATTACAGTTTTCTGTTCTCATAATACGCATGAATAACAAAGCTCCGATGTTCACCGATCCAATTCATGATGGGTTTTAAGAACGGCAGACTCTTACCTATCGAATTAAATCTACCCCACGTCTTTAACTCCACTACAGCTTACATAGTGCCCACTCGAAATATGGGAGATCTTTGAACCCCACCTATATATATATATATATATATATATATATATATATATATATATATATATATATATATATGCATTGGATATATATATATGTATATATATATATATATATATATATATATATATATATATCATTGTTATAAAAATTTACATAAATAATAAAAACAATCTAAAAATGATTAAACTTATCAAAACAAATAGAGGGAGCCTACGAAAGAATGATATTCTGAATATTAATCGATTGATAGAAATCACAAGTGTCAGAATTTACATTGTATTATTTTTAATTTTGTTCAAAAATCAAAATTCAAATAGCTATAAATACGTTCCTGAGCCAATACCGGTTCCAATGAGGAACGTTCAAAGCTCACATCACTATACAGGTGGCTAAATAGTTGACAACATTGATGAACATTCCACGGCCAAAAATAATCACGATTATACGGAGAAACGACAGGTAGCAAAAGGCGTTTCTATTTTCAACACAACTTCAATATTCATGGCAAGAAAACGATTTTACATCAAGATTAGAGGAAAATAATTACATGTTCACACACACGCATATACATACACACACACGCACACATATATATATATATATATATATATATATATATATATATATAAAGATGTATTTATATATTAAATGATTATTTTTTCAGATAGCGATTATAAATATGAAATATAAGAGCTTAAAATCGATGTTAATTAAATGTGTAAAAAATATCATTTATAGTAGGTGTGATTTTTGAGTTTAAACTATAGCAGTGCTGTTCAAACTGTGTACTGCGGAATCCTGGTGTTCCATTCAACCTCTTCAGGGTTCCGCGGGCCAAAGTCAAAATTCGAGAGAATTTTCGAAAAAACCCCGAAAGGCTAAATATTTAATTCATAATTGTAGTGACTCTAACCTACATATATGTATAAATTAGTGCACTGTACTTAATAAGCACGTCCTGGAGCCGTTCTCATGGCTTCTAGGTTGAAATCCGTCGTGTATATGGCTGTGTCGTTTTTACATCTCTCCTTATATCGTTGATGTAATACGTAAATAGGACTGGCCCTAGTATCGAGCCTTGCGGTACTCCTGCTCGAATTTGTTTCTCTGTGGATGTCTTTCCATTAACTTCGCCAATAAAAGTCCTGTTTCTCAGGTACTAGTCGATGATTTTTACCAGGTACATCAGTAATCGATTCTCGATTAACTTGTAGATCAAGCCACCATGCCATACAGTATCGAACGACTTCTCTATGTCCAAGAGTATCATGGACGTGCGGAGTCACTTCTGGAATCCCTTGATAACGTTCTCAGCGATCCGTGTCAGCTGATGCATCGTGGAATGTCCTTTTCGGAATCCAAATTGCTCCGGAACTATGTTCCTGCAGGATTCCTCATGCGCTGTTATTCTATTCAATAGAATTCTTTCGAACACCTTGCTTAATGTCGGAAGCAGACTGATCGGTCGGTAACTAGCGACCTCTTCTGCTTTCTTTCCAGGTTTCTTGAATGCCAGTTTCTTGGCTAACTTTCATTGCTCCGAAAAGTAACTTGTTCTTTAGCATTATAAATTTCTGTCAGTGCTACCAATCCCTTCTGCGGTAGATACTGTAGCACCAGGTTCTGTATTCTGTCTATCCCAGGCGCCTTCGTAGGTCGTAATTTTCAAATGGCACCGTGTACTTCAGCTGGAAACGTGGGTACAATCTGGTCGTCTTCCTCAGACTCGTCGTCTTCATGGCGAGTCCTCCACGCATCGATGAGTCTTTTCAGTTGAACGGTATCTTCAGGGCTTTCTAGGTTCTCACCCACCCTGTGCACGTTCTCAAAATGTACTGCTATTTCTTCCGCTCTCTCTTCATCGGAATATACGTATGTGCCGTTTTGCTTCTTCATTTAATTATTAAAATTAATTATTGTACATATATCAAAAAAATAATGAGAATCAGGATAGTAAAGCGATTATTATGAATGGAAAAAGATACTGAAACATGATAACCAATTTTTTTGGAAGGCAGAATTGGATAATATTGAACTGGAGGACACGTGGTCCAAGCAGGATGATGCAACAAGCCAAACATCTGATGTAACGATTGATTTATTGAGGACAAAATTTCCTAGTCGTGTATATCGAGAACTCTAACTTTTTATCAGTTAAGTGTTACAAGTACTCGGATTTTTTGCGTTTTACTTACATGAAATAAATAATTGAATATAAAGCAAGAACAATAAGTTAAAATTTTTAAATGTTGTTTCGTTTGTTATAATATAATGTGAATATTGTGTAAATGGAACTTATAATTATAAATTATTTGTAATTTTCTAGAGTATAATAATTTTTAAAGTATTTTTCAGGGTGTACATCAGGTTGGTGATCGCAAATTTCGTAATAGTAAACCGTTTGTTGTGTATTCTTCTTGGTTGAACAAACATACAGTTTTTATTTCTTCTTTGGGCAATTGATTTATGATGTGAAGCTTTCCATTCAGACATTTTTCCTTATCAGAAGATGATGGACGACTATTGCTACTTGTAACACGATTTATATTTTCCATACTGTCAATGAAATCACTTTATTGATATCTTCTTGTTTTTTTTTTCTTGGCAGTAAAATAATGTCACTATCATCAAAATCACTACCTGATTTCTCAACATAATCACTTTGTAAAGTATTTTCATATTCCTTAAAAACAACTTCATCATCAATTCTATCTCCAAAAAATTCAATATCAATTACATTTGAAGCCATGATGAAGGGTATACATTTTGATTTTTTTCGATCAGAGAAACGACTAAATACTTGTATACTGGCTACAGACAAGGCGATACTGGGCAGAATACTCGATACAAAAAATACAAAAGACTGTAATTAGGTGGAACTGGAATTTAACTGTAAATCAAAGCATTTTCATTCTTCATTGTACTATATTGGTAGTAGATTTCGAGTA
Source organism: Acanthacorydalis orientalis (assembly GCA_034766995.1). NCBI lineage: Eukaryota > Metazoa > Arthropoda > Insecta > Megaloptera > Corydalidae > Acanthacorydalis > Acanthacorydalis orientalis. Next base: position 54,139,948 of record CM068313.1, read on the forward strand.
TAACACTAAATATTGCTTGTGACTGGGAGAAGTACTTCCAGTTAAACAATAAAGAATGTCTGTGCCTGGGACGAGTACTTCGAATGCAAAGGGTTAAGAAACAATCTTTACAATTTTTTCTCTAAATTCTGAAAAGTAGACTTTATAATAGTTATATAGGAGGCTTCTATCATCAGTCGCCGAGCTCGCTGCGCTCGCCCACTCATCAGTTAACCAGTACAAAAGCCGAATAAAATAAAAAATATTTCTTTAAAACTCATTATGTCCATTAATGCTATTAAATATATAGCAAGGCAATCATTTTGTATATATATACAAAATGATATTGTATACATATATATATATATATATATATATATATATATATATATATATATATATATATATATATATATATATATATATACTAGTGGACTTCTCTCCTCAATTACCAGGCTCCCTGGACTCGCCCACTTCTCAATTATAAGCCTGTAGATGAACCAAATAAAAAAATAAATATTTTTTTCAAACTTATAATGCCTATATAATATTATCAAATACATATCAAGGTAATCATTTTGTGTATATATATATATATACATACATACTAGGAGGATTCGCTCACCAATCGCCGTGCTCGCTGCGTTCACCCACTCCCTACTATAAGCCTCTACATGAGCGAATAATATAATAAATATTTTTTTAAAATTCATTATGTCTATATAACTATTATCAAATATATAGCAGCATATCATTTTGTATATATATATATATATCTATATATATATATATATATATATATATATATATATATATATATATTATATATATATATATATATCTATATATATATATATATTATATATATATATATATATATATATATATATATATATATATATATATAGATATGTATATATTATATGTGTATGTGTGTGATTTAAACGTCTATATAAACATGGCAGTAGATTATTTTTTGCAACCTTTTAGTTTTTTGTGTCAACATTGTATTTATATATAGAAATATATGTATATGCATATATATATATATACACACAGAGAGAGGGAGAGAGAGAGAGAGAGAAATAGATAAAGAGGGAGTGAGAGAGAAATTAAATTTAAGCTCGACATGAAAATATTAAAAAGTCATGTTAGTTTTTATTGAATATTTCGATTGTATTTTAATATTGAATTGAACTAAAGTACTAAATAAAAATATGATTTCTGTTTCGTTTTTGCGTTTCTTTTTACTTTCATGTATGCCTTAATTGAATCATCCTGTAGATATTTTAATACGTCCTTAAAAAAGTACATATATAAAGATACACTATATTTTTTTTGAAGTAACACTTTTATTTAGTAGTCAGACTTTCATGTATAATTGGATCTTTACCTTTACTCAATATCTTATTCTAGCTATATTTCTTCATTCGCAGGAAATTCCGTGAGTGGACTCGTCTTCGGAATTCCATTGAACCAGTGCATAGAGAACGATCGGATCGCACGACTCGCGAGAGGTGGAAGCCCGTTTCGAAGTAGAAGCGACGACGAAACACCAGATCTTAGACGTCATGGTAGCAGAACGAGTTTTAGTTCCTTGATCGACACGACTGGTCGCGTTGAAGAGGTACAGTATATTTCTGATGAATTACAATCTTTATATTTTATTGAATAAAATACTGATGTTTATGTTTTACTCTACGGAATACTTGTATAGCGTTTACAATGAAATAACAAACAATTCTCACAACTGGGGCTGTAATTTTCATAAATGAATTTATTTTTTCATCCCACAAACTAGAACAAATTTTTGATCAAAAATAGTCAAAAAATTATTGTTGATTATTTTCGATTGTCGCTTTTACGCACTTCAATGGAAAAGTCATCATTCTCAGTGCGACAAGTTACCGATACTCTGAGGATGATGGCATCCCCATCGAAATGCGCATAAGCGATGATAGAAAATAATCACTAATAATTTTGTTGACAATTTTTAATCGAAAAATTTGATGCAATGTGGTGTAAAAAAATAACTTATTTGTGAAACTGAATTTAGTCACAGTGTCAAAACTGTTATTTGTGATAGGGTTATCATATTTCTATCCAGTAAAATGAAGATATTTGTTAGGTTAGTAAGACTCGGAAAAAGAACAGCGATTATACAAAAAAGTAACATTACATGTTCTACATTTCTTTTAAATCGAAACAACATTATTAACCCTTTTGTTCCCAATACCGACTTTAGTAGCCATCCATGCAAAGACCTGTTGATATGACTGCCATCTACAGTCGGCATCCACGTAAAAAGCCGTGATACTAGGCGAACTATAGTCTGCTTTCGGGTCTTTGAACTGCTTGCACGATATCTGTAATAATTGTTTCGGTTTTGTTCAATGAGCTATCTACACGAGGAATTTTGTAGATGATCTGTTAATCGACTGGTGACAATAGATAATGTGTTACTAGATTTCATTCCCAGCAAGAGAGGTTTGTCAGTTTCTTCTTCAAATTGTCAAAGTCTTCGCGCTCACTCAGCCGATCTCACTGACACATTTATTCAGCAGTCAAACTTTATTGTTTCTTTCTGAGACTTGGGAAAAAAATGAGAATCGAATCGATATCCCTAACTTCATTTGTGTTATTCAAAATAAACGTCCAACGGTTCGATATGGAAGAGTGGCGATTTATTTAGTGACAGATGATAATGTTACTCCCCACATGGATTGCAATTTTCAACAAACACAATCGATAGGAGTAACAACAACAGCTGTTGGAGATATATGTACTGCTCAATGTGTTACGGAAAATGGAATGTCATTTTGATGGTTGCCATCTACATTTCACCAAATCAGAAAATCAAAGACATCATCAAATACTATACTTTATTAATCTATACCGTTGAGGGAGCAAATCTATTCGATGTCAATTATGACAAAATGCCGATGTTTTTGAGCCGAGACTTTAACGTTAACTTTTCTTCTGATGCTTCCCTACCATTAATTGAATTTCTCCGTGCAAAATTGTATTTAAATATTGTAAATGACCTTAATGAAACAACTACGAGATCATGAACTACAATCGATGCAGTATTCTCGAGATTTCTCGATAGATTCGAGTTAAAACTTTTTATATCATATTTTGGTTATCACAAACCGATTGTGTCATTTTTAAAATACGAACAAGTCGAATCAGAATAAAATTATTTTTTTCACTATAATATGTCCTCCTTATATTATTAAACATGTAACTTATAGAAATACACCCTTCCCTATTTAATTATAGAATGTCTTATTTAGATTCTTGAACGTGTAGTTTAATAGCAATCCTCCCTTCCCTACATCTACATAAAAATTCTCAAGTTTCACTTCTATCGTGTGTACATGGCACACACACCCGTTTTTTTCTTAATGTATACTATATAAACAATTATTCGACAAAGGGTCGAAATTTATTCGATGACGTAAGTTCATGACCCCAAATGACGACTTTGAGTGAGGCCCGGCCCGAAAAGCCCCCTATCCGCGTCACCAGACTTGCGTTTTTTTTGTCCGATACAATGGTAAAAAAAAATCTCATGACTAGTTCGATGACGTAAGTAAAATCGACACTAGCTCCCGGACTACTAACGTAGCTCTTATAGTTTCCGTGCAGTAAGCGTTTCAAATTGCACACTTTTTAGGAAATACGAAACTCCGTATATACACCCACTCACCCAGACTAGAAAAAGGATGTAGTTCTACGTCAAAAACAAATATAACGTAAATTTAGTTATAATTTTTATAATAAAATGTTTATATAATCGTAATTCCGTTAATGTAATCCTCTATATTATCTACAAATAAGTCTACATAAAAAAAATAATTTTATTATAATTTATTAAGTGTGAAAATGTTCACATTTTCGAGTTTCCTTGTAATGTTTATTTTTATATTATATTTTGGTTATCATAAACCGATTGTCTCATTTTTAGAATACGAACAAATGGAATCGGAATAAAATTATTTATATTATTTAACCTGTAATTTACAACAATCCTCCCTTCCCTACATCTAAATAAAAATACTGAAGTTACACTTCTCTCCTGTGTACATGATCACACACACCCGTTTTTTCTTTAATGTACACTATATAAACAATTATTCGTCAAAAGGGTCAAAACTTATTCGATGACGAAAGTTCATCGTCCCAAAAGACGACTTTGAGCGGAGCCCGGCTCGAAAATCCCCCTATCCGGGCTGCCAGACTTGCGTTTATTTTGTTGTCACGATACCGACGAATGATAAAAAAGTCTCATGACTAATTCGATGACGTAAGTCAAATCGTCACTAGCTCCCGGACTATAATGATTTATGTACCGTTGGATAGAGGACAGATGCCGTTTCCTAACAATTTGTAAACTGATTTGGTCAGATGTGTAAGAGGAAGGGGGAGCGTGAGTAATTTTTAATTAATATTTCTCGATTAGTTAAACATTCTTTTATCGTAAAGAAAATAAAAACTTCAAATTTGTCTGTTACAAGAAAAAATATGTTAATTCAGATTAACCATTAGTAATTTCACTTCTCTCTGACATATCCTGGAAAATCGTTGATAATATTCGGGTAAACATAATTCTATTGATTGGAAACATATAATTCGAAGAAAAAAGTTGATTACAATTAAAACTGTATAGAAATACCATTACTGTTAAGTGTGAAAAATTTGGAAAAAATCAAGTGTGCACAAAACGGTTTCACATCGGTCACATCTTGTACCTAGGCGTCGATCTCTTCCATTTGCTTTACAAAATACATACTGTGCTCGTTGACCATGACCTGACGGTACTCTCTGCGGAAAATGAATCGTCGATCGGTGTTTTATTAAAAGGAACTGGTAAAATATTCTGATTGTGTAGATGTATTCTTCAAGTTCTCCAAATACAAATGCCGAATGACAAACTGAAACTAATACTCTTTATTTATTATTAACAATAGATGATTGTTTGTGTAACTAAGCAACGTCTCGTTACCATGACGCTGCAGCTGCAACTACACGTACACATGTACAATTGGCCATTATTTGACAATCGGTGTCGATTTAAATTCCTTGTAGAAGATGCACTTTGAGCAACTTTTTGAACAACATGTGAAGCCAATATGAGTTTGTATTCATCAAATCTCATTCCTTTACGATTCACACGGCAGTAAATAACTTATGGGTTGTAGATTGTAAGATCGAAAATATGGAAGAAAATTTTTTTGTATCGTTCGACAGTTTTTCTTGTAATTTTTGACAGGAAGCAAATAACTTACCAATGAATCAAAAAATATCGGTACACACAGAATTTTATTTTTTTTACAATGCACGTGAAAAACGTAGAGTCCTGAAATTTTTTATACGCGCTCGTCCAATGATGGTTTTTTGTAAAAAAAATATTTTTTAATACAATTCTCAAGTTCACAACTTTTATAGGTTTTTAAATGAGAAAAACGCGCGATTTTACTGATTTTTAGACGACCGAATTTTTTTTCTAATGAAATAAAGAGTTATAAATTTAGTCTCATCGGAAATATATTAGTAACCTTTAAATATATCATCCAAAAGATAACGCTCTGCAGCCATAGTTTCTTTGGAAAAAAAATCAATGAGTTCCTAGATCCACGTTCAGCTTTAAAGGGTTAAATCATGACATATGATGTTCACAGAATTCTATGCCAACCATTTAAAATCTTATAAAGGAGGATTTTTTTTAAAATTTTAAATAATTGTACCAGAGCCCTCAAAAAGACTCAAACTTTTACATACACCTAATGAATAACTTCTTACAGAATGCAATTATTAATTCGAATAGATAACAAATTGATATTTTGTCCTGAACAAGTTAATATAATAAATAATATAATAGCATATATGATATTTTTTATATTTTTAAAATAGTCTCTTTTTAAATCATTTAATAAAAGTTACATAAACGAACATGTGTGTTTAAGAAAACACATATAATTTTATTCATTTCAGTTATTCTTTTTATATCGATGTAAACGTTAGTTTATTTAATTTTTCTATTACAAATAATCTTTGTTTAGTTTCTCATTACACACATACATATCTACATGTATAAACATATACGTATATAAATACAGGTGTCCAAAAAATGTATACACATTTTAATTGTAAATATTTTCAATTTTTATTTTCATAAATTCAATTTCACCATTTTATAATGGAAAAAAAATGTGTAAAAGAAGATCCTTTAACGCGAGTGTTCAAATTGTCTCCCATTCACATCCAAGCATTGTTAACATTGTCGAGAAACTGAAGTAAGTACATCATCTAAGATATTAGGTTGATAGAAAATTCTAATTTATGATCTTCAAATTCATATTAATTTTTCCATTTATGGTTCAGAAATGTTTGGATGAATAACGCCTAACTTTGTGCAAGCTCTCGAATTGTTATGCGTGGTTCTGAATCAATCAACGCCTTCAATTGATCGTTATGAACTGAAGAGGGACATACGCGACCTTCTTCATCTTCAAGGCTCTCGTTCTCAGCACAAAATTTTTGGAACCTCCATTACACCGTACGTTCCTTAACAGTACCCACACCGAAACCATCGTTTATTTTACGAGCAGTTTCTACTGCTTTGCCACTTGTTTTAAACTCATACAAAAAATTGCTCTTATTTGCTTCTTTTCCATCTGTAATTCAACAGCCCAATTTGAAGGAAAACTAATTATAAAACCAAAGTAGATATTACTATAATACAGATCAAAAAAATGTAACTTAAAATGATATTAACGCGAAAAAGATGAAATGACACTCTCATTTAAAAAAATAAGGTTAGAATTCTGAGAACAAAAAAAGTAATTATTTTGCTATACAGCTAATATCTCTTGATATTTCTGCACATTCTGATTCAATATCTTACCGTAGTTCAGCGATTGTAGCTGGTTTTGTGACATAAATGTTAAGGTATTTTGAAAATAAAAATCAAATAGTGGTAAATCTGAATAACGCGGCAAGTATTCAACATTGCTTCTTCAACTAATCAATCTGGCTAATCCTGACATCACAACAAAAAGGAGAAGATGCCTCATCTTTTAATAAAAAAATTCTTTATAATCTTTCAATAGCTCTCGAATGTGTGGGATGATTGATATTTGAAGCAAGGTGTGATTTACGGTATGACTAACAAGCCTTTAGTCATGGTTGGGACGGAGTGGGAAAGACACCCCGGTTGCTTTGTTGCCTTCCTATCAAAATCTGTGAATTTTAGAGATTTGAAAATCATGGAAAATCATTGTGAGAATCTTCTTAACAATCCGTTTCTATCAACACGTTTCTACTGTATACCCCAACAGTTTTGACATAAAAAATATTTCCTCCCTCGAAAATTATGTTTGTCACCTCTAATATGACTGTCTGTCTTCGGGTCTAATCACTAATAGTAGTAACAAAAAAGATTGTTCCAATTAAACATAAGGATGATCCATACTACACTATAATGTTCGATAAATTCGCGGGTTGTTTCTCAGTAAGATGTAGATAGTCGGTTGTTCAGTACACTGGAATACTTGAATATTTCCTCGTAACTTCAAACGATCTTACTATCAAACAGAGCGATTTCTGCAGACTTTTTTCAATGTTACTCAAAAAATTCAGCCTTACGGTTAGGATCATCTTCGTTTAAGGAATTCACTAATCTTAGAATGCAGCTTTTCCATCTTATACAATTTAAAATACGTGGGTCATTCGATAAGTTTGGTAATTTTTTTTGATGTGGTCGCACTATTTATTTCAACCAGAAGCGGAACGTTTTCGCGTTCTACAGATGTTTCAAGCGAGCATTGTAGCAGTTGTCGCAAGAATATAAAAAACGAGCAGGTATTTTTGCATAGATTCGTCACCGTGGATGAAATATGAATCCTCCACTACACACCTGAGTCAAAGCTGCAGTCAAAGCAGTGGATAACGACTGGTGGACGTGTGCCAAAAGAGACGAAGACCATTTTGTTGGCTGGGAATGTGATGGTAACGGTTTTTTGGGATTTCCAAGGAAATCATCCTGATCGACTACTTAACGAAGGGAAACACGATAACAGGAGCCTATTATACAGCATTATAAGACCGTTTGAAATAAGAGTTGAAATAAAAATATTCAAGATTGGCGCACAAAAAAAAAGTTCTTTCACCAAGACAATGCGCCGTCCCACGAATCAACCACTACAATGTGCAAAATTGCACGAATTAGACTTCGAATTGATTCCTCGTCCAATCTCTCCTCTAGACTTGGCTCCATGTGAATTTATCCTCTTCCCAAGCTTGAAAATTTGGCTCGGCGGGAAGAAATTCTCGAATGAGGATGTCATCGCTGCTGTCAATGCGAATTTTGGAGACTCACTGGACCAAGTATATAGCTCTCGATGAAGTCTGTATTGAGAAATAAAATCGATTTTTTCTAAAAAACTGTGCTTAACTTGCTTATTCTAAGCTTATTAAACAACCCACGCATTATTAGGCTGTAACATATCAAGTTGCCGAATTTTTGTCAGTCAGAGGTCGACCGAGATTGAGAAGGGTTCTGTGCAATATTTTACAAGTTCAGCTATTTGGAATTGACTAACGTACTGTACTCTTCGATAGTTTTTAAATACGGAGTTATCGTTGTTGTGTTTATTTTTTTATACCCTCTAACAGGATGGTGTCCACAAAAAAATTGCGTCTACTTTTTTTATATGAGTTTAAGTTGGGACACAATGCAGCGATAGCAGGTAGAAATATCAATGGAGCTTCGTAGAAGAGTCGGGTAGCCAGAGAACAATTCAATTATGGATCAAAAAATTTCGTTCCGATAATATGAATCTCGAGAATGAGACTCGAGGAAGGCCCAGAACCATTGTGAACGAAGAACATTTGAGAGCCATGATGAAAGCTAATCCATATACACATAACTGTTCGAGTTCTCGCATGCGATTTAAGTGTTAGTGTTATGACTGATTCTCGTCACCTCGCTGTAATAGGCAATGTGAAAAATCTGGACAAGTTGATTCCGCACGAATTGACAGATGGTCAGGAACTGAGACGCCTAGAGGTGGTTCTTCATTGATGATTCTAAATGATAGAACACCATTTTTAAATCGAACCATTACTTGTAATGAAAAGTGGATTCTGTACGATAACAGAAAAAGATCTGGACAGTGGTTGAATGCAAATGAAGCTACAGAACACACATTAAAGCTCTCATTACACCAAAAAAAACTTATGGTTACTGTGTGGTGGACACATAAATGAATAATCCATTATTCTTTTTTAAAACCATGCGAAGCAATTACGGCTGATTCATATTGTCGCAAAATCGACAATATGAATGAAAAATTAAAAACAAAACAGCTAATGCTGATCAATAGATATGGACCAATATTATTGCAAGACAATACTCTATCACACACATCCCGAATCACAATTTCCAAATCAAATTCATTTAATTATGAAATTTTACCGCATCCCACTTACTCATCAGATCTTTCACCGACAGACTATCATCTTTTTCGCCACTTGAAATATTATTTAAGAAATAAAAAATTCCGGAACCAAACAGAAGTGATTCAAGGATTCGAAGACTTGATAAGCTCTAAAAATGTCGATTTTTATAAAAATGGGATAAACAATCTATTTTTTTGTTGGTAAAATACCATTGAATCTGATTGAGCATATCTTGATTAAATATATTTTGTTTTGTTAAAAATATTTCACTTTAATTCTCACCTACAAATTCCGCAATTTCATATATTACACCCTAGTATACCTACTGCATATATAAATTTCCATCTCATAACCAGCTTATCGGACAGATTTCCTTAGTGTTTGCCAAATAAACTCTTCCTTATAATTTGACTGAGCGATGGCTGCCTTGTAACTCTTCGATATACGAAGTCTTCAAGATCATTGCCTTTTTACATGTTTCTCAGTATGGACCACTTCAAACTTATCACACATTCGCGGAATGATAAGACGCTTTGATGGCTTAGAAGTGTATATTCACTCCAAAATTGTCTGTGGATTTCGTTAAAATTTTTGGTTTACAATATCATTTGACAACACAAAGTTCCGCTGTTCAAATGAAAGTCTGATATTTTCTACTATTGATGATCGACTTGGTACTGAAAAAGATAAAAAAAATGTTACTGAGATATTGGCTGGCCGAGTGTGAATAAATTTGTGGACACCTGTATATGTATATAAATATATGCATACGTGTGTGCGCGATATGTATTTATACAATTGTTCATAAGAAATAAAACACAGCCTAGTTTCTAGTACACATGCTCGTACGAAACGTTTCAAAAATGTATCTCGTCAGGATATAATTGCAACATAATGAAGACGTTAAAATAAAATGGATCATAAAGAGCGTACATAAACTATAAACTGTGCGGCTGTTCCAGTTAACAATGTTGCTTTTGGCACATTTCCGCGCATCTACTTATTTTTTCTTCGTCGACGCTGTAATATCATCGAAGTCCGCTTTGAAGCTATGACCACGGTGGACAAATAGACTTTAGGACGCCTCTATTCCTATACTTAATTAAGAATAGCTGTTTCCGATCGTATCGTGTACTGTTTCCGAAGTGTTTTTTTTAAAAAAAAATGTAATTACCGTACGTTAGTCATAAGTAAATTACTGATTGTTTGTATTAAATATAATCTCAGAATAGTATTCGGTTTTTATTATTCGCTTTTACTGAAAATAGCTGTTCTATTAAGTGCTTGCATTGAATGCCGTTCTTTTTTGTGCTCTTTAAGCATTTATTTCAATAACAAAATGTGTGAATGCATTAATCAAAGAATTTTCCATCGGAAGCTATGATATTTTCACACTTTTTCGGCACAAGTTGAATTCCGTTACGAAAAAATGGCCTGTCTTTTGACCCAATCGATTCAGCAACCAAATTTTCGACTTCTCCGTAGTTATGGAAATGTGTATCTTCCAAAGTATGTTGCATCGATCAGAACAGAAAGTAATCTCTTGGGGCAAGGTTCGGAGAATACGCTGGGTACGGAAGAACATCTTGTCGTTTTTGCATCAAATTCTCATTCAAACACTCCAATTATTGTCGAAAACGTCCAGCAGTTGGTTGTTTCCTACGGTTTCAACAGCTCTTAATACATGACGTTATCCATATCCCACCAAATAGAGAGCATTGCTTTAACACTAGATCTACCTCACCAGTCAAAATGACTGGTTTTACACTTTTATTTTAAAATTCCTACTTCATGTTACATTTTTTTCGCAACGATGTCATGAATTTTGCAGCGATAACTAAGAAAATAGTTTAATGAATTTTATTTTCATTTTTTTTATTCAAAATCAAAATAATTTTGTATCATGGCTACTTTATACCAATACCAGTCAAAATCACTGCTACCTGTGAAAGTGTAAGAGTGTCCAGCAATCTGTTTACCAAACACGAATTTAACCAGTTTACTCGTTTTGTGCAACTGCTTACACGTTTTTAGAATTTTCACTGCGTATCATTCAGTATAATAGTGAAAATTAACAGGAAAATTCCGGATCGATCATGAAGGTAATGCAAAACCAATGCATTCATTCGAAAATATATTTTGTCGTTCATTTAGATCTGGAGACGTAAAATGTGTATTAAAGTTTTTGTTTGAATGTTGCACTCATATTACATAATATAATAAATAATAAAAAAATAATTATATAAATTATAACAAACGACATATTATTTCAATTAGTGCTAGGTGAGAAAAATGAATACAAATAGAAATTTTATGTAATCACTAGTTTTATTTTATTTTCATAAGTCCTGAAAATGGTAAAAGGATTGAAAATCTGAATTATTGAAAAAACTGATCGATATACCAATGGAATGCTCTGCTGATATCGAGTATGATAAACTCTATGACAGTGAAGGTGAACCAGAATAAATTGAAAATGAACTGTGCGGTATTCATGATGAACATTTTGATAGTGAGAATAGTGGTAATGAGCTTTTTGACAAAGAAAATGCTCAGAAGTCCTCAGAAAGTGATAGTGAATTTGAAAATGTTTTGAATTTACGTAAAAGAAGATATATTCAAGTTACGAAAATGAAAGTATACTACAAGATCATCAAAATGAAATTGCTGCAGACGGAACCAGTTGGGAAAAAATACAAGAAAGGTCTAGTCCTGGAAGATTACCACTTCATAATATTTTCAAAGACGTACCCGGTCCAACAGGATATGCCAAAAAAAATATTATGAAAGGTGAATTTATGTTTCAACTAGCAGATGAACTTGCCACTGAAAATGCCGTTGAAAATGTAAAACCAGGGATGGAATCACGAGAAGCTAATGTACAAACAACTTCAAAGAGCTCACTTTGTTCACGCAAATGGTATCAACTAGGATACTGTAATAATAATAAGACTACCACCGTTTATAATATATGTAAAAAATATGTATGCGGAAAATGCACACAAAAGAAAAACTACATTTGTAAGAAATGTGACAAATTATAACTTTTTATACCTAGTAATTTACTTTATACTATAAGAACAACTTAACTTTGAAATAAAAATTTATTTTACTTTTTTTTACCAAAGCATATATTCTTTATTATACTTAATATTCTTATTGATGTATAAGTGATAAAATGTGCCAATCCTCATTTATGGAACATGATCTCAAATGGGTTAATATGTAATACCAAAAATATACTATATGACATGGAATTACTTTTGTAAGAAACTAATAAGTCAATAAATATAAAACTATTCTATAATTACGAATTTTTTAAAGACCAGTCATTTTGATTGATGTTGGTAGAAACAACTTCGTCTTAACTGTCGGTAGTTCTAGTGTTAGAGACTTTTGATCAGATGTAAATTTGTTCAACTGTTGCGAAGTACTGAGCGCGAACCTGCGTTACAGCAATTGGTAACACACCCATCGCTAACGTCACACCCAGCTCAAAGAAAATGTGAGCTCATCTTACAGAGCTTCAAAAGCTCTATCCGCAGATACATTATTTTTTATCGTACTATAAAGAGTTTTCGAGATATTTACCTTTTAATACTGATACAATGTGACTGTTAAAATTTTCAAGGTCTTATTTTTTAATTTAATTAACACATTTTAACAAATGAAGCATTTTTAGGTTTCAAAATCTTTTAGCTGTTAAACTCTTTTGATTCTATGTGAATCGATTGAACGGGTACGGCGTACTGAGCGCGAACCTGCGGTACAGCATTTGGTAACGCTTCGACCGCTAACATGACACCTCGCTCAATGAAACATTAGATGTAATTCTAAGTCAAAAAGATTAACAGAAATTCACAAGTTTCTCATCTTCATCGGTTTTATATCAAATATAATAAAAATTTCCAATTTTAAACAAAAAAAGAATGGAGATTTATTGAAAAATTGCACCGAATATAAGTTTGCTAATAGGAATCAATTGTAAAATATAAACTAAATTTATCCAAATTGTTAACTTATATTGTTTTTAATTGATCCTCTCTTTGCTCATTGTACTCTGATTAGTCGATATCGGTCACGTGATCTCTGTTCTGATTCATTGTTCTATTTCAAAGTGTACAGCATAAGAAGGTATACGATTTCAGTCTAAAACTTATAAGAAATTTATTCAAACTCTTGTGGCCACTTTAGAAAATGATCACAAAATATTGCGGAAGCTTTAGAATGAAAAACAGCGTTAAATATTTTCACACTAGTACATAGGCCGTCAAAATTGATTGTAAAATAGAAAGAAAAAACTGTTTATAGTTTTTTTAATCATAAAAAGTATCTAAGAACTAAACTCAATGAATTAACCTTGAAACCTTTCCATTGTGAACATTTCTTTACAAACCACATTTTCTAGATGGCGGCCGACGGCCATGTTGCAGACAAAGTAACGATAAATGTGTTTTTTTACTATTAAGAAAAAATTGCATTTTATTATGAAAATTTTTATAAACTTCTCCAATGAAAATTTGAAGACTGACATTTTACACTGATTGTTTGTATGTATAATTGGTTAATTTCTGTTATTTGTTAAAGGGACATGAGTTTTATCAAGCTGGGGCGAAGCCTCACCTCCGAGGATTAGAGAGCGTAGCGAGCAGGAGACGGAGATCCCTATTTTATAATTGAAACGTTATTATTTATAATACACAACCTCCGGGAGTGTTTCGTTCCCTGTCCGCCCCCTCCCCTAACAAATAACAAAAATTAACAGATTATACAGACAAAATAATCCATGTAAAATGTAAATCATAAAACTTTTATTGGAAAAGTTTATAACAACTGGCATAATAAAATACATTGTTAAAATTTGTAATAATTTTTTTACTCTAAGCTTCACTGACTACAATATTTTAAATAAATTTCTTATAAGATTTACATAGAAATCGTAGAACTTCATTTGTTGTACACCGAGAAAAACAGAACACTGATCATGTCACCGATATCAACCAATCAGATAACGAATAAAACGCAGTACTGCGGTGCGACAATTTTTTTGGTTATAGAGAGAGATTAAACGCAGTGGAAAAAATGAGATAATAAATAATAATATGTATCGATTTGTTTGTTCGCAGCAGGGGTCATGTGAGAGCCTAATGTCTAGAGAAAGAATAGGCGCGAGCGTGCCAGGGCTATTAGATGCATTGTCTTCATCGACTAGTGACCTAGGTGGCACAGCGACACCGAGTTCGGACGACGAACCCGGTGTACCGAATATGGTCAGCGCCTGTTTACGACATCTGGAAACACACGGCCTCCATACGTTAGGCATCTTTAGAGTAAGCAGTTCGAAGAAAAGAGTCAGGCAGGTAGGAGTCAAACTAATTCTATTTTTAAAACGTTCCTGAATCCATAATAGCTAACAAAAAAAAATAATTAGTTAAATTTAGCTCTTCTATACTCACGCTGCTATATTTTTTTATCGAAATGTATAAATAATATCAGGTAACCAAAAACGTTTGTCGTTTTTGAATTGAGAAAAAAAACACTTGTGTGTTTTTGTATAAAATAACTTTATTCATCAAAATATCCACCTTTGCACTGAACAACACTCTCCCAGCGAGAAGATAATTTATAAATTCCATTTTTATAAAACTGATTATCATTATTTTCAAAAAATGTAGACACCTCCATTTTTAACTGTTCTTAATTTTTAAACTGTTTATCACGCATACGATTGGCCAAAGATAAAAATGGATGGTAATCTGATGGAGATATGTTTGGGGAAAACGAGGGATGAGGAACGATCTCCCACCCTAAATTCATAATTTTTGTTCTGTTCTCTACTGCAGCGTGTGATCGGGCGTTATCTTGCAAAAATAAAACTTTTTTACGATTTACAAGTGCTGGCTGTTTTTGTTGTAATACATCGTGTACTCGTTGGAGTTGTTCATTGTAAATATTTTCCGTGAGGATTTGACCCACGTGTAGATATTCATGGTGAATAATTCCTTTTGAAGTCCAACAAACATAGAGAAGAAGTTTTCGTGGCATTGACTTTCCTTTAGGACTTTGTGGGACAGTATCTCCTCATGAAAGCCAGTGGTAAGTATGTTTGTAGTTGGAAAACATAATCCATTTTTCATCAGTGGTCAAAAGTTGATCCAAAAAGTTGTCTGATTTGTGTCGTGAAGTAAGAGATATACAGATTGTAAGACACTATAACTTTTTATTAGGAATTAATTCGTGTGGTACCCATTTACTTAATTTCCACCTCTCTCCTATTTTGTGTAAATGCTTCCGTATTGTTTCATCACTTACTTTGAACAATTCTGCAAGCTGTTATCACATTAAACTGGAATTTGATTCAAACATTGTCTCCGATTCGTCGATATTTAAATTTGATGGCCTACCTGATCTGGTCTCATCATTAATGGATTCATCCCCGGTAGAAAATTTTTTAAACCATTGTTGGACTGATATAACTGTATTTTCTCCAAACGCAGTACACATTTTTTTGTAGTTTCTGTAGCATTAATTCCAAGCTTAAATTCATAAAGCAAACACGCACGTACTACATTATTTTGCACATACATTTCTTAGGGTTACAATTATTTTTTAAATTAAAGTTGACAGTTCGAGATTTATTTGACACTTAATAGTAAAACACATGCCAATATAATTGATAAACAATTCTTGGAATTTTATCTGATAACAAGTGTAAACAATTCTTGGAATTATTGTACGTTATAACAACGACAGAACTTTTTTGGTTACCTAATATTATTATACACATTGGATCTACGAATAAACTATAGTTTTTCTAGTGTACAAACAATAAAACTATATATACTTGAAACCGACATATTTTTAAAGTAATTAAACTTATAAAAAATTCATCTTAGGAGGATCAGATATGGTTTTGCACAAAAACTCATAATTTCTATAAAAAAGATTTATAATGTCTTATCAGACCTATGACACACACTTAGGCCTGGTTTACTTTAGGATAGTAGGTGGTAGAGTGCGTACTATCCCGTACTAGCATAATGTAAACACTTTAGGATAGTGAAATTGAAGTAGTAAAGGCTGGTTTGCATTAGAATAGTAAGCGGTAGAATATACTAGCCTACTTTTTCGCTAAACCTCTACTGTGGTGGGAGATGAGAATAGTACAGTGTACTCTATTTCATACGTCCTATCCACTCTACTCTACTCGCTATTATCTTTAGTACTCTACTTTCACTATTCCAAAGTGTTTACATTATGCTAGTAACGGGATAGTACGCACTCTACCACCGTACTATACCGCTTACTATCTTAATGTAAACGAAGCATAAAGCTAGTAGCGAGTAGAGTACAGTGAGTAGCACATGTGGAATAGTACACTTTACTAGCCACTTCCGCCACCACAAATTTACTGGAACTGTACCGGTATAAACCGGTTCATTCCAATAGAGTCGAGTAATAGGGTGCAAAATTTGTATTTACAAATTTTGTTTTTATGTACGAAAGTAAATATAAATAATATATATATAAAAAGTATATATATGTATAAGTCTATATATGTATATGTATATATATATATATATGTATATATTTATATATAAGTATATGTAAATACAAAGTATAGCATCTCTCAATAATGTGCCCATCTTTTTGATACACGGCATAACTAATTTCAAAAGTGTTTCTAAATTCGCGGGTGTCATTTTTAAACACATCCCTATATTCTTCTGGATCTTCTGTAGCTAGTTCTGTTAGAAGATAATCAGACGCTCCTTGCGCATCTCTTCTTTCAATCCAGTCTTTTACCCTTGTTCTTTTTTCCATTAGTTTTTTCCTCTAAAACTTCTCTAATTTCATTTAACAAGAAACTTACAATTGTTATTAAACATTTTCTCACAATAGCACGACGACGGCGGCGTGCGATGTTTATTATAAAAAATTTGAAATTAAACTCCACTTTACCAAATCACTAGCTTTGTGTAAACGGACCAAACTGTAATTTCTGGTAGAGTAGACGTCTAGTCAAAAATTAGGCTAGTATACTCTACCGCTTACTATCCTAATGTAAACCAGCCCTTATGCCTGGTTTACATTAGGATAGTAAGCGGTAGAATACGATGGTAGAATACATACTATTCCGTTACTAGCATAATGTAAACACTTTGGAATAGTGAAAGTAGAACACTAAAGATAGTAGCGAGCAAAGCAGAACGAGTAAATAGCACATGTAGAATAGTAAATTCTACTAACCTCTTCCATTGCCACAAATTTACCGCAATTAATGTAGTAGGGTCGAGTAGATGGGCGCTAAATGTGTATTTACAAATTTTGTTTTTATTTACGGAGGTTGATAATTGGTTGTTTTAAACTTGAAACTAAACTCTTTCCTACCAAACCACTAGCTTTGTGTAAACGGACCAAACTGCAGATGCTGGTACAGTAGACGTTTAGAGAAAAAGTATACACTAGTGTACACTACCGGTTACTATCCTAATGTAAACCAGCCCTTATCCTGCCCACACATTCCTCTGTCTAAGGAATGTAAATGCTACTAAGCGACGCTACCAACAGGTCGGATCTCGAATCTCTCTCTCATTCCTCTGTTCGCTCTTGTCGCACTCATTCTTTACGTGCACATTACATTTGCGTCTCGGTTTCTGAACATCTGTCAATTGGTGCGGCACCCACTTATCCAGCTTTTTCACTTTTCCTATTGCAGCGAGGTGACGAGAAACAGTCATAACACTAACACTTGAATCACATGCGAGAGCTCGAACTGTTGTATGTAGACTAGCTTCCATCGTGGCTCTCGAATGTTCTTCGTTCACAATGGGGCCTTCCTCGTGCCCTCCTCGAGGCCCAACGTCGAGATTCGTCTTATCGTAACGAAATTTTTTAACCATAATTTAATTGTTCTCTGGCTATCCAACCCTTCTCCTAAAGCTCTATTAATATTTCTACCAGCTGCCGCTGAATTGTGTCCCAACTTGAACTCATATAAGAAATAGACTCAAATTTTTGTGGACACCATCCTGTTAAAGGGTATAAATAAAATAAAAAAAAAACAACAATAACTCCGTATTTAAAAACGATAGAAGGGTACAGTACATTAGTCAATTCCAAGTAGCTGAAGTTGTAAAATATTGCACAGAACCTTTCTCAATCGCGATCGACATCTGGCTGACTGAAATTCTGCAACTAGATATGTTACAAGCTAATAGCAAAATTTATTATTCAAACGTTGCTCTATGACGACTAACAAAAGCACGATGTACGCGCTAGCTTCATATGTAACAAATAACAGCTGTTAGTTCTTCGTTTGACCACTCTCTTTTGATAAAAATTTGAACATTTGAAAATATTTGAAAAAATTAAAAAAAATCAATAATAATTATATAATTATGCTTCTTAATTATAAATCATGATTACAATTAAATTGTAAACGAAACTAGGTTTATTTGTACATATTAAATTCCTTTTGAAATTCGAAATTCGATTTTTATTTCATATTCTATTTTAACTTTTCTACATGTCATTGTACGACACAAGTAAATATGTCTGAAAACTCTGTAATAAAATTCTATTTGTAGACAGGAAGCCTTAACCATTACTCATTACTTTTATTTGTCATACGTTACTGAATGAAATTTGACCTTAGTTGATTCTCTTTGAAGTTTGATGAGCATTGTTGGACTTAAGCCAACGTGCGTAAAGTCATCTACGAAAAGTGAAGTGGCTCAATGTATACCAGTCTGCATGTTCATATCGATCACGTGTCAATCAAGAGTTATAAGTATTTATGATTGATTCCTGTCTTTTGATACATTCTTGATATTTATTAACATCTGTGTACGATTTTATTCATATTTCATGAAATATGACATTCTCTATCATAATATATTTACTTATTTCATTTATTAAATTCCATTGCATTTTTGAAAACTGGATGTTATTAAATGACCATTCTTGTTCATTGCGGACCAGTAGTTTTATTGCTAGCTTTACCCAGTGGCCAGCTACGTTTTTGGTGAATGAATACAAAAAAGCTTTTACATAAATTTTAAAGTCACGCTTTAAAATTAAATACCCATTGCATTTTGAAGTTATTTATTACATATTCTTAAAGGCTTATATATGTTTGAAGTATGATACTTTGTAAAACACTGTATAATATGAAGTGTAACTAAACAAAGCTGGTAAATGTAACAGTGTTTCTCTTCTCTTACCGTTATTTTTACATACTTCGCAAACTTTAGTAGGCTATTTCTTTTTGTCTGAAGATGGAATTAGCACAGGGACGTGCTGCTTCATATTACCTGACAATCTTTGCGGATGATCTTTCTGAGGAGCTCTCGTACTTCTAACATTTCATGGACCAGGATTCCTGAATTTTGGATCTGTTGATTTATCTGATTCGGATGAGATCCGCTCTATTGTCAGAGTGAAAAGAAAATCCTTATATCTTATTAGGCTTTGTAGACTGAACGCTTGATATATCCTGAATGTATTAAATAGTCTACATTTAATCAAGTAAAGACTACTTTCTTTGTCCATTTTATTGTTTTCCTAAGGATACTACATGTTGAAAGATATTGGTCGACAAGATCAACACCTTTCATATAGTTATTATACTGCACAATGGATACTGGCTTTTTTATTTCCTCTCCAGTTTGCCAATTTGTCTTTCCTGTTGCACAAGAGGAGGCATCATGAATAGTTGAAATCATTCGAACTTCTCTTTTATTCCACCAAACCAATAATAGGATGTCAACCTTTTCTTCGGAAGACTATTTCACGTCTTTTAAACGCAGATGCTAGAGACTAATCGCTTTTAGTTCCATATGGAACTTATAACCTCAGCGAATGCGTTTTCTGTCACACTGCTTCACTCTTAGTGACAACAACGCAAATACGAGAATTCTCGTGATTGTCCACAAGCTCTAGAACAGAAAAGACGAGAATTCTCGTGATCCGACCGCAATGTGTTAATAGACATTGGTGTTAATTTTCACAAATATTTTATTATAAAAATGAAATCTTGTACAAAAATTCAAATCTAAGTTTTAATAACTGAAATTCGAAACAATCAATCCAAATTTTAAAGCTAATTTTTATAATTTCAATATAATTAAGGGTCCCCATAGAGTAACTCGCCAGGCACTCAGTTCATACATAAGTGGATGGGGTGAAGGGTATAAAACAAAATTGAATCAAAATATAAAATGAAAAATTCTGATGTATAGAAAACTTCATGATGCACACTATTTATATTTATTACTTTCTGATCCGAGTTGTATTTTTTGAAGAAAAAAATAAAAACTTTATTTTTTTTCTAGCGAAATCAATGTTTTTCAAAACATGAATAGCTGTAACTCGGCCAATTTTCGACCAAATCGCGTACATTTTTCTTAAATTTATTCAAAATACACAATAAATATGTGGAACTAATCTCGTCAAACGATGAAAAATTTATGAACTTTAATCATATTTAATTGCGAAATGATTCCGCGTGAAATTCGTGTTTTATCCACTTTAACGGTGAAAAGTGTGTTGTGATTTTTCAGTTAGAGAAAAATTTCAAATATAGAGTTTTTCCTTAATGTTTGTAGAAGATTTTTACGAAATTTCACACAGATACAACGAGATATTGTGCCTTTTTAGAGGATTTAATCTAAAACCGCTCGTGCGTTCGCCATCCCCCTGATCGGTTATTAAGCCGGCTCCACGCATGTGGCTATTCACCAAATACCGAACAAAATTTAACCGAACGCCGAATGTGTGGATAGACTTGCGAATACGAACGTTCAAGTGAATGCTCGATATTCGCTGTTCTCGTTTCTTGTCGGTCTTTTTCACGAATCAAAGGGAACGAACGTCTGCATACTGTGAAACATAGATAAAAGACTCGCTAGATGATAAGGTACAGGTTAAAAATCTATGACATAAAAACGATAGACTGGGGAGGGTGCGAGTTGTTAACTCATTGACTGACATGGCAAGATGGCACTGTCCGCGGGATGTTTGTGCGGGAGATTTTAATACTTGAAATTTGAATATTAGTGTTGTTACACATTAAGGAATATTTAATTTTAATACAATTTTATAATAATTCTCAAGTAATCGATTTCATATAAAATACGAAATTCATTGCTTTAAAATTAATATATAATTGTGTTAAAATTTAATACTTTTGAATGGATGTGAATATATTTTAAACTATTTCATTTTTTTGCAATCATACTGTTCTATGATGCCGTTTACAATTCACAAAAAATACAGTTATCTGTGTAATTTATTTATTTTTAAAAAATATTTAACGCTAACAATAAATAACTAAACACTAGTAATAAGTACAAAAAAGAACATTTAACACAACACTAAAAATTGCTCTACCATCGAAACCAAAAGAAGGGGTCTTTTTTTCGATTTTAAGGAATTTAACGCTTTCAGGTTATTGCATCCGATGTCACACCCGTGCACATAACCCGAAGTCCAATTGACTCTATTCGCCGAATAACTTCAATGATCATTCGTAACAAATGATCTGAAGTTAAATTTCGACAAAACTAGTAGGCAATTGACTGCTTCCAGCTATATCTCACAGCTTGAAACATAAAAACCAAAACGCTATTTACATATTCCTTCCCGATGAATCCGGTGTTCATGTCAACATGCTCGGTAATTCTATCAGCACTTAGCTCATACGACAACCCCTCTCAAATTGATATTTCATCGAACATTAACAAACAGAAGTTGTCGTTGTTCTCTAAGTTACTGATCATGCCTGTTTGGTACTACATACTGTAGTCGTTCACACCTGATTTCAAAGGAATCAATCTCAAAAAAGTTATTGAAGAATTAACCGTTGGTAGAGTAATTAATTTCCATAAAAAACGATGAACTTTTCGACTTCTTTTCCAGAAAAACAAGCATAACTCCTCTTCTATCCACTGTTTACCTGAATCTGCCATACCACTGACACGAACCTATAAAAAATATATTTACGTTTGTTAATTTATAAAGGCCAATGTAAACATTTATGATTTTTAAAAAATTAGTATACTATTAATTTTTAAAATAATTATTAGTTGTGATCTAAAATGTATGCTATATATTGTATCGTATAACTTTGTACTGTTTTGAATTGCTAAATTAACTTACATCATCAGTGTTTCCATTAAAAATAATAATGGAAACATTGCAGATGACGGTTACAATTTGAATAGTAATTATAGTAGGAACGTTTATAATTTTAAAAAATAAATTATAGTATAAATAATAATATTACACTTGTGAATACTTACATTTACTGGTATATCGATCACATCTGCAATGGTAGTACACTCTAAAATTAAGAAAATATATTGATATGAATGTAAATCTTACAATTGATTTTTCAGTTACGTGAAGATTTCGACAGTGGAAAAGAAACAATAATAGGTGACGATCAATGTCCACACGATGTGGCAACACTGCTCAAAGAATATCTTCGAGATTTGCCAGATCCTCTACTTTGCAGAGAATTATACCACGCTTTCGTTAGTACACAAAGTAAGAAAAAAATTAGTATTAAGCACCGTAATACATTTTTAGTATTTTTAGAAAAGTAAAACAATCTTTTTTCTGTGTAAAAAAATGATTTAAATATTTATATACATTATATATATATATATATATATATATATATATATGTATATATATTTATATATAGAGAGAGTGTGAGTGAGAGAGAGAGAGTAGATAGGCGCTAAGTGAACCGTTTTTTTTAAATCATTTTTCATTAACAAAATAAATGCATTTTTCAAAATAAACTATGTTATTGCAAAGGTCAAATCCTTAACTACAAAAATATCTAGGCAATTTTAATAGTTTTGTATTTTTCTCGTTATTTAAGAAAAAGTAAAGACGTGCAAGAATTGGCATCTCAAATTTCCGGGACTAAGTGAAGCCCTATATTAAAAATTGGTTAAAAATAAAAATAAAACGTTTTTATCACTAAAAATATTTCATACATTTTATTTAGCCCTTTTTCCATAATTTACATATATTGTATAAAACTTTTTTTATAAATTAAGGCATGAAAAATGTACTTAGAATCGGATAACTGTCAACTACTGTTTTTTCGATCGTTCTGTCTTCTTGGAACCCAATCCCGGTGTATGTTTCGAAACTATTTTCGCAGGAGCCCCTTTTTTTCTTAGTTTAACACTCGGCTAATCCGCTGCCAGTTCCTTTATAACAGGCGAGTCCGTAAGAATGGCGTTTCTTCGCCGCTATGTCCTTTCCGATTCTGTTTTCTCGGACCGGCGTTCAGGTATGCTCAAATACTTTTGAGCGTCGATCTAAATCCGTTAGCTTAGAAAGAAGAACGAAGCGTTCCAATAATCGGGGGGACAGACACGACGATTCCAGGCTCAGCTGCGACGGACTCGTTGGCGACGTAGTCATCGGGATTAGTCCAGGCTGAGTCGAATTCGGCGGCCTCAGGAAGCGCTGCAATAATCTCCGCACCCTGTAAGTCGACTTCATCTAATTCATCCACGTTGAATTCCGCTATGACGTCATCATTTAAGCTGCTGAACCCGTTCGATTGGACGACCTTGTTTGCGTCAGTGGACTCGGCAAAACGAACCACGACTTTGCTTATAGTCTACACCGTTGTGACTTCTGTTTCATCCATTTTCCAATTACAATGATCCTGGAAATGATACTTGTCCTGTACTTTCTTCAAATCGGTTAACATTTGTCCTGTTGAAGCTCGTCGCACGTACCAAAGTGGTAGATACCAGCTTGTCCGTATGGAGACTGTTGTATTTCTCTTGAGAAATGTTGTTAACCAATCATTTCCAGCCATGCGAGTTTCTTTTAAAGACACTGGAATTACCAAATTCAATTTCATAACGTCTTATTCAATATCACTACATTGCATCGTCGAAACCTGTGCACTTGCTTTTTCAGTTGATGGTGGTTTTAACAATTCAACCGCTTGAGGCGACATGATTTCATTTTTTTGACAGGTAGTTTACATAAACTGGAAATCACAAGATCAGACGTTACCAAGAGCCTCAAAAAACATCTTCCATTGGTTTTATTCTATTCCACTTTCGAAATCTTACCGAATTTTTTTATTAAATTAATTACAAGATTTCTGTGCCTCTTTTAACACTCGTCCTATAGGCAGCAATAAATATTCCATTATTTTTGAACCATGAATTAAAAGTTTATGAATAGTAGTTGGCATGTAGTACCAAGGATACAATTCAACGAATTTATGAGCTGTTGCCAAAACGTTCTCGTCAAATTTGTGTATATTAATATCAAAACCGCACGAAATTACTTGCAGAATTATGTGGAACCTTTTTATTATATACTAAGCCGGCCACACACGTTGCGGTAGATCGGGCAGGTTTGCCTGTACATGCGGACCTGCACAGGCAAACCGGAACGTGTGTGTGACAAACTGTGCATTTATGACGACCTGAAAAAAATCAAAAAATATTCTTTCTGCTGTATCAGATATATTACATAAATATTTACACAGTTTTAATTACACGTTTTGTATGGTGAGGACGATGTAGTGCTTGTAGGATGAGGCGAATGATGTTTGAATAACATACATGATATATGACCATTGTCAAAATATGAATCAGTATTAAATAATATTATAAATAGGAACGCATTTCATTACGGATTCACTCGCACTTTGTAAAATTTTGTAAACATAAAACATGTCAACTTAAGGACAAAGTAAAACTATTAAAGAGTTCATAGAAATATATACATCTGAACCATGTATGTGGAAAGTAAAGAGTTAAGAATATCACGACCGTCAGAAAAGAAATGGTGAGTATAAAAAATTAATAAAAAAACTAAAATGAATGGAACCAGATACATATAAAGATGCCGTCGTGAAAAAAAATGATAATTTTAGAAGTAATGTCAGAAAAGAAAGAAAAACGTATGATAATCCAATAAAATGGGGAGCTTCGACAGATGATGTTTATACCACCTGGTGCGTTTATTTTTCTAATAGTGGTTCTCCAAGCTATAATGGATGCTAAGTATCAATTTATTTTGACAGAGTTTGGTACTGTCATGTATCCATTAAAATTACATTTCATTCGGGTGCTAACCTGAGATGACATTTATATTAGATAGAAATTTTAAATACAAATATTTTGAATTACGTTTTAATTCAGTAGAAAACATAATTACTTATAACTGTAATTCACCTACCCGAGTAACGAGAAACATCTTATCATTTACGAAGGGTCACGTAAAAACCCGCTCTATAAATCTATATTTTAATTTATTTTATTTAGTTATGTTTATTTTTATTATGTTTTTCGAAAAACATAGGACATATCATTTCAATTTTCAGTTATGAATAGGTCTGCCTCCAGACTCATACACATGTTTTAATTTTAATGACCAAGAGGAGGAAACCAAAAATGTATTAGGCAGTAGCAAAGTAATTGCAATTTTGTATATGAATGTATACAATTATTAGGTGTTGAAATTAATTCGTACCTTTTTCCAAGAGATGACGTAGATAGTACATTCTCCCATTGTTCCCTTTAACCAAATAT
>CM068313.1:54170980-54173480 GCA_034766995.1 Acanthacorydalis orientalis
CACCAAATAGTCACAATAATCTTTTCATTCTTCATGAAGCTTCGGTTTAGGAAACGATTTTGGTACTTCTCAGTCTAGCCACTGTGATGAACGTTTCCGATTGTTGTAGAGGATCCACTTTTCATCACCTGTAACAATGCGATCAAGAAAACGAATAATTTGTGGTTCACAAAAGAAGCGCAGACCGAATTTCGTATCGCCGAATTGCTTGATGTTCGATTAGTTCATACGGCAAGAACGGTTCTCAAATCATTATTGTATATAGTTGAAGGACATCCACGGCCCTCCTCATCATCAAGCCTTTCGTTTTGATTAAGAAAATTTTGGAACCAGTGTTGAGCAGTACGTTGACTAATTGACTCTTCGCCGAACACAAATTTTATATTTCGAGCAGTTTATGTTGCTTTATATCCCAATTTGAACTCATACAATAAAATCGCGTGAATTTTCTTTTTCCATGACTAATTTAAGAGGTTCTTTCCAACGATTCTACAGAATAAAAACAATAGACATAAGCTGAAATCAGTTGTGCTAATTTCATTGATTACAATGATGTATCACATGACTACAACAAAAGTTAACGGTAACTTGAAAAATCGGCGCCAAATTTAAAATGATAAAAACCATAATTATTTTTCACCAACCTAATACTTAATTATGCGAAAACCTCTTTTCTTAGGAGACGACCAAATATTAAAAAAAATTCACACTTAATAGCATATTGAGTTACAAACTATGTCATACTGATAATTGATTCAAATTTTATTTCCTTTTTATTCTCATTCAACATGAACGTATTCATCATATTACTTACACTATATATATATGTATATATATATATATATATATATATACATAAGTAAATGTATTCTGAAGACAAAATAAATCAATCAAAAATATTCTTTTCTAAAGAATAATTTCTGATTTTGTTAATGAAATAATAATTAAACATTTAAATTTAATAAATTATTAAATATTAAATGATTGAAATTTTCATAAGACTAGTGTAAGGTATAAAGAAATGGAATAGGGAGTAGCACTTCCCAAAATTTGTAAAAGAAATTACACCTATAATTAATTGATATATATATATATATATATATATATATACAATGATTAATGTATATTGATACAAGATTTTTATCAGGTTTCAGCTGAACTGCTAGATGAAGTTTATACAATATTAATGGAAACGAATCCCGAAGCTCTGAATCAGCTATTGGACAAAAAAGAATCAACGATGATAGGAGATGAGTAAGTAATACATTTTTTTCAATGTAATAATAAATTAGTTTGTTTCAATTTCGCAGATTAATGTAAACACCCGCTTGTATTTAACAATTTTGCAAGTCCACTCTAATAATAAATCACACGAAAACGATTTCATACAATCCTCATTGCGTTATTTCCTGTGTATCTATTCTGTATGAAACCTGAAGATCACATGTGCGTCTATTTCCGCTACTTGTGCCCTCCACATGAGTGTCTATTTCTACAGAGCAATTTTTTCTGTAATATAATTTACTCAATCTATCATACAATTTATAATATTGTTCATATAAGACGATAACCGAATAGTGGCTTATAAATAAATGCCGCCCAAGACTATACTCTTCACCTAAGATTACAAATTTAAATGATATATTCTTTATATTTATTCTATAAAAAACTAACACAGAAGCCTTTCATTCGTTGTTTCTGCTTCATTTTAAGTGTAAGATCAACGATTGATAATTTCTGTGGTACTTCATAAATGATCTACTAGTTCATATACAAATTGTCCATGAAAAGGTTCACAATATAGTCAGTTGATACTAAAATTTGTATACAATGTATATTTGTTTATAACGAACGCCTTTGTTATTCAAAAAATATTATTTTCCACTTCTTTTAGGTATACGGTGGAAGTAATATGATGCAGTACATTAATAATCAATATCGATAATATGTTTTTATTATAATTACTCATATACAGAGTTTATTTATTATTTTTTTAACACTAGAACCGCGACTGTACCGTTTTCGACCCATCTGCTCGTTCTTTCTTTTCCACTTAATTTAGATTTGCACCTGTAGCTTTAGATTTTCGTGACTTTTCATAAATAATGATCGTAATCAATTCCAAGTAAGTTTCATTTTTAAAGTGTCAACTTTTCCTTGTAAAAATCCACATGTATCTTGTGAACCGCGACTGGGTCAATTTAGTCCCAACGTTTATAACGATTTGTTCAGATCAGCTTTATTCGTGTTTAAACGTGCTTTTGTGACAATTGAAACACCTACTTCATATCAAAAATGTTATGTGAATGAGACCTGCAGTAGTGTTTGGCGAATTTTGATGGATGAAAAGATTTTGAAACACATAAAATCTTGCACTGGACAGAAGCACGTCGTGTCCACTCAAATGATTCGTCTCTAAAAATTGATGAGTTGGAAGCTTTTCTAGCTATATTATACGTCTATGTGGCCATAGGAGTTAGCATCTTACAACTCGATTCGC
>CM068313.1:54178480-54185980 GCA_034766995.1 Acanthacorydalis orientalis
AAGCGAAAACTAAAACTACGCAAATGTATTTCGAAATATGAAAATAAAAATGGAAAAGCAAAATTGTTATTTATCCATTTCCAGCGATTTTTGACTGGAAAACTAATAATTTCAGAGTGTATACTTCAATGAGAAAATATTACAATTAACCGTAAAGAAGTAAACGCTTCAGCGGGGAAAAATAATTTAATATTACTTTTTACAATGTGGTATTTTAAAGTACATAAATACTTAAGCACTAAAAAATAAATCTGATTATGAAAATCGCAAAACGATGGTTTACTTGAAATTTGGAAAAAATAAATTTGATCTATTAAAAAGCTAAAAAAAGAAAAATCTGAAATGAAGAAAGAACCAATCAGTGGTAATTCTTTTCTTATATTAGTAAAGAAGTGCATATTTGCATTCGAATTTATAAATTAGTAAACAAATTAGTAAACATTCTCTGCGTACAGAAAATCGCCACGTTCGAAATAATTGATACTGTTATTTGTTTACTTTTTGTAGAATTTTATATGATCTGGAGAGCGAGAGTTCAACTCCGCGGACTCCGAATACACCAAGGATGGGCGACGATCATACATTAGGCGGTGGTGCTGATTCTGACGGAAGTGGTAGACACACACCGAAGAAATTCTGGTCCCGAGAAGAATTTTTACACGGGACAGCCGGTATGGGCGGTCCAAATCTAGCTATGAAAATCAGGTCAGAATGTGATTATATGCGAATTTGAAAACAATACTTGACTGAGTATGTTTTGAAAACATTGTATATCAATGATCCAGACTGTTCATTTTTTGAAAAATATTTTAAATCAAATCGAATATTCATTTTGAAAACAGCCTTTATGTATTTTTTTTTGTTCATTATATTTCCCCTTCATTTCATTCATTGAATAACGGTAATCCAAATATGATTTAAATTTTGATTCATCGAAGTACATTTTATAAATATATTATATTTAATTAGTTCATAATGAATGATTACTACCAGCTTTTATATATATATACATATGTATATATATAATACTGTATGTTTAATGTAATAGTATTTTTATATATTATAGATTTTCGTATATAATAATATTATATATTGAAAAATATTAAGTGTTTAATATTGCTCTTATATAACATCATACTCTTGTTATTTCAAATGTTAAACTTCTTTTTAACCGATAAGTATAGACGTTTTCTATTGCTTGCTGTGGCAGACTGTTTTCTGAACACTGACATATGAGTAATAAAATGTGTTCACACAAAAATATTCGCTCATTAAGTTTTAAATACTTTCCTATATTAATTTTATAATAAGTCTTATAAGTGTTAGTTCTTCACATGTTGGTTGGTAAAAAATTAATTGCGGTTTATGACCTTCAAAGTTTAAGTGGTTCAAGTGTATTAAGTGGTCCAGCACTGTTGGATGACAAACGACTAACTTTTGTGCAAGCTAATTGCAGTTTATGACCTTCAAATTCATATAAATTTTTCTCAGCTAATAATTAACTTTATTAATCGAAAGAAGCACCCTTAGAATCCACACATTCTTTCCAATAAATTATAAGTTTATTTATTCCGGTGGTGTAAATATCCGGAGTTCTAGAGTTGATAAAATCTCGAAATGTACTTGCGGCAGCAGCTTGGTTGTTGAAGTCTGTACCATGTAAGAACATGTCGAAATGCTTCATTCCTTGTGCATGAAACGCGAGTCTGAGTGGTAAACTGCAAAAAACACATCATTAGTTTTCAAACACGTTTTCATTCTATTACGAAATCTTATTTTAACATATACAACACTGCCCTATCCGAAGACATTCGAGTACTACTATCAAATAATGCTTTGGAAATAATGGAATCCCAGAGGTGCGACCAGGGATACAAAATCAGTTAAGCTGAAGGTTGATTGGTTATTGGGGCGCATCAACAACTGAGATCATTAGCGCCCGAACTTAAGCTATAACAAGATTCACATTTTTCTAAAATTCGTTGAAAAAAAATTCTTAGTTGTATGATACCAATATCAATTTTTCATGCAACTTCGTGTGTCATCATTAATAATAATTTAATACAAAATCCCTACACGTTTTTTGTTCAATGTTTTGTATAATTTTTTGTACATATATATATATATATATATATATATATATATATATGTATATATATATATATAAATATATATATAGATAAATATATTTTTTTATATAATACTAAGTGGTTCTACCCACTAGTCGCTACGCTCGCCGACCCCGGGGCACTTTGTCTCCGTTCGCTTCGCTTGTTCCCCCGACTCGCTTAACTCATATATTGGTTCAATATCGTAATATATATACATATATATAAATGTATATATGTATATATATACATATATGTATATATATATATATATATATATATATGTATATATATATATATATATATATATATGTATGCATATATATACATATATATATATATATATATATATATATATATATATACGAGTATATAGGATCAGTGCAAAAATTCGTATATGATTTGAAATTGAAACTTAGACGATTATTTTTCACATAACACGCTTTTATTAATTAATTGTGTATTCACCATCGTGTTCTGCAATCATTTTCCAACGCTCAAGCAGCAACTGAACTCCTCGTTCGTAAAAAGTGCTTTGTTTTTCGGCAAAAAAGGCACGGCGAGATGGTTTTTGATGGCCTCCGCGGTGTCAAATTGTTTCCCGTTCAAAATGTTCTTCAACGACCAACATAAATGATGATACGAAGATGCAATGTCCGGAGAATATGGTGGTTGCGATATGATTTCCCATTTCAACTGCTTCAGTTTTTGCAGAGTCACTTTTGCTATATGTGGCATTCGACGTTGTTGTACAGGATCCATTTCTGATCGCCAGTCTCCAACCTATCGAAAAAAGGCTCTCTGTTGAGACATCCAGGCAATGAAACTGCCATAGAGATGCGATAAAACTTGCTTTTTTTAGACAACGAGTGCGGCACCCACGTATTTAGCTTAAACGTGAACCCCAGATTCTTTAGATGTCGAAATGCAATCAATTTGTCAATTTTGAATATTTCGGCAACAACTTCGTGAGTTATTGTTAACTAAAGCGCGCACAACATCGTCATCGATCTCAGTAGGCCGTCCAGAGAGTGGTTGATCTTCGAGATTAACAGTAGGTTTACGGCAATTTTTGTATACCCATCTCTACGGACACGCGTCAATTTGACGCATGAACGAAATCATACGTTTTCTTTAAAAAACAACTTAAAAAGCATCATAATTATACACTATTAACTTATAAATGAAACCATAAGATATATACATATTTATATTAAATTTATAATATTCAACATTCATTCCGCGCATCTTTTACACACATACTCAATTTTATTTACACACTTTCCGCAAACAATCTTTTTACACTCTGTACAGGTGTTGTACAGTTGTTGCTTCTGTTTTTTTTTACAGTATGTTATATGTTTTTGCTTATTATCAAGTGGAAGGCACTGCTTACACACCTGTCATCACATTTCTTTTTGCGTAGCCAGTAAGACCAACGATGTCTTTGAATATTGTATGGACAGATGATCTATCACTAAATCCGCCTACTTGAAATTTGTTCTAAATTGTTCGATCGAGCACAATTTCTGTATCACAGACTGCATCCAAATTTTGGGATAATTTGGGAATGTTTGGGTCATTCTCGGGCTCAGAATCGGATGGAATATGTATCCTTTTCCTGCTTTGACGAAAATTCTGGAAAATTTCCTCTTCACTATCTGACGATTCCTCTGTTTGTCCACTTTCATCTGATTCGAGAATCTCAATTTCATCCTCATTTTCAGTCACTTCGTTTTCTTCCTGTTCACAGCTTGTACCAGAGCACTCCTCATTTATAATCACTATTTTTTGTAATATGTTAGCATCTCTTCTAGACATATTCGGATTAATAAAGAAGCGCAGTTTGTCAAAACAGTGTAAAATTGAATTTCACAATAATATTACTAATACACAAAATGCACTAGAACTTTCTTCTCGAATGCACAAACTAATAGTAACTGTAACTTCAAAAAATCTTCACTCTATGACTGCAACTCAGATACTGAGCTTCGTTTTCTTTCTGATGCTTATCCCTTTCTGCAATCGGGGTTTTCCAACGTAAATACGTAGGACATAAACAGTGACGCCGTACCACCCACTTCAGATTTAAGATATCGGATTCGAAGTATCGCCGCTGCATTGTTTGTGTGTACGTCTGACGTTTACTTTATTGAAAAACTAACTCTTCTATCACGTACATGTTTATTACTGCAGTAATGCTTTCATGAGTGAAGCCAATTTACTAACATTTATACTTGTATTACGATCGCGTCAAGTTGACGCGTGCCGTAGAGATAAATATACACATTTTTAATTTCGAAACTCGAAGTTTGATGAAAAAAAATCTTTGTATATATATTCGTACTATGATATTCTTAAAAGTCAGCAAAAAAATCCAGTGTTAAATAGTA
This sequence comes from Acanthacorydalis orientalis, assembly GCA_034766995.1. Taxonomy (NCBI): domain Eukaryota; kingdom Metazoa; phylum Arthropoda; class Insecta; order Megaloptera; family Corydalidae; genus Acanthacorydalis; species Acanthacorydalis orientalis. The sequence goes on from CM068313.1 coordinate 54,182,982, forward strand.
AATTTCTTTAATTTCGCTCATTAAACCTGAATTTGATCAAATTGACAAATCCCTAAAAAAACCTAGTGTCAAAATCACCGAATCGAAATTCAACAAACCGTTTCTTCACAGTAAGGAGTAATGGTGCATGGTCGAAATGAATCTCTCGAATATTTTTGTTGCTGCGCTAACACTTACTCTTCTGAAAATCGTACAACATTAAGGACGAAAGTGTATCTTTTCGTTGTTCATTTTCAAAAAGTTTTCTTACACACAAATCGAATCGAAACAAACTCGTCTGATGCTCAAACGACAGCTGTGAATGTCATCTTTCAAACGATGTATAATATGAATACATTTCAATCACGAGCATATAGCACTCTTAACACCACCTATTGAATCGTATACATACATTTGGACTGATCTAATATATATATATATATATATATATATATATATATATATATATATATATATTTATAGAGAGAGAGAGAGAGTATCACTCTCATAAATATATTTCAACGTATTTGTTATATAGTATAGATAGAGATAGATATAGGGATATAGAGATAGATATAGAGATATAGATATAGAGATAGAAATATAGAGATATAGATATAGAATCACCCTCATAAATATATTTCAACGTATTTGTTATATATATATATATATATATATATATATATATATATATATATATATATATATATATATATATATGTGTGTGTGTGTGTGTATTAGTATATCTATATAATCACTCTCACATTATATTTCGACGTTCGTTTTATAAAGTCGCACATTTCATTGCAGTTATTACGATATCAGTATCGTAATTTTTCGTGTAACTTCGGGTGCCATCGTTAATTTTAATTTTAAAGAAAATCTCTACACGTTTTTAGTACAATGTTTTGTATATTTTTTTTGTACATTTTTTTACATTTTACGGAACTATATATATATATATATATATATATATATATATGTAGATAGATAGATAAATTATAAAATATTATATAAAAAAATGCAATTAATTCTTTTTTTTTCTATATTTTCAATAGGCATAAAGAGAAAGAGCGCGTTCGTGACCGATTTTCAAAACGCCGATGGCACGAAGATTCGTTGACACGTCGTCAAGTATCGATTGAAGATCAAAACTCTGCATACGATCTTGTTAAATCGCGCTCGTCGTCAATGGACAGTGGAACGGCGACCGGCGATCGCCTTCGTGTCACCGAGGAACAACGATACTCGACTACGTCTTCGATGGGTGTCGGCGTGGATTCTCGAAGACAGTCGACACCGTCATTCCTCGACGACACGAACATTATCACCGCGAGTCTGAAGATTCCCCTTCAGCCGTCGAGCTCATCACCGCACTGTGTCAATTTGGACGATTATACGGATATACCTTATATCGAGGACACTGGCGGATACACAGTTGTTACGACCGACGGTAAACAGCAAATGTCTATCGGGATATTGAGAACCGGCGGTCCGACGGTACCACCGAGACGTCGTCAGAGATCAGCAAGTGGTAGCGATTCATCTCAAGCATCTATCGGCCAACAGCAGGTGAGATCGTTGACTCGACGCTTTTTATTAAATCTTCTAAGAATGATAACTGTTTTGTCTTAAATCTTTTAAGCAGCCAATTGAACAGAATACACTCGTGCGTCCTGAAATTAAGTCTTAACCCCTTAAGTGGATATAACGGATGTATCCGTTTTACCCACTTGTTATCCACGCTAACTGCCCAATTAATGAGTTAAAGATGAATAAATTCAATTTCTTAAAATTAAAAAAAATGTTTCAATGTTATATCCATCTCTCTATTTAATCAATAATCTCGTTTATTTAACAGAAAGCGATTCTTGCTAGTATTCATTTAAATCAAATCTCCAATCTTTGTTCTGGATTACGATTCATGTCCACCTTTTTTGTCAAGTTTTTAAGGCAGGAAAACATGCGAAGGTAGGGTGAAAAGTTCCAAGCCTCACATATAGATCGCGCTACTATGCTCAAAAATTTGATGGTGTTGCATGATTTCATTTTTCATATGCTTACATTCGAAGCTTCAAGTCAATAAGTTGTTTACTATTGATTTGTCAACCCGCCAAAGTGAACTCCTCAAGTATTTTTTAAAAAAATGGAAAAAGTGGACATTTGTGCCGGGATTATTTTTTTTGAAAGCTTTAAGTGCAATCGATATCAAAAAGGAGATGGATTAAACATCGGGGGAACCCTCTCTATCGAACACACTGATTAAGCGATAAGTTCCTGAACTTCAAATGGGTCGGACGAGCATCAGTGATGAACCACGCTGTGCAACGTCCCATTGAAGTGATTATGCCAGAAATCATTGAAAAAATTCACAAAAGTGTTTTGGAAAACCGTACAATGAAAGTGAGTGACATAGTAAGGACTCTTAGCATATTAACAGAATGTGTGCACAATATCTTACACGAGCATTTGGGTATGATAAAGCTGTGCGCTAGATGGATGCCGTGTTTGTTCACAGCTGACCAAAAACAATGTCGAAAGAACATTTCAATCGATTGTTTGGCACTCTATAAGCGCGATTCAGCCGAATTTTTGCGTCGATACATAACCATTGATGAGACTTGGGTCAATCACCACACTTCTGTGACTAAACAACATTCGAAACAATGGACCGTGAATGAAGATCCAACTCCAAAGAAGGAAAGACAATTCCATCCCCTGGTAATGTTATGGGGGGGGGGGTGTTTATTGGAATGCGCGTGGAGTACTCTCCATTGACTACCTTGAAAAGCGAGAAGCAATTAATAGCGAATCTTATTCAAACTTATTGTAGCATTTGAACGATGAAATCAAGAAGAAACGACCACATTTATCGAAAAAGAAAGTGCTGTTTCATCATGACAATGAACCAGCTCACATCGCACCCTCATATTTATTTCCATTTTCTTCACTTGCTTCTACAAGTCAAAGCTTACAATCAACCTACTTGATCTGCACTCGATGGGATTTTACTAATCACT
>CM068313.1:54193480-54213480 GCA_034766995.1 Acanthacorydalis orientalis
TGGAGGCCTTCGACAACTTTTCATTAATGTTCGATGGAATGTCAATTTGCGAGGGGTTGTCGTATGACCAACATACTGTTAGAATTACTGGGCATGTTGACATAGACGCCCGATTCATAGGGAAGGAATACGTAAATAGCATTATGGTTTTTATTTTGTAAGATGTGAGACGTAGCTGGAAACAGCCAAGTAGATATTTTATAAATTAAGATTTCATGAAAAAATGTATGATTAATGTCATTTCACTGGTGAAACGTTTTATTTTCAATAATGAAATAATTATAATTATTAATTAAAATGACGAGACAAACAATACAGAAAGCAGGAACACAGAGCACTTTATCAAATAAACAAATTTATACAAACGTATATTTTTTATTAATGCTTCAATTATACATTCAGTTACAAATAGCATACTGTAAAGTTATTTGCCATAAATCTCTTGTAAAATTTTATTACTAGTTAAATTAAGATATGGCATGCTACCTCCAATTTGAATGATTTAGTTCAATTTTCATAGAAAATATTATTCATATGTAAAAATAAATGTAAATTTATTAGTATTAAAAAAAGTATCGATTAAAATTGGTCGATTTATTTAAGAACTGAGATTGTTAATGTTTTACATTCCTTACACAATTCCTTAACACATAAATTAAGTATTATTTATTTAGAAAATTTGTATTGCACTGTATTTATTGGTTGTATATTAAATTACAAATTTACTGATTCTATTTAATCAATTTTTATTGTATTATATTATTATTTAGCTGAGTGTGCCGACATACATATATACTTATTTGCAACAATATCTGCATTTATGTCAAATTTAATATAAAAAATTCGATTATTTTATTCATGCAAAAATAAAACAAATAAATAAAAAAAACGTGCATTACTTGAAGTGTACAAATTGTTTAAATCTATTTAATTTGGTTCATTAATTATATATTTATGAGACAAATAACTGAAATGTTTTTATTAACAAAGATAATTTAATATGCATGAACTGGTTCATTGAACTCCTGGTGTCAATGACCTTAGCTGTGGAAGCGCCCTAAAACCCAAATAACTAAATTCATTGAATTCCTTTTACATACTTTGAAGTTGGTATTAACGCTCGAAAGAACCTCAATTGATATGTTATTGAAGTGGAGTTGGTACTACACTAAAAATTACTAGTTTTCTGTTGTCATTTTTGAAATTCGTCAATTCGTTTTGGTCTCTTATCGTAGTTGCATCGAGTTAAGTGGATTTTTGGTTATGCAATTGAATATTATTGGTAAGTACAAATTTTCATTTTTGTACAATTGATTCTTTGAATGATTATTTTGCTTAAATGTTCTGTTTTCAATCGAAAAAAGAGGATGAATATATCAAAATGTTTTTAAAATGTTACGGTTTAATTTTTTATTATAAATTAAACTGATGACATGTAAACGAGTTTCAATAATAATAATTATTTTATGTATCCCTTATGGTCTGATGTATATTTTTACTATTTGAATAATCAATCGGGCAGATACATGCATCCAGTTTCATTAATTTAAGTTAACAGGAGTTTCATTAAAAGAGTTTACAATCGATTCATTTAGCTTGAAATTTGAGATTTGAGTATGTATATATATATATATATATATATATATATATATATATATATATATATATATATTAATTAGAATTCTCCTATATTGAATTTTTGTACATTTTATAAAATAATCAGTTTTCTGTCAGACATCTTGAATGACAAACTTGTCAATGTTAGTTCCAGAATCCTCCGTTGTATATTCTATTATTTAATAAAAATGTATTTTATTGTTTTATTAATCATTGGTTATTCATTAAATAGACTCAATTTAAAGTTTATAATCATTTCTTTGGTGTCTGCATAAAATTCATTGTACATTACGTTTAAAGTGTCCAATTTGAGCCAAAATAAATTTTAAAAAAACATTTTTAGTTCGTTAATCGGCTGTTATATTGAAATTTACTCGACTCTCCGTTGTTTCTGGATGTTCACTTGCAGTCGATTTTCGTTCATGACCGGTTGTTTTTGAGTTTGGGTAAACTTACTCCGGTTTTAATTAAATTTAAGTAATCTTTTTGTGCGTTCAGTTAAAATCTCCAGGAGTTTTTTATGCTGAGGTGTTATAAAGGTATAACACTTTTTCACTGTTTTGAATTCCAAACATTAAATAAAATATTTTTAAAATGTCACTTTTCACCATATTCCGCGTCGATGTACGGATGTTTGTTGTTTTTTTTTTTTATAATACGACGTTAAATGTCTGAATTATACATAATTTTTATATAGGATTATTATTCATCATTTATTTACTGTACTTCAATTTAAATTTATTTCTCCAAAAATCAATTAATTAGCAGTTCTAAAACTTTATTTTTGAATTATTTTCTTTACGTTTCGCATAATATTTGATTTTTCAAAATTAAAAGCTCAATTTCGTTCGTTGATGCTTAGAACGGATTCACTTGATCATATTTATATATATATATATATATATATATATATATATATATATATATATATAAACAGAACAAACAACGGTCACAAAATATTATTTTTTGAGATATTCATAACAGAGGTGCTTATTTTTACAGTTTGTGTGAAGGATTGTCAGTGCGTTTAGTGTGAGGAATCGACATTGTGTTTAGTGTGAAGAATCGTCAGTGCGAAGGAAAGAATCGACATGATGACACCAGGTTTTTTCAATCCAATTATTTTTTACTGTAAAGCAACGCAATTTCCATCGTGTTTTCCTTCACTATCTCAGTGAGTTTTCACTGATATCGTTTTTTAAACAAACATGTTTAAAACAATTCGACATTCATTTTCATATTTAATTACTGGAACGATATCATGTGCATGTATGAATGTGAATGGATATTTATTATTTATTTTCATACATTAGGTTGATTTCAAAATTGGTGGTCTTCAATATATGAGATGTTATATTGAACGATTATCGTTTTTGTAATCGACACACGGAGCTTTCGGGGTGGATGAATTGCTGTAAAGCGAAGTTGAAGCCTTCGACTCCACGATTTTTCTACACATGATTTTCAGGTGTTAGGTTAAGGCTGCCCGTCGTGCAGCTTAGAATAGGAACGCATATATTAATCCGCTTCACGGGTTGTATATGTCGTCTCACCTTGTAGCAGGTGTAGCATAGGAGTGGCTCGGATCAAATGGATTTCGAGTCCTAGCTTATTGTGTTTTTGTGTTTTCATGTTTTCTCTTTCAGGTCCCAGAACTTCAATCTCTTTTTTTGTTTGTTGTAATTTAAAGTAGATTTTTTGCTTTGTCGATTCAGTAAATTTAAAGTTTTATGTAGATTTAATTAGTTTGATTGTTAATTTTCTGCTTTCATTTTTTATTTTTTTTTAATATTAGTATTACTTTGTTTTTATTAAATTAGTAGTAGTTTTATTTTTTTCATTTTTATTTTCTTTAATTGTAGCTTTTAATTGATTTGTAAGTTTTGTTCCTAGTTGATTTAAAGTAGTTTAATTTTCTTTTGATAATTAACTTCACTCCCTCGCCATGGATTGTGGGGTAATGATGCAAATCGTATCACTACCATGTGTGTTTGCTAATCAGATCAATTATGCTTCATAACAGAATGTACATATTAAGATTCTAATACAAGTGATAACGCGTTTTAGAATTTTGTATGTATTATTCGTCATTGATACATAATTTATTTGGTTAATGTGTGATTCCCGAAATTGCGTTTGTGTTTTACAGTACATATATATACATATATATATATATATATAAATATATATATATATATATATATTAGTTATTTAAGTTCAGTTAGTGCATACATTTAACTCGATTTGTTTTATCAGACTGATAAACATTTTAAATCTAAAAAATGTATCTATTTATCTGAAAATAGATCAAATATCATTCAATATAAAGTAGATCAAAAAAATTAGATCTAATTTCATTGATATCTGATAAAACCTAATAATTTAATCAAAATGGCAAACTAATTAAACAGAAGACAAACAATGTATGATTTTTATGAATACTAGATGTATTCAGCTTTCTGTCGATTTGATTAATGATCGAAGGAGAGTTATAAAAATCGTAATTGCTGCTTACAAATATGTTCATACAAAATTGTATGTATTTTTGGATTCTGGTTAAATGGTTAATTTAGTTTTGATTAAGTTCGCGGAGTGTATTCAGTGTAAAGTGTCTACCATCGATGGATTCATTAGGTAAAAAAGGTACATTCTTATTTTTTTAAATGATATATTTTCTAATCATTTTTTATTTCAGCTATCAAAAAATCCACTTCGAGTTCAATCAATTAATTTCTTTAATAATATTTAATCTGCTTCAATTACCTGTCAGTTCCTTTTCAAAACGATAATGTTTTTTGATTTTTATCATTTAATAAACTATCAGAAAATTTCAATTACAATTCCTTAGATAATTCATCGATTTTCTTTTCTTGATTTTCCTTTTATTGCACATGTAAAGATTCAAAAAGTTTCTTACAGCACCTAAAAATACCACCATTAAAATCAAACATAATATTCATATTACAATTAATATCTTCTGTACAAATATATTGATCGATTCTCATATAAATTTCTTGCTTCCCAATAACATAAGTTCTGTCAACATCATCACCAAGCTAAATAGTATACAAACAGCATAATTACCCTTGTGTGAACTGACAGGTTTTTCCATAGAAAATTCATTCATCTAAGATTTACATCTGACTGCAAATATATAGATTTTCAAAAATCTATTAGACCCACAATCAGTTTGTTGATTTTCTGATTTTCAGGTTCAATATTATATTTTTATAAATATCTATAGTTGACAGGACATACAAAGTATTTTTTTTTTCAATAAATTTCTCTTTTTTTCGCGAAATGGATCTATGAACAATTTCTTAGATAACAATATTTTTAATAATAATTTTAAGATTCGACTTCATCGACAACCTGTTAAACGATTTTCTTATTCGCTGATTAAATAATTTATTTTTATGTACATAAATATATCAGAGATCACTCAACACAAATCATTTTTCAGTAAATTTCTCTTCTCTCATCATATAATAATTTTTCGAATGACATATTTTTTAATAAATTTTCTAATTTCTATTACATCGACAATCACTGTCTCGATTTTTAAATTTCTGACTTCAATAATTCTTTCTTATACAAATAATTGGTTCAGAGGGCGTTCAACACAGGTTATTTTTCAATATATTTCTCTTTCTTCATTTTAACCATTTGAACCTTAAACTATTCCTCTGATCCAGTCATTTTTTAATTTATTTCACCAATGAATGACTAAAAAAAACTTCAATAGATAAAATTTATATTCATGAGTTTTAAAGAACTCATTGTCATTCATTAGAACAACACAGGCTGACTTCTAATTCAATCAATCGATCAGGGCTCAATTGATTAAATTAGAAAAAAAGCTCTCCTCGTACCGTTCGGTCGTCTCTCATGCCGACTCGGTTTGGTCGCGTCGCCGGTCGCGTTTATAAAACAACTCGGAACCATCCGTTCGTGTCGTTCTTAAAAATAATTTGTTATCGAATTCGTCTAAAACAATCATCTCTTTGAGAATTCTGTGTGTGCGCGAAAAGTACTTAAAGTAATACCGAGTGTCGTTCGGGTCTTCGATTGCGTCCTCGATCTCCTGTCCAGGTGGCCCGCACGGGCGCGCGCCTGCCGAGGCTATGCAGGAGGAGAGGTACCCGGGAGTGTTTGCTTTTTGATTATCAGATCGGACGTACGACCGTCCGTTAAAAATAGTATATAGTGTATTCGTTTCAATTAAGTGTTCTGTGGTTCCTGTCCGAGATGGAGAACTGACCGGTGAGCGGATTGTGGTGAAGTATCATCAGTGTAAAGAAAATAATCGACACCAGGTTTTTTAAATAGAATTGTTTTTTACTGTAAAGCAACGCAATTTCCATCGTGTTTTCCTCTACTATCTCAGTGAGTTTTCACTGATATCGTTTTAAAAAAAATGTTTAGAACAATTCGACATTCATATTAATGTTAAGTCATTGAAACGATGTCAGCCGTATGTGTGCATGTGGATGGATACTTATTATTTATTTTCATACATTAGGTTGATTTCAAAATTGGTGGTCTTCAATATATGAGATGTTATATTGAACGATTATCGTTTTTGTAATTGACGCACGGAGCTTTCGGGGTGGATGAATTGCTGTAAAGCGAAGTTGAAGCCTTCGACTCCACGATTTTTCTACACATGATTTTCAGGTGTTAGGTTAAGGCTGCCCGTCGTGCAGCTTAGAATAGGAACGCATATATTAATACCGCTTCACGGGTCGTATATGTCGTCTCACCTTGTAGCAGGTGTAGCATAGGAGTGGCTCGGATCAAATGGATTTCGAGTCCTAGCTTATTGTGTTTTTTTGTTTTCATGTTTTCTCTTTCAGGTCCCAGAACTTCAATCTCTTTTTTTGTTTGTTGTAATTTAAAGTAGATTTTTTGCTTTGTCGATTCAGTAAATTTAAAGTTTTATGTAGATTTAATTAGTTTGATTGTTAATTTTTTGCATTCATTTTTTATTTTTTTTTTAATATTAGTATTACTTTGTTTTTATTAAATTAGTAGTAGTTTTATTTTTTTTCATTTTTATTTTCTTTAATTGTAGCTTTTAATTGATTTGTAAGTTTTGTTCCTAATTGATTTAAAGTATTTTAATTTTCTTTTGATAATTAACTTCACTCCCTCGCCATGGATTGTGGGGTAATGATACAAATCGTATCACTACCATGTGTGTTTGGTAATCAGATCAGTTATGTTTCATAACAGAATGTACATATTAAGATTCTAATACAAGTGATAACGCGTTTTAGAATCTTGTATGTATTATTCGCCATTGATACATAATTTATTTGGTTAATGTGTGATTCCCGAAATTGCGTTTTTGTTTTACAGTACATATATATATATATATATATATATATATATATATATATATATATATATACATATTAGTTATTTAAGTTCAGTTAGTGCATACATTTAAGTCGATTTGTTTTATCAGACTGGTAAGATCTAATTTCATTGATATCTGATAAAACCTAATAATTTAATCAAAATGGCAAACTAATTAAACAGAAGACAAACAATGTATGATTTTTATGAATACTAGATGTATTCAGCTTTCTGTCGATTTGATTAATGATCGAAGGAGAGTTATGAAAATCGCAATTGCTGCTTACAAATATGTTCATACAAAATTGTATGTATTTTTGGATTCTGATTAAATGGTTAATTTAGTTTTGATTAAGTTCGCGGAGTGTATTCATTGTAAAGTGTCTACCATCGATGGATTCATTAGGTAAAACAGGTACATTCTTATTTTTTTAAATGATATATTTTCTAATTACTTTTTATTTCAGCTATCAAAAAATTCACTACGAGTTCAGTCAATTAATTTCTTTGATAATATTTAATCCGTTTCTATTTCCTGTCAGTTCTTTTTTAAAACGATAATATTTTTAATTTTTATCATTCAATAAACTATCAGAAACTTTCAATTAAAATTCGTTAGATAATTTTCTTTTCTTGATTTTTCTTTTATTGCACATATAAATATTCAAAAAGTTTCTTACAATACCTAAAAATACCAGCATTAAAATCATACATAATATTCATATTACAATGAATATCTTTTGTACAAATATATTGATCGATTCTCATATAAATTTCTTGCTTCCCAATGACATTTTGTTCTGTCAACATCATCACCAAGCTAAATAGAATACAAACAGCATAATTATTCCTGTGTGAACTGATAGGTTTTCTCACAGTAAATTTATTCATCTGAGACTTACAGCTGACTGAAAAGATATAGATTTTCAAATTTCTATTGGATCCACAATCAGTTTTTAATTTTCTGATTTTTACTTTTAATATTTTATTTTTATAAATATTTACAGTTGACAGAACATCCAAAATAATTTTCTTTCACTAAATTTCTCTTTTTTTCACGAAATTGATTTATGAACAATTTCTTAGATAACAGTATTTCTTAATATTAATTTTAAGATTCAACTTCATCGACAACTTGTTAAACGATTTGCTGATTTGCTGATTAAATAATTTATTTTTATGTACATAAATGGATCAGATATCATTCAACATACAACTATTCTTAATTAAACCTCTTTCTTCATAAAAATTGATCTTTAAACCATATCTCAGATGACAGTTATTTGTTAATAAATTTTCAAGTTTCTATTATATCGATAATTACTTCTAGTTTTTCTAATTTTCTGATTCAATAATTTATTTTTATGTACATAAATATATCAGAGATCACTCAACATAAATCATTTTTTCAATAAATCTCTCTTCTTTCATCATATAATAATTTTTCTAATGACATATTTTTTAATAAATTTTCTAATTTCTGTTAGATCGACAATCACTATCTCGATTTTTAAATTTCTGACTTCAATATTTCTTTCTTATACACATAATTGGTTCAGAGGGCGTTCAACACACGTTATTTTTCAATATATTTCTCTTTCTTCATTTTAACCATTTGAACCTTAAACTATTCCTCTGATCCAGTCATTTTTTAATTAATTTTCGAATGAATGACTAAAAAAAACTTCAATAGGTAAAATTTATTTAACCGATGCATTCATTAGGTAAAAAAGGTACATTCATATTTTCTTAAATGATATATTTTCTAAACACTTTTTATTTCAGCTATCAAAAAAATCCACTTCGAGTTCAGTCAATTAATTTTTTTGATAATATTTAATCCGTTTCTATTTCCTGTCAGTTCTTTTTTAAAACGATAATATTTTTAATTTTTATCATTCAATAAACTATCAGAAAATATCAATTACAATTCTTTATATTTTTCATCAATTTTCTTTTCTTGATTTTTCTTTCATTGAACATATAAAGATTCAAAATATTTAGCAAAATATCTAACAATACTACAAATATTCATATCAAACATAATATTCATTTTAAAATTAATATCTTCTGTACAAATATATTGATCGATTCTCATATAAATTTCTTGCTTCCCAATAACATTATGTTCTGTCAACATCATCACCAAGCTAAATAGTATACAAACAGCATAATTACCCCTGTATGAACTGACAGGTTTTCTCACAGTAAATTTATTCATCTGAGATTTACAGCTGACTGAAAAGATATAGCTTTTCAAATATCTATTGGATCCACAATCAGTTTTTTGATTTTCTGATTTTTACTTTCAATATTTTATTTTTATAAATATTTACAGTTGACAGAACATCCAAAATAATTTTCTTTCACTAAATTTCTCTTTTTTTCACGAAATTGATCTATGAACAATTTCTTAGATAATAGTATTTTTTAATTATAATTTTAAGATTCGACTTCATCGACAACCTGTTAAACGATTTTCTTATTTGCTGATTAAATAATTTATTTTTATGTACATAAATGGATCAGATATCATTCAACATACAACTATTCTTCATTAAACCTCCTTCTTCATAAGAATTGAACTTTAAACCATATCTCAGTAGAGAGTTATTTGTTAATAAATTTTCAATCTTCTATTATATAGAAAATAACTTCTAGTTTTTCTAATTTTCTGATTCAATAATTTATTTTTATGTACATAAATATATCAGAGATCACTCAACACAAACCATTTTTCAATAAATTTCTCTTCTTTCATCATATAATAATTTTTCGAATGACATATTTTTTAATAAATTTTCTAATTTTTATTACATCTACAATCACTATCTCGATTTTTAAATTTCTGACTTCAATATTCCTTTCTTATACACATAATTGGTTCAGAGGTCATTCAACAGGTTATTTTTCAATATAATTCTCTTTCTTCTTTTTAACCATTTGAACCTTAAACTATTCCTCTGATCCAGTCATTTTTTAATTTATTTCACCAATGAATGACTAAAAAAAACTTCAATAGATAAAATTTATATTCATGATTTTTAAAGGATTCATTGTCATTCATTATAACAACACAGGCTGACTTCTAATTCAATCAATCGATCACGGATCGATTGATTAAATTAGAAAAAAATCTCTCCTCGTACCGTTCGGTCGTCTCTCATGCCGACTCGGTTTGGTCGCGTCGCCGGTCGCGTTTATAAAACGACTCGGAACCGTCCGTTCGTGTCGTTCTTAAAAATAATTTGTTATCGAATTCGTCTAAAACAATCATCTCTTTGAGAATTCTGTGTGTGCGCGAAAAGTACTTAAAGTAATACCGAGTGTCGTTCGGGTCTTCGATTGCGTCCTCCATCTCTTGTCCAGGTGGCCCGCACGGGCGCGCGCCCGCCGAGGCTGTGCAGGAGGAGAGGTACCCGGGAGTGTTTGCTTTTTGATTATAAGATCGGACGTACGACCGTCCGTTAAAAATAGTATATAGTGTATTCGTTTCAATTAAGTGTTCTGTGGTTCCTGTCCGAGATGGAGAGCAGACCAGTGAGCGGATTGTGGTGAAGTATCATCAGTGTAAAGGAAATAATCGACACCAGGTTTTTTAAATAGAATTGGTTTTTACTGTAAAGCAACGCAATTTCCATCGTGTTTTCCTCTACTATCTCAGTGAGTTTTCACTGATATCGTTTTAAAAAAAAATGTTTAGAACAATTCTACTTTCATATTAATTCTACTTTCGTTAAGTCATTGAAACGATGTCAGCTGTATGTGTGCATGTGAATGGATATTTATTATTTATTTTCACACATTAGGTTGATTTCAAAATTGGTGGTCTTCAATATATGAGATGTTATATTGAACGATTATCGTTTTTGTAATCGACACACGGAGCTTTCGGGGTGGATGAATTGCTGTAAAGCGAAGTTGAAGCCTTCGACTCCACGATTTTTCTACACATGTTTTTCAGATGTTAGGCAATGGCTGCCCGTCGTGCAGCTTAGAATAGGAACGCATATATTAATCCGCTTCACGGGCTGTATATGTCGTCTCACCTTGTAGCAGGTGTAGCATAGGAGTGGCTCGGATCAAATGGATTTCGAGTCCTAGCTTATTGTGTTTTTGTGTTTTCATGTTTTCTCTTTCAGGTCCCAGAACTTCAATCTCTTTTTTTGTTTGTTGTAATTTAAAGTAGATTTTTTGCTTTGTCGATTCAGTAAATTTAAAGTTTTATGTAGATTTAATTAGTTTGATTGTTAATTTTTTGCATTCATTTTTTATTTTTTTTTTAATATTAGTATTACTTTGTTTTTATTAAATTAGTAGTAGTTTTATTTTTTTCATTTTTATTTTCTTTAATTGTAGCTTTTAATTGATTTGTAAGTTTTGTTCCTAGTTGATTTAAAGTAGTTTAATTTTCTTTTGATAATTAACTTCACTCCCTCGCCATGGATTGTGGGGTAATGGTACAAATCGTATCACTACCATGTGTGTTTGGTAATCAGATCAATTATGCTTCATAACAGAATGTACATATTAAGATTCTAATACAAGTGATAACGCGTTTTAGAATCTTGTTTGTATTATTCGCCATTGATACATAATTTATTTGGTTAATGTGTGATTCCCGAAATTGCGTTTTTGTTTTACAGTACATATATATATATATATATATATATATATATATATACATATTAGTTGTTTAAGTTCAGTTAGTGCATACATTTAACTCGATTTGTTTTATCAGACTGGTAAACATTTTAAATCTAAAAAATGTATCTATTTATCTGAAAATAGATCAAATATCATTCAATATAAAGTAGATCAAAAAATTTAGATCTAATTTCATTGATATCTGATAAAACCTAATAATTTAATCAAAATGGCAAACTAATTAAACAGAAGACAAACAATGTATGATTTTTATGAATACTAGATATATTCAGCTTTCTGTCGATTTGATTAATGATCGAAGGAGTGTTATGAAAATCGCAATTGCTGCTTACAAATATGTTCATACAAAATTGTATGTATTTTTGGATTCTGATTAAATGGTTAATTTAGTTTTGATTAAATTCGCGGAGTGTATTTATTGTAAAGTGTCTACCATCGATGGATTCATTAGATAAAACAGGTACATTCTTATTTTTTTAAATGATATATTTTCTAATTACTTTTTATTTCAGCTATCAAAAAATCCACTTCGAGTTCAATCAATTAATTTCTTTGATAATATTTAATCTGCTTCAAATACCTGTCAGTTCCTTTTCAAAACGATAATGTTTTTTGATTTTTATCATTTAATAAACTATCAGAAAATTTCAATTACAATTCCTTAGATAATTCATCGATTTTCTTTTCTTGATTTTCCTTTTATTGCACATGTAAAGATTCAAAAAGTTTCTTACAGCACCTAAAAATACCACCATTAAAATCAAACATAATATTCATATTACAATGAATATCTTGTATTCAAATGTATTGATCGATTCTCATATAAATTTCTTGCTTCCCAATAACATAAGTTCTGTCAACATCATCACCAAGCTAAATAGTATACAAACAGCATAATTACCCTTGTGTGAACTGACAGGTTTTTCCATAGAAAATTCATTCATCTAAGATTTACATCTGACTGCAAATATATAGATTTTCAAAAATCTATTAGACCCACAATCAGTTTGTTGATTTTCTGATTTTCAGGTTCAATATTATATTTTTATAAATATCTATAGTTGACAGAACATTCAAAGTATTTTTTTTTTCAATAAATTTCTCTTTTTTTCGCGAAATTGATCTATGAACAATTTCTTAGATAACAATATTTTTAATAATAATTTTAAGATTCGACTTCATCGACAACCTGTTAAACGATTTTCTGATTCGCTGATTAAATAATTTATTTTTATGTACATAAATGGATCAGATATGATTCAACATACAACTATTCTTCACTAAACTTCCTTATTCATAAAAATTGATCTTTAAACCATATCTTAGATGACAGTTATTTGTTTATAAATTTTCAAGTTTCTGTTATGTCGACAATCAGTTCTAGTTTTTCTAATTTTCTGATTCAATAATTTATTTTTATGTACATAAATATATCAGAGATCACTCAACATAAATCCTCTTTCAACAAATCTCTCTTCTTTCATCATATAATAATTTTTCTAATGACATATTTGTTAATAAATTTTCTAATTTTTATTACATCGACAATCACTATCTCGATTTTTAAATTTCTGACTTCAATATTTCCTCCATATACACATAAATGGTTCAGAGATCATTCAGCACAGTTCATTTTTTCAATTTATTTCTCTTTCTTCTTTTTAACCATTTGAACCTTAAACTATTTCTCTGATCTAGTCATTTTTCAATTAATTCTCCAATGAATGACTAAAAAAAACTTCAATAGATAAAATTTATATTAATGATTTTTTTAGAACTCACTGTCATTCGTTAGAACAACACAGGCTGACTTCTAATTCAATCACTCGGTCACGGATCGATTGATTAAATTAGAAAAAAAGCTCTCCTCGTACCGTTCGGACGTCTCTCATGCCGACTCGGTTCGGTCGCGTCGCCGGTCGCGTTTATAAAACGTCTCGGAACCGTCCGTTCGTGTCGTTCTTAAAAATAATTTGTTATCGAATTCGTCTAAAACAAAATGTTCTTTTTACGAATTACGTGTGTGCGCGAAAAGTACTTAAAGTAATACCGAGTGTCGTTCGGGTCTTCGATTGCGTTCTCGATCTCCTGTCCAGGTGGCCCGCACGGGCGCGCGCCCGCCGAGGCTATGCAGGAGGAGAGGTACCCGGGAGTGTTTGCTTTTTGATTATCAGATCGGACGTACGACCGTCCGTTAAAAATAGTATATAGTGTATTCGTTTCAATTAAGTGTTCTGTGGTTCCTGTCCGAGATGGAGAGCAGACCGTTGAGCGGATTGTGGTGAAGTATCATCAGTGTAAAGGAAATAATCGACACCAGGTTTTTTTAAATAGAATTGTTGTTTTTTACTGTAAAGCAACGCAATTTCCATCGTGTTTTCCTCTACTATCTCAGTGAGTTTTCACTGGTATCGTTTTAAAAAAAATGTTTAGAACAATTCGACATTCATATTAATGTTAAGTCATTGAAACGATGTCAGCTGTATGTGTGCATGTGAATGGATATTTATTATTTATTTTCACACATTAGGTTGATTTCAAAATTGGTGGTCTTCAATATATGAGATGTTATATTGAACGATTATCGTTTTTGTAATCGACACACGGAGCTTTCGGGGTGGATGAATTGCTGTAAAGCGAAGTTGAAGCCTTCGACTCCACGATTTTTCTACACATGTTTTTCAGATGTTAGGCAATGGCTGCCCGTCGTGCAGCTTAGAATAGGAACGCATATATTAATCCGCTTCACGGGCTGTATATGTCGTCTCACCTTGTAGCAGGTGTAGCATAGGAGTGGCTCGGATCAAATGGATTTCGAGTCCTAGATCAATGTTTTTTTCTCTGTTTTCTTTTTCAGGTCCCAGAACTTCAATCTCTTTTTTGTTTGTTGTAATTTAACATAGATTTTTTTACTTTGTTCATTCAGTAAAGTTAGTTTTTTATCGATTTCAATTAGTTTGATTTTTTTAATATTAGTATTGATTGGTTTTGATTGAATTAGTAGTAGTTTTATTTTGTTTGTTTTATTTATTCTTAATTGTAGCTTTTGTTTGATTTTTAAGTTTTGTTTTTAGTTGACTTAAGGTAGTTAATTTTCCATTGATAATTATGTTCAATTTAATTTTGTTTTGTTTTGATAATTAACTTCATTCCCTCGCCATGGATTGTGGGGCAATGGTACAAATCGTACCATTGCCATGTGTGTTTGGCAATCAGATCAATTATGTTTCATAACAGAATGTACATATTAAGATTCTAATACAAGTGATAACGCGTTTTGGAATCTTGAATGTATTGTTCTACTTTGATACATAATTTATTTGGTTAATGTGTGATTCCCGAAATTGCGTTTGTATTACAGTATATATATATATATATATATATATATATATATATATATATAAATTAGTTATTTAAGTTCAGTTAGTGCATACAGTTAACTCGATTTGTTTTATCAGACTTAACATTTTATATCTGAAAATAGATCAAATTTCATTGACATCTGATAAAACTTAATTTAATCAAAATGGCAAACTAATTAAACAGAAGACAAAAAGTGTATGACTTTAATGAATACTAAATATATTCAGCTTTTTATCGATTTGAGTAATGATCGAAAGAGAGTTATGAAAATCTTAATTGCTGCTTATAAATGTATTCATACAAATTGTATATATTTCTGGATTCTGGTTAAATGGTTAATTTAGTTTTGATTGAATTCGCGGAGTGTATTCAGTGAAAGTGTCGGCCATCGAGTGGATTCGTCAGGTAAAAAATGTACAATTCTTATTGTTTTAAATGATATATTTTCTAATAACTTTTTATTTCAGCTGTCAAGAAAATCCACATTGATTTCAATCAATTATTTTTTTTCGATAATATTCAATCTGTTTCCTTTTCCTGTCAGTTCATTTTTTCAAAACGATAATGTTTTTAATTTTTTTCATTTAATCCACGATCAGAAAATTTCAATTACCATTTCTTTGACGGTTCATCGATTTTTCTTCGTGACATTCTTTCTATTATTGAACATATAAAGGTTCAATAACTTTCTTAAAACATCTAACAATACCACCATTAAAATCAAAAATAATATTCATACTACAATGAATATCTTGTGTACAAATGTACTGATCGATTCTCATATAAATTTCTTGTTCCCAATGACATTAAGTTCTGTCAACATCATCACCAAGCTAAATAGTATACAATTAGCATACCTTCTTTAAATTGAACTGACAGGTGTTTCACTAGTAAATTCAATCATCTAAGATTTACATCTGACTGAAAAGATATATATTTTCAAATATCTATCGGATCCACAATCAGTTTTTTGATTTTCTGTTTCAATATTTTGTTTTTATCAAAATTAATAGTTGACAGAACATAAATAATAAATAATTTTACAATCAATTTCTCTTTTTTCACAAAATTGATCTATAAACAGTTTCTTAGAGATCATTTTTTTTTACAATACTATCAATAATTTATTTTTTGTACGTAAATAGATCAGATATCATTCAACAGAAACCATTTTTCATTAAACATCTTTCTTCACAGAAATTGTACTTTAAATAATATCTCAGATGACAGTTATTTGTTAATAAATTTTCAAGTTACTCTTATATCAACAATCACTTCTAGCTTTTCTAATTTTCTGATTCAATAATTTATTTTTATGTACATAAATATATCAGATCATTCAACATAAATTCTTTTTCAAACGTCATATTTATTAATAAATTTTCTAATTTGTCACTTCAATGCTTCCTTTTTATACATATACTCGTAAATGATTCAGAGGTCATTCATCTCTGGAAACTTTTCAATACATTTTCTTTC
Organism: Acanthacorydalis orientalis; assembly: GCA_034766995.1. Taxonomy (NCBI): domain Eukaryota; kingdom Metazoa; phylum Arthropoda; class Insecta; order Megaloptera; family Corydalidae; genus Acanthacorydalis; species Acanthacorydalis orientalis. Next base: position 54,209,969 of record CM068313.1, read on the forward strand.
CTCCTATAATAAAATTGAACTTGAAATAATTTATCTGATCCCGTTATTTTTTAATTAATCCTTCAATGAATAACAAAAAAAAAACTTCAGTAGATAAAAATCATTTGATTTTTATTAAACCTTTCAATATTTCTCAATTTTTATCAGTAATACTTATTAACCTCTGACCCCCCCCCTACATAATTTAAAAGTTTCATTTCAGATAACAAGTTTACCAGTTCTCTCATCCAGGTATTTCTTAAGCCAATCAGTAAAATCAAAGCTTCAAAAATTAAATCTAAATACTTGTATCTTTTGAAATATTAGAGTGTAATATATGAAATTGCGAAATTTGTAGGTGAGAATTAAAACGCAGTATTTTTAACAGAATAAAATATATTTAATCAAAATAAGCTCCATCGGCGTCAATGCGTTTTTTCCACCGAGAAATTAAATTGTTTATCCCATTTTTATAAAAATAGACATTTTTAGAGCTTATAAAGTTTTCGAATCCTTGAATCACTTCTGTTTGGTTTCAGATTTTTGTTTTATTTCTTAAATAATATTCCAAGTGGCGAAAAAGATGATAGCATGTCGATGAAAAATCTGATAAATAAGAGGGATGCGGTAAAACTTCATAATTTATTGAATTTAATTTGGAAATTATGATTCGAGATGTGTATAGTCCAGCATTCTCTTGCAATCGTATCGGCCCATATCTATTGATTAGCAGTGGCCGTTTTGTTTTTAATTTTTCATTCATGTTGTTGATTTCGCGACAATATGAATCAGCAATTTTAAAAAATAATGGATTATTTCTTTATTTGTCCACCACATAGTAACCGTAAGTTTCTTTTGGTGTAATGATTGCTTAGGTGTGTGACCTGGTGTTTCATTTGCATTTAACCGTTGTCCAGATCTTTTTCTGTTATCATACAGAATCCACTTTTCATCACAAGTAATAATTCGATTTAAAAATTGAGTTTTATCATTCCGAATCTCTCAGTTTCTTTTCTTCAGTCTCAGTTTCTAAGCATCTGTCAATGCGTGCGGCACCCACTTATCCCAACTATTTTATCTTTCATATGGCAGCGAGATGACGAGAAACAGTCATAACATTAACATTCAAATCCCATGCGAGAGTTCGAACTGTTTTATGTGGATTAGCTTCCACTATGGCTCTTAAATGTTCTTCGTTCACAATGGTTTTGTACCTTCCTAGAGTCTCATTATCGAGATTCATATTACCGGAATAATTAATAATTTTTGATTAAATTCGCAGAGTGTACTCAGTGGAAGTGTCTACCATCGAATGGATTGTTTTTTTTTGTTTTCAGGTTTTCTTTTTCAGGTCCCAGAACTTCAATCTCTTTTTTTTGTCATTTAAAGTAGATTTTTTGCTTTGTCGATTCAGTAAATTAATTTTTTGTACATTTTAATTAGTTTGGTTGTTAATTTTTTGCTTTTATTCTTTTTAATATTAGTATTGATTTGTTTTTAATGAATTAGTAGTAGTTTTATTTTGTTTGTTTAATTGTAGCTTTAATTTGATTTTTAAGTTTTGTTTTTAGTTGATTTAAAGTAACTTACTTTTGTTTTCATAATTAACTTCAATCCCTCCCTCGATGGATTTCAAGTTCTAGATCAAAGGTTTGTATTTCTTTTCATGTTTTCTCTTTCAGGTTCCAGAACTTCAATCTTTTTTTTAGTTTGTTGTAATTTAAAGTAGTTTTTACTTTGTCGATTCATAACATTTAGTTTTCTGTAGATTCAAATTAGTTTGGTTGTTAATTTTTTGCTTTTATTCTTTTTAATATTAGTATTGATTTGTTTTTAATGAATTAGTAGTAGTTTTATTTTATTTAACTGTAGCTTTTATTTGATTTTTAAGTTTTTTTAGTCGATTTAAAGTAGCTTAATTTTGTTTTCATAATTAATTTCAATCCCTCCCTCGATGGATTTCTAGTCCTAGATCAATGGTTTGTATTTTTCTTCATCTTTTCTCTTGCAGGTCCCAGAACTTCAATCTCTTTTTTTGTTTGTTGGAATTTAAAGTAGATTTTTTGCTTTGTCGATTCAATAAATTTAGTTTTTTTTGTAGATGTCAGTTAGTTTAGTTGTAAGTTTTTTGCTTTCATTCTTTTTAACATTAGTATTGATTCGTTTTTATTGAACTAGTAGTAGTTTTATTTTGTTTCAGTTTTATTTCTTAATTGCACCTTTATTTGACTTTTAACTTTAGTTTTGAGTCGATTTAAAGTAGCTTAATTTTGTTTTCATAAATAACTCAATCCCTCCCGCGATGGATTTCGAGTCGTAGATCAAAGGTTTGTTTTTCTCTTCATGTTTTCTCTTTCAGGTCCCAGAACTTCAATCTTTCTTTTGTTTGTTTGTTACTATGTAAAGTAAATTTTTAGCTTTGTCGATTCAGTAAATTTATAGTTTTTCATAGATTTTAATTAGTTTGATTGTTAATTTTTTACTTTCATTTTTTCATTTTTTTAACGCTAGTATTGCTTCGTTTTTGGTGAACTAGTAGTAGTTTTATTTGGTTTCAGTTTTATTTTATTTAATTTTAGCTTGAATTTGATTTTTAATTTGTTTCAGTCGATTAAAGTAGCTTAATTTTGTTTTCATAATTAACTTCAATCCCTCCAACGATTAATTTCGAGTCCTAGATCAATGTTTTTTTTCTTTTTGTTTTCTCTTTCAGGTCCCAGAACTTCAATCTCTTTTTTGTTTGTTGTAATTTAAAAAATTTTTTTTGCTTCGTCGATTCAGTAAATTTATAGTTCTTTGTAGATTTTAATTAGTTTGATTGTTAATTTTTTGCTTTCATTTCTTATTTTTTTAATATTAGTATTGGTTTGTTTGTATTGAATTAGTAGTAGTTTAATTTTGTTACAGTTTTATTTTTTAATTGTAGCTTCTATTTGATTTTTATGTTTTGTTTCTAGTCGATTTAAGCTAGCTTAATTTTGTTTTCATATTTAACTTCATTCCCTCGCCATGGATTGTGGCGCAATGATACAAATCGTACCATACGATTACTTTAACACTTAAAGTACATGTTTCATAGAAACATCTTGCATACGCCACTCATTTACATGCGTACAAATATATACAGACAGAAATTTAACACAGAACCATCTTAACTGCAAAATTTAAAAAAAAATCAGATTAGAATTTCAGTTTTTATAATTATTTAAAAATAAAGTTAATACAATATAAATTATTATTAAAAATTCTTTTAAATCTTAATTTGTTTATTCAAAAAAGCTTAAATTTACTTGTAAGATAGTTCTGTATTCAAAGATAAATTCAAGAGTAATCCTTTCGTTAGTTTCAGTAAATTTGCAGAATTTTCATCTTCACTCGTCATTTTCAATTGAAAGTCGATAAATAGCAATAGCCTTGATAATTTTCTTATTATTTTGAAATTTATTTATCTAAAAAAAAATTAGTAAAAAAATAAGAAAAAATAAAAATAATAAAAATTAGAAAATTATTCAAAGTTTAACTACATTGTCTGG
>CM068313.1:54218480-54280980 GCA_034766995.1 Acanthacorydalis orientalis
AGTTCCTCCAATTCACAGGAAAAAGAAACACCCTTAAACCCACTCCAAAGTTGTGAACTCTACCCTCGGTCTAAAGACAGGAAACATTCAACAAGTTATTTTAAATGCTTTAAGACGATGTGTAAGAAGCTTATGATTGAGAAAATCGTCTATAGGCAATGATAAGTTATAAAATGTTATCGTTATTTTTTTTACTCCAACTAATATCATTTTCAATTTTTTTCAGGGAATTAAATAATTATTAAAGTCGCGGGAAATGAAGTGGATTCTTTTTTGTCACTTTTTTAAGTGTTTAGCTATAAAATGAAAGTATTAAAATATTTCTTTAATTTTGTTACTTCAGACTTTTCAATTAATATTAACTTGGTGCAAAAATATTTGCCGTTTTTACGTATTGAGTATAAAGATGCATAAATTAGTTAAAAATTATATTTATTAATCAAAATAAAGACCATTGGCCTGCACACATTTCCCCCGACGGATAACAAGTTTGTTTATTCCTACAAGATAGAACTGGAATCGAAAGCGCTTTGAGATGATGCTTGATCTTTGAAAACCTTTTCTCGTAGGAAATTACTCAAATTTTTAAAAAATAATAATATGTGAGAGGCAGGTCCGGAGAATAAGGTGGATGAGGTAAGGTTTCATAATCTAGTTCATTTAATTTTTTTAGTCATTTGTGAGACGTTTCGGGCGTTGCCATACAGAAGAATTGGTTATTGACTAATGCTGGCCGTAAATGATGCAATTTTCCGTACATTTTTTTTAATTTCCCGACAATATTTTTCTACTGTTATTGTTTCATCAGGATTTAAGAAGTTGTAATGAATAATGCCACTTGCCGACCGCCAAACAGTGACCATAATCTTTTTTTCATGAACTTTCGGTTTAAGAAACTGTTTTGGTACTTCTCTTCCGTCTAGCTACTGTGATGAACGTTTCTGATTATTGTAGAGAATCCACTTTTTATCACATGTGACAATGCGATCGAGAAAGAGATCATTTTTGTTAAGCAAAAGAAGCGCAGAACAGACTTCGTATTACCGAATTACTTGATGTTCGTTTAATTCATACGGCACCCATTTTTCGTTTTTCAAAATTAAGCTAAAATTTTCAAGTGTAGAGAAAATTTCGCACCGCCGAATTGCTTAATGTCGTTTAGTGCACATGGCATCCATTTCTTCAGGTTTTCGTTTTTCCAATTAGTTTCAAATGTCGAAAAACTGTTGAATGATTAACATTGAATTTTTCTGCCACCTCTCGTGTTGTGCTACGTGGATCCGTTTCAGTAATGGTTCTTAAATCATTATTGTCTATAGCTGAAGGACGTTCACGACCCTCCCATCGTTAAGGTTTTCATTTCCATCACAAAATTTTTGGAACCAGTATTGCACTATACGTTCATTAATTGACACTTCGGCAAAAACAAATTTGATATTTGGAGCAGTTTTTGCTGCTTTATGTCCCAGTTTAAACTTATACAATAAAATCGAGGGAATTTGTTTTGTTCCATGACTAATTTAAGAGGTTATATCTAACAATACAAAAGAACGAAAACAATAGACATAAGCTGAAATCAGAAGTGCTAATTTCATTGTTTACAATGATGTATCATATGACTATAACACAAAATAATTGTAACTAGAAAAATCGACACCAAACAAAATGATAAAAACCGCAATTATTTTTACACCAATCTAATATTTTTTACTTATATAATCGATTTTTTCAGTATACTTACTTGACAGGTCAAATTTTATTATAAAACAAACAAGAAAAAGTGCTACGGCACAATGAACTAAAATAAATATAATATTTCTTTTTTGGGTCAGAGCTGAATACCACTTACGTTCTTAAAAATGACCGTCGCACTGAATGGTTGATAACGTTAACGGGTATTCTTTCGTTTCGTTGTTAATTAACATCTTGCGCTGGAATGACGTGCTACATACGTCACTTGTCGTTTCTTACCAAAGTGAGAATGACGTGCTAGGCACGTCGTTTGTTATCTACTTCTAAAGTGGGAATGACATGCTGTTCACCTCGATTGATTTTATTGTCTGAAATTAATAAATACTCCAATTTACATCTTACCAATAATGAAATGGCGGATAAAAGTAATCGCTTATACAAACTCTGGAATATAATCGATTATTTAAATGATAAGTTTGAGCATATTTACACACCTGAAGAAAATTTATCATTCGACACTAATGAAATATAAGGGTCGCCCATCCTACAACAATTTAATCTATTAAAAAAAGCACGTTTTGGAGTTTAATATTATAAGTTGTGTGAATCGAAATCGGAAGACTGCTTCAAATTTAAAATGCATGCAGGATAAAATTTAATAGAAGATTCCAGTAATAGTACATCAGAAAATGTTGTACTGAATTTATGCACACCATTACCTGGCTACGGTCATATCCTTTTCTTAGACAACTGGTATTCGACATCAAAATTGGACCTAGAATTACATTTCAAAAAAAATAAATACTATCGGAACAATTAGATGTAATAGAAAGCATATGCCAAGAGAACTCGCAGCGATAAAATTAAAAAAATCTTAAATCGTTTCAAGATTTTGCAATTTCGTTTTAGCTATGAAATGGAAAGAGAAAAAAGATGTATATTTGCTTTCTACAAAACAAGTTAAAGCTGGAATGATTGAAACAGAACAGAAACGATGTAAAAATAATAAAAATCAGAACTGGATCGTTACAAAACCTAATGTCGTTTTGGATTATTAATGATTGGGTGGAGTAGATTTACAAGATAATTATTTATCTTCCTTTTCCGCGACGAGAAAAATTGTTGAATGTTACAAAAAAAAATTATCTAATGGAGGTGATATGTTTCAATGCTTTTGTTTAATTTCGTATGTGCGAAACACAATAAGCGCTGTGAAACTATGTGGCAATGTAAGAAATGTCCCGTTGTCTTGCACATTTCCACATTGTTTTCAAGTTTATCACACTGCACAAAATTATTAATAAAGAGCTTTAATACACTGTTAATATTGCCTATACTTATTAACACAGTGTGAGTTTATGCATTTTTTACACGCAATCTATTTAAAATTCTTATAGAAACGATTTCAAGTAACACCGCGCTTTGAATTGCTTTGAACGGGTTCGTCACGGGCATCGGCCAATTAATGACCAGCGCAAGACGTTAAATTATATATCGAATTAAAAAAAAATCTATACTTTTCAAAGTGACTAGAGTAAATCGTTGTCATTCTTTTCGTGTAAATGTCACAGCGTATTCTATTCATGCGTGTAGTGAGAAGTTTCCTTCATATGATCTGAGCATTTTATCTAGAACGACATATAAAAACTTAAGTACGTGTAGACAAAGAAATATATGATTGAGAGCATAAGCAATCGAGGATCCAGTTTGAACTGCTGCGTGCAAAAAAAAAAAAAGAAAAAAAACGTCCATGCACCGCTTGCACGGCTTTTTTCGACCGTTCCACTACTTTCAGTATTGTGAATTCAAATGTAGTGTGAAACAGTGGCGGAGTCTGCCGTAACGTGTGCGTGGATCTGTCGTAACGTTCGCGAGTGGGGAGCCGCACGACGCTGCTGCGGTCGCATCGTTTGTGTCCAATCGTTCCTTCTACACAGCCTCGACCTCTTCAGTGACGGATCGCTCGACGCGTGGTACAGACGTCTGGTTGTGTTTCTAGTGTATCGAGTGCGTGCGCTTCTGTGTCACGAGTACACGAACGAGTTCACTGCCAACCATTGGCGAACGAAGTTCTTCTGTTCGTCCATCACGAGCGACATTTCTGCGATTATCGAAAATACAAAACGTGTGCGTATCGTCTGCAACAATCGAGTTTCTTCGGCCGCGGTTACAGGTTTGTAATTTTTTTCACACAATCGCATTTATCGTTTATAACATTTAAATAATAGATTTATATACATTGTAGAGTAGATAACTTTTTTAGTGTTCTTATTGATATTTTATGCGCGATTATTTACTTAATTATTTTCATTTGAAGAGTTATTTTATTTTTACTCTTAGAATATTTTTTTGTTTTTCAAAAATTCTAAATACAATTGAAGTTCAAATCGAAAATCAATCAGAATTTTAACAAAATGGTGAGATTTTATATGGAAGCTACTTATAAAACTTTTTTCGGCACCGAAAGCATTTTTTTTAGATATAATTAAAAATTGAATGAATTATTTTATGAGTATGAGCACTTTTGTATTTAACCATTTAAACATTAAGCTCCTCATCTTACTAGCACCGTGACCTAGGACCTCCTGAGTAATATTTGACAAATTATCAACATAATAGTATTTATTTGTTTATTGCATAAAAAGATAATATAAAATATGAGAAAAAACAAACATAAAAATATACTAATATATAATATATAAACATGTAAAATATAAACATATAATATCAATATATAAATAAGTATATATACAAAAATTATAAGAAATAAAAATCAACTTATCTCCAATATTCAACCTTGGAATGATACACTTTTTATGCCTTTTTATATACGGGCCGTTATACCGAGCCACAGTGTTGTGGATGGTAGCTACAGAGGCCGGTATACCGGCCAACCGGATTGGTTCTTCAGGCCGGTTTTCCGGCTTATAGGATTGTAAGAGTTAAAGTAAAATTTTCAGTAATGGTTCAGTTTAAGGGCTTTTGTTAAAATGCACTTAAATAATTTAATTTTTTGTTCAATTGATTGATTTCAATGTAAAAAGTGATGTTTAGTCCGGGGGAAGGGATTTTGTAATAAATAATTTAAAAAAACAATAAAAGAAGTGCCCTACTGACATACGTTGGGTAGTCAAAAAATGGTTTTCTTTACCTCAAAAATCGCTTTTAAATTGAATAATTACCAGTAAAGTAAGTTTTTCGCTATTAAATCTAACAAAACGTGTTGTACAAGTGATTATTTAGTGTTTTTACCGGTAATTGTTAAATTTAAAGGCGATTTTTGAGACAAAGGCCATTTTTCACTTATCATCCGGGCACTTTTTTATTGTTTTTTCATATTGTTTATTGCAAAAATCCTTGCTCCCCCGATTTAACATCACTTTTTATATTGAAATCAATCAATTATCCAAAAAAATAGATTTTTTAAAATGAATTTTAACAAAAGCTCTTAAACTGAACCAATGCCAAAATTGTCTTAATTTTTACAAATACTTAATTTATGAACATACCAAATAAAATAAAGTTTCCTAAAATACTGGACAATTAATGGCTAGTATATCTGTTTGAAATAAAATATTTCAAATATGCATTTCTCCAATAAATTTGCCATAAATTGAAGTAATGAAGAATAATTAAATATTTCCATTTACTAATATTCGGTTGGTAGGAAAATAATAGCGGTTTTTGTTTGAATTCTGTCTTTTTTTCAATGAGTGTGTCATTTCATCGTGTTTTTGTTCATATCATTTTAAAGTGCATTTTTCGACCTGCATTTTGATAAAATCGACTTTGATTCTATTATTAATTTTGCTTCAAATTGCACTTTCGAATTAAATGTGGAGAAAAAGCAAATAAGAGCAATTTTTATATGAGTTCAAAACGGGTGGTAAAGCATCAGAAACTGTTCGTAAATTAAAAGATGATTTTGATGTGGGTATATTAAGGAAAGTATGGTGCAATGGTGGTTCCAAAAAATTTCGTACTGGGGACGAGAACCTTAAAGATGAAGAAGATTTCGGGAGTCCTTCTTCAGTCCATAACGACCAACTGAATACGTTAGTTAAATCAAAACAATGTACAACAATTCGAGGTCTTGCACAAAAGTTAAGCGTTAGTCATCCAACACTTTTGGATTAATTGAAACATCTAGAAAAATCAAAAATGTATATGAATTTGAAGGTCATAAACCGTAATTATTTTTCTACCAGCCCAATAGATATAATTTAGAATTGAATGTATTATTTTACGAGAATGAGCACTTGTGTTGATATTTGAAGTAGACATTTCCAAAATTTTCTTAATTTTTACAAATATTTAATTCGTGAACGTTCAAGATAAAGAAATTCAAAAAATAATAAATTGTCTAAAGTCCGAGACAATTAAACTGTTAGTAATGCCGTTTAAATTAAAGTATTTCAAATATGCATTTTTCCACTGAATTTACTATAAATTTAAGTAATTAGAAGAGAAGTGGAATAATTAAATATTTGAATTTATCAATAGAACGTCATTAAAAATAAATATGTTTCAAATATTGCTATTGGTGATATTTTCATTTTAATTCTTTGTTATAATTTGTATTCCGTCGACTTTTTCAATTGATTTGTTAAGTAATATTCATCTCAATAACTAGCTGTTAACTCTAAAGGACATTCATAATGTAATTTGATTGTCATTTTGAATTCAGTTATATTTCATTGGCGTTTAAATTAAAATATTTCAAATATGCATTTTTCCAATGAATTTACTATGAACTGGAGTCATTAGAAGAGAAGTGGAATAATTACATATTTGCATTTATCAATAGAACGTCATTAAAAGTAAATACCTTTCAAATACTGCTATTGTTGATGTTTTCATTTTAATTATTTGTTAAAATTTGTATTCTGTCGACATTTTCAATTGATTTGGTAAGCAGTATTCATCTCAATAACTAGCTGCTAACTCTGAAGGACATTTTTAAAGTAATTTAATTTTGTCGTTTTGAAATCAGTTGTATTTGTAGCGATTGTAGTAATCACTTAAATAGTTTTATGTATTTTCTTGAGAAATATAAAAATGTAAGAAAATACTTCGAAATTAACCGATAAAATTCTACGAAACTTCATAAAATTAGATATTTTCCTGTCAACAAACAAGGTACATTACCTAACAGTGTCAGCTGCAAATGAATTTTATTGATTAAATGTAGATAAAAAAATCCGACAAAAAAGTTCTCTAATTTTGTTAATTTTCCTATACATACATATATTTGTTCTACTTTTATAATAGTCGGTTTATTTTTTTTCTCCTGTTCTTTGTTGTATATATATATATATATATATATATATATATATCATTTAAAGAAAAATAAGATTAAAATTCAGAAAATAAAAACCGAAATTATTTTCCTATCAACCTAATATAATATTAAATTACATTGTCAGAACAAAAATCACATATTTATTAGAGAATCACATGTATTGTATGTATGTATATATATATAAATTTGTGTATATATATATATATATATATATATATATATATATATATATGTGTATATATATATATATATATATGTGTATGTGTATATATATATATATATCGTTTAAAAAAAATTAAGATTAAAATTCAGAAAATAAAAACCGAAATTATTTTCCTACGAACCTAATCTAATATTAAATCACATTGTCAGAACAAAAATCACATATTTATTATAGAATCACATGTATTGTATGTATGTATATATATATACACACTCCCTCCTTGATTTCCACAGTACTTTACATCCAGTTCTGATTTTATGCAGTTAATAATCTAACTGTATATATATATATATATATATATATATATATATATATATATATATATATATATATATATATATATATATATATATATATACAATACATGTGATTCTAAAATAAAAATGGGATTTTTGTTCTGACAATGTGATTTAATATTACATTAGGTTGGTAGGAAAATAATTGCTGTTTTTATTTTCTGAATTCTAATCTTAATTTTTTTAATTGAAAATTTCATTTCATCGTGTTCATATCATTTTAAAGTGCATTTTCCTGTCTACATTTTGATAACGTCGACCTTGGATTCATCATTAGTTTTACTCGAAATTGTGTTATTCAATTAACGCCGGAATTATTTTTTTATTGAAATTTGAAAAGTATGTAATATGATCACAAAATTCTATCCGACATTGAAAAAAAGATTGTTATTTTGTTTTGTGAATTAGTTTTAATAATATCTAGTGTGATCATGTAATCGTGCTAGGCGCGTGCGTGATGATATGAGAACAAGAAGTAAAAAATTGAAGTCTCCTGAAATATAGTTTATTTTGTCATAATGTTACAATTAATCTCTTATGAAATGTTATAAAACAGTCAATACATAATCCCACGTTACATTTAATGCATTGTGTTCGTACTGTTCTCGGGCAGTCAGTGGCGGCACGTCGACGTTTATTACACGACGTTACTAAATGCCCATTATCATCTAAAAGTATATCATCAGATATCCTGAATGAGATGCTGCTAAACTTTGAAGATGATGGACGGCCAAAATTTTTGAAATTTTGAAGATACATTGTAATTATTGAACTACGAAATTCTAATTGTATATGTTATGGTCCCTTTTTTCATGAAAAGCTATGCGTATGCATGATTTTACCCATCATCGAAGTGAATAAAGGCCAGTACCATTTTTACCTGGAATACCGATACGGTAATATGATGTATTCTCATCCATTCTATCGGTGCCGCCCATAAATTTATTATATTTAACTACTAAGCACGGCTGAGGAGCACTTATTTTTCATTTTTGCATATGACAATGTCTTATTAAAACTACATATATCGACCCCGCACACGTCTAGTGTGATCATACGAACAGGCTTAATTTATTAGTAATATATACCATTAAATAATTTATTGGATGTTTTACTAGACTACCAATAAAATGATACTTCTAACTTATATATTTCGTGTATATAAAAATAAAATTCAATTAAATGGCATTTAAATTACTTCAGACTTATATTGTCTGCCTCTTCTAAGAGTAAAAAACCGTAAGTGTTCGTTCCATGATGCTCAAAGAACCAATAAACTAAATTTAAGCATATAAATTCCCTGTGCAATTATCTCTAGTGTGTATAGAATAGTAACAAAACTTATACAAACATATCCTGTTACCTAAGAAATAGATTACGAGGAAATATTTATTTGGGCATGTGTTTTGTGTGATCATATGATCACGCACGGCGTTAAGCGGTTAAAGATGGAAAAAAAGCAAATAAGAACAATTTTTAAATACGGCGTTTCTGCATGACGACCAACTGGTTCATAACTCTTCAGAACTCGCGTCCCCAGTAGAAAATTTTTGGAATCACCATTGTATCGTACATTCCTTGACACTACCCACACCAAAAGTATCTTTTAGTGTACGAGCAGTTTCTGCTTCTTTACCACCCGTTTTAAGATCATACAAAAATGCTCTTATTTGCTACTTTTCCATTTTTAATTCAATAACCGAATTAATCCAAAATAAATGATAAAACCAAGGTCGATGTTACCAAAATACAGACCGAAAAATGCACGTGAAAATAATATCAACATGAACACGATGAAATGATACTTTCTTCGAAAAAAATGAAAGTTTTAATTCAAGCAAAAACCGTAATTATTTTCCTACCAACCTTATATATATATATATATATATATATATATATATATATATATATATATTCATATAAAGTAAAATAATTTATGAAAATTTATAAATAGAAATATTATCAAAAACATCGATATTGATCAAGATTTTTAACCATAATTACATTCGGTTATTAAATAATAAAATAATTACTATAAATACTCTTGTGTCGATTTAAATAAAATATTGATTAAATAAAACAAATCGGTTTATATTCTAAGTGATATACTAGGGTGTAACATATAAAATTGCGGAATTTGTAGGTGAGAATTAAGACGCAATATTTTTAAGAAAACAAAATACATTTTATCAAAATATGCTCCATCAGCTTCAATGGTCTTTTGCCAACGAGAAATTAGATTGTTTATCCCATTTTTATAAAAATCGACATTTTTAGAGCTTATAAAGTCTTCGAATCCTTGAATCACTTCTGTTTGGGTTCGGAATTTTCTATTTCTTAAATAATATTCCAAGTGGCGAAAAAGATGATAGTCTGTCGGTGAAAGATCTGGTGAGTAAGGGGGATGCGGTAAAATTTCATAATTTTATGAATTCAATTTGAAAATTGTGATTCGAGATGTGCGTGGTCGAGCATTGCCTTGCAACAGTATCGGCCCATATCTATTTATTAGCATTGGCTGTTTTGTTTTTAATTTTTCATTCATATTGTCAATTTGGCGACAATATGAATCACCCGTAATTGCTTCGCCTGATTTTAAAAATGAATAATGAATTATTCCTCTATTTGTCCACCACACGGTAACCATAAGTTTTTTTTTGGTATAATGACTGCTTGGGTCCGTGTCATGGAGCTTGGTTTGCATTTAACCATTGTCCAGATCTTTTTCTGTTATCATACAGAATACACTTTTTATCACAAGTAATGAGTGGATTTAAAAATGGCGTTTTATTATTTCGAATCATCAATGAAGAACACACCTCTAAGCGCCTCAGTTTCTGACCATCTGCCAATTCGTGCGGCACCCACTTATCCAGCTTTTTTACCTTTCCCTTTGCAGCGAGGTGACGAGAAATAGTCACAACACTAACACTTAAATCACATGCGAGAGCTCGAACTGATTACCTTCCACCATGGCTCTCAAATTTTCTTAGTTCACAATGGTTCTGGGCCTTCGTCGAGGCTCATTGTCGAGATTCTTATTTCCGGAACGAAATTTTTCGAACCATAATTGAATTATCCTCTGACTAGTCAACCCTTCTCCGAAAGCTCCATTAATATTTATCTTTACTACCACTGCATTGTGTCTCAACTTAAACTAATATAAAAAAAGTAGACACTAATCTTTTGTGGACACCATCCTGTTAATGGGTATAAAAAAATAACCACAGTAACTCCGTATTTAAAAACATTTGAAGGGTACAGTACATTAGTCAATTCCAAATAGCTGAACTTGTAAAATATTGCACAGAACCATTCTCAATCGCGGTGGATCTCTGAATGATTGAAATTCGTCAACTTGATATGTTACAACCTAATATTAGACAATTTTTTGTGATTGTTAAATCAAAATGAAGTTCTGACACGGTAGCTAAATTACCATTTACAAATCAATTATTTTTTGCCATATAAACCACAAAATATATTTCTCATCAACAGTCTTCATTATATCAATATTGATTATTTTTAATAGTTGATTATGTACGTTTCGATGACGATGCCATCATCTTCAAAACCCCAAAATAGAGAAAAAAATGACGATTCCATTAAAATGTGTATAAGAAATACTCAAAAATGATCTACGAGTATATTGATTTATTGAACATGTTCACCAGAAAAATTGTTTTGTAGTTTGTGGAATAAAAAAAGAATTCATATGTAAAACTTAATTTATCTATAATGTCAGAACTGTATATTATTGAACACGTTCATTAAGCAAATTATTTTACATTTTCTAACGGATCGTCTCATAAACCAGTTTGTTTTATTAAATCAATCTCTTATTTTCACAAACATGAGTGAAGTAAATCTTTACCCATACATGGGCTTGTTTTGATTGATTTTATTGTTTTAAAATCGCCAAAGTGATTTATTGTTAGTAATAACTTCATGTAAAAATATTTTATTTAACGCTTTCCATGGATATTAACATAATGACATGTAAATTAGACCCTTAAATAACGTTAAAATTATTTTCGAATCATAATAAACATTGTAGATTGTAAATATTAGATTTACTTAGAAATTCTCAACTTGTAGCTAATTGAAGAGAAAGTTTTGTATGTCCGTGGTAATTTGTCTCTTCTCTCTCTCTCTCTCTCTCTCTATATATATATATATATATATATATATATATATATATATGTATATATGTATATATGTATATATATAGTCTATTGTGTTCTAAATGTTGAATAATTTCAAAAGGAATGCTAATTGCATGAACTTTTGAGATTTTATCCAAAATTAAAATTGTTACATTTAATACTTTATTATGTTGTGAATTTGTAGTAAAAATGAGATTATTTTAATGTATTACTGAATTTTAAAAGTCTGTTACCTGAAAATATTTCTACGATTGTATTTACCATATACCAGTTCATTGTTTTTAAAAATGTACGTGCGTTTTGCAAGAGCTTAAGAAATTCAATTAAATATAATTAAGTAAGAAATAATTAGAATTCTTATTGCAATGAAATTCGTTTTTGAAAACATTCACTTCTATTTAATTTGTAAACCCCTTACACGAGGATAGAGTGAAAAGTTCCAGGCATGAATAAGAAAACAACATTCTTTGGATTAATTTTCATTTATTTTTACACACAATGTCCATTCAGCTCGATAAACTTTTCCCAGTCATATTCTAGAGCGGTTATGGCAAACTTGGCCGATTTGTCTGTTTTCAAAATAGATATTTACAGCGTCGTTGACTTCATTGTCGTTCGCAAATCTTTTTCCACCAAGCCATTTTTTGAGGTTAGAAGAAAGATAGAAGTTGCTCGGCGGTAAATCTGGCGAGTATGGTGGGTGGACAAGCAAATTAAACTTTAATTCATTGAATTTTGTCATCGCAACAACTGATGTGTAGACTGGTGTTTGCCATGATGAAAGAGCACCTTCTTTTACGCCGTTTTTCTTAATTTCATCGTTCTAATTCTGAAATAAATTCGCAAAATACTCACTGTTAATTGTTTTTCCTTGTCAAGGTAGTCAATGAAGAGTATTCCATGCGCAAAAATAGTCGCCATAACCTTACCAGCCGATTTGATTATCTTTGCCTTTTTTGAAGTTTGTTCACCTTTTGCGGTCCATTGTTTCGACTGTTGTATGGTCTCAGGAATGTAGTGGTGGACCAAAGTTTCATCAACAACTATGTATCGTTGCAAAAATTCTGTTTGATTCTACTTATATAATGCCAAACAATCTGTTGAAACGTTCTTTCGACATTGTTTTTGGTCAGGTGTGAGCAAATGCGGCACCGATCTAGCGCACAGCTTTGTCATACCCAAATATTCGTGTAAGATATTGCGCACACGTTCCGTTGATATGCTAAAAGTCTTTGCTACCTCACTCACTTTACGATCTGCCAAAATGCTTTTGTCAATTGTTCGACCTGTTTTTGGAAAAAGTCTAAATCCCGAATAAGATAAGTTTATTCCGCCTTGAGATAACAGATGAGATTCACAGGAAGTGTACTTGCTTCAAAAGTACGATCGTTTTGCTCCTCATCTTGAACTTCGGTAGCTTCCTCTTGTTCCTATTCATCTTCCACAGTTGTGTGTTGGAGGATGTGGTACAGGTAAGGTCTCACTATGAGGTGTGTTGACCTTGTAACAGATGAGAAATTTAATTAACACTCATACGATCCTTATAAAAAAGTAACTTATGAAGTCCTCGTGAGTGAAATATCACCCAAATGATTTTTCAAAGGTAAATCATTAAAATATTTTAGATTTTCATTAGTTATTTAATGTTATTACATTTGTATACTCTTTACAATTATTGCAAAAATATACGGTATTTTTATGCTAGCACATATATATATTTTACAATTTTCACATGCTTTACGGTATTTTCTGACACATTTGACACCGAGCTCCTGAGGTTATTTTTCTCTTTTTTACAATAAATTTTCCTGTTGAAGTGGATGGTTGTGAAAAGTCTTCAGATACATTAGTATCTTAGTGTGAAGACTGTTGATAAGGTGAAGTGATGCACTACCGCATGGTATATTCGGTCGTCACAGTATTTCTTCATATAATAACTGAGATTAAAATTCTTCCAGAAACAAACGTCTTCGAAATAGTTTATTTTTATTTCTAGTCGGTTCCATTTCTAACCATAGAACATAAGCGTTGATCCCAGATATGCCAATTATATTGAAAAATAAACATAATGTCTAGCGGTTCGTTTTTCCTCATTACTCTGTGTCCAGTGTATCAACACACCTGCTTTTATCTAGTTATAAAAATCAATTATTTCTGGTAGATTTTTTTTATCAGCAGAAGTTGTATTGTATCGATGAAGGTCACTCATTACTCTTACAATCTTATATTTTTCGAGAACATGTTCTACTAAAGTTACCTTAGCCGTGAAACAGAAATCGCTAGAATATATTGGTCGCTGACGAATGTCTTGTTTTGTGGAAACTGATCTAAAACGTGTTGTTCGATCTTACCATACCATCTATCATATTTTTCTTCCTCAATAATTCTATATCAAGATCGTAGCTGGTAGAAACATTATCCCATATGATATTCCAGCATTTCAGATCTTTCTACTAAATTAATTACTACTCTCTATCCTTGATTTCGTTCTGGTGCCTCGTCTGGACCTTTTTCCGTATACACTTGCATGTTCCAGACAAAATTTGTTCTACTATCACATTTGTTCTACTATCACCATCGAACATTATCCTCAACAATTAGAGCGTTTGAATAATAATTTGATGCAAAAACGACCGTAAATCGCATCAAATCGCCGAAAAGTGATTCTTCTCCATGACAACGCTCGCCCCGATGTAGGTATACCCGTGAAACAAACACTGATGAAGCTTGAATGGGAGGTTCTCCCGCACCTGGCATGTTCTCCGGACCTGGTCCCAAGTGATTACCATCTGTTCCGATCGATGCAACACGCTTTGGAAAATACACATTTCCATAACTATTAACAAATCGAAAATTGGGTTGCTTAATGAATAGATTGCCTCAAAAGATAGATCAAATTCAACTTCTGCCATAAAGGTGAGAAAAAACCATAGCTTACAGGGGCAAATACTTTGAGTAATGTATTCACACGTTTTGTTATTGAAATAAATGCCCAAGAAACACAAAAAACAGCTGCTTTCAATGCAACAACCTCCTAACACAATATTATATGACTGGTGAAATTTCACCGGAAAACTGCCGTTGTAAGTTTTCCATGTATTGAAATATAAATAATTTTATATATTTAATATTGGTCATTATTAACTGTGATGACAATTTTACAGTATTGTGCTTTTTGTTATTTATTTAACTTGTATCTTTAGCTAGTTATTGTATGTTAGAAATGAAATTGGGCGAAAATTCACCAGAGGATCCTATGAGGTTTAAATACACCAAATAATAATCATTTAAAATATTGTTTTACATACATTAGTTATCACTGAGAAGAGTTATCACTAACATTCCGAAAAAGCAATACATAGAAAAATTCATTGTACAAAAACTGTGAGTGATTGAAAAATTCTGATTGCATATTTGAATTCAGTGTAAAAAGTTACCTCAGAAACACAATAAACGTTTCGTGTGCCAAAAACTATATTTGATTACTAGTGTAATCAAATATTGGTAGAACATATTTATGCCATGTACTAGTTAGTATATTTATATTGCTAGTATATTTACGATTCTTGATGGTATAGGAGTATTTTACTGAAATGTTGTATCTGTTATTTTTTATCTTTCATTTTCGAACATAACATATGATAATATTACAAGTTTTATATAGAAAAAAAACATTGTGGGATTTATCTGCAGTTGATATAATGACTAATATTAATAATAAGGAAATATGAAAGCGTTCTTGCAGTGATTACTCTATAATAGTATCCAAATCTACTGTCATCTGCAACCATTATTTCTTTTTAAAACATGCCTATTGAGAAAGTAATATATAAATTTGATTTAACAATATGAAAATTTTATATTTGGCTCTCACTCTAAACAGTGACACTGTTATAATTTTTTTTAACATAAGAGAGCCATTGAATACATCATTCAGAAGAATATTCTAATTTTTAATTATTAATTAAAGAAAGTTTTGTAACACAACAACAAAATTATATATTAAACAGTTTCATGAATTCAAAGATTCTTTCTTAACTGGTATATATTTCTTATTTCTGTATTAATAATTTTTGTATATATCTACATATATATATATATATATATATATATATATATATATATATATATATATATAGTCAGAGAAATATATTTTACATTTCAATCTTATTAGAGAACCATGTCTGTCGTTTTAAAACTTGTCAATCTATAAAACGTATGATACATCCGGAAAGTTATTAGATTGTTTTCGGTTTATTAGTTCAACAACCTTTAACCTTTATATCTAGTTGACAAATAAATTATAATTATTTATTATATTATTTTTAATTTATTATAATTTATTATTATATTATATTCGTTTTATCAAATATGGTTATGCACTTTCACTAAATTTGAGAAATGTATATATACATTTCTCAAATTTATCGAAAGTGCTTAACCATATTTGATAAAACGAAAATAATTTATCTGAGTCATTTCCGTTATATAGTATTTTATTTTTATTTTAATATTCATATATATATATATATATATATATATATATATATATATACAATGAGTCACAGTGAAAATCGGATACTGCAGTATGAGTTACTATTTTGTTGTTTCAGAGAGAATGAAAGTATCAAATTAAATATATGCAGGGGTTTTCCAATAAGAATTCCACTTTTTTAAAATTCGAAATAAAACACAGAATTTGCGCTGAAATTTCAAGTTTCTTTATTGTGAATAATAGTTGGGAGCATGCCATTTATAAATGAAAAATAATATCGTGAAAGTGACCGCCGTGTGCTTTCTTACAAGTAACCATTCTTTTGTTAAAATTTTCATTAACATCCTTACACATCTTAAGCACTGTCTCATAAAATTCTCTTTGTTTCTCATCTTTTACGTCAGTTAGTTATTGAGGATTTAAGGCTAGCGCACATCCTAATGTGCGCTAGCCATGCAATCCGTCCTAATGGATTGCATCGTTTTGCAAAAATCCGCACGGATCGCTTTCATACATTTTATAGGTGCCATCGCACACTACTGCCGGGGTCGGATCGAACCACAGTGCGTTAGAATCGGTTGGCAGACGATGCAATCCGTCCTAATATGCGCTAGCCTTTAAGGTGGATCGACAACTGAGGTCATTACCGTCCGGACACAAATTACAATTTAAAAACACACCCCGTTTGCACACTTGAGTACGAATCACCCCGTAATTCGAAACTCTAATGTATGTGTGCCAAACACATGTGAATGAACTAGACTCTAAAAATACCTAATCTTGATTGGACAACACGTATAAATATAATAAGAAGAGATGAACTCTTGAGGACAGTAAAACATTTAAAATACTGTGATCTGATATTAGGATTCACATGGTTTTTCGTGAAGAACACTTTAAAATGAGCCCGAGGGCTTGACATGTATACACAACATGTCGAAATATATCAAGATTGGAAAACACTAAATTATGCTAAAAAGTCCAGTCTCCTTTTCGAAAGTCAAAATGCGATTTGCGGCGTCATTGTCGTCCCCTAGAATTATGGAGATGTCCTCAGACAAACCCAGACGATTCCTAATCCTCGCATAACGATCGCATTGTATTAAAATGTGTGACTCCGTCAAAGCAGTGCCACACGTGTCATACATCGGCTGGCCTTCCTTTTTCAAGATAAAAGAGTGAGTCAGTCTGGTGTGCCCTATGTGAAGCCTTGTGAGGACGATTTCTTCTCATCGGTTCGGTTTTAGGTTAGAAATTGTTTTAAAATTATTAGTATATGTCTGTCCTTTAACGCGAAACAAAGAAAGTAGTCCAACGGTGTTAAATTGCAGTATCTCGGTGGCTAATTAATGTCTGTATCATGTCTGTAAATAACGCGATCTGGAAATTTTATTCTCAATAAATCAATTATTTCACCAGTTGTGAGGCTTTTTGCTGCTGGAATCACATGTCCTCCAGATCAATATCTTTCAGTTCTGCTCACAAAACATTGGTTGACATGTTTCGGTATCTTTCTTCATTCACAGTAATGTACCAAGCACAATTCTCAAAAAGTAAAGACCAATGATTCCTCTGGATTAACGAACACGTGTTGGTCTTGTTGACAGAATCAATCTCTTCGAATTCACTCACTAATCGAAGAATTGTTGAATTGGATGGACGAGTATACCGAGAATAAATATCGTTTAATTTACGAAATGTACGAGGATAGAGTGATAAGTACTCGTGTTTGACAAGAAAGCACAATTTTTTTGGGCAAATTCTTTTTTATGTTTCGAGGTAATTTGCTTTCAGCTCGATGCACTTAGTCCAACGCATTTTCAATTTTTTATCCTTTCAGAACAGTACGGTTTGTCGAACTCTTCAAAATCGGCATTAACAGCAGCGGTGATTTCCGAATTTGATGCAAATCTTTTACCTCCGAGCCATTTCTACAAGTTTAGAAACAGAAAAAAGTCACACGGTTCCGAATCTGGAGAATGTGGTGGATGTAGAAGTCATTCGTAGTACAATTCATGCAATTTTGCCATTGAACTTGTTGATTTCTGTAGTGGTGCATTGTCGTTATGGAAGAGCTCTTTTTTCTTTACCTAATGAGGACATTTTTTCTTGATTTCATCATTTAGATGGTCCAATAATGATGCATAGTAGGCTCCTGTTACTGTTTTCCCTTTTTAATGATATTCGATTAGGAATTTCCATGAGCATTCCAGAAAACAGTCACCGTAACCTTTCCAGCTGATGCAATGACTTGCCTTTTTTAGTTCACGTTCGCCAAGAGAAATTCATTGTTCAGATATTCCAGGATCAGATATCCCATTCAGAGAATTCAATAATTCAGATATATGCTGCTTGCTAGATTTATGAACACCAGCTACAAGGACGATTTCCAAAAATGTTTTAAGTTCTTCTTATCTAAATGCTTCGAAAATCTTTAGAGGAGACCGTTCAAAAGCGGAATATTTTTCTATCAGCTTATTGTTAAAATTTTCTGTCACTTTTTGACTTTTTTTATTAGCGTATCTCAGTATAATTCGCACATTTCGTTGTAAATCATGGATTTGAACATCTCCTTCACGATAAATAATTTACTAAAATTTGGTACTTATCTTTTGACTTGACAATATTAGTGATGTACATTTTTTAACTTAATTAGATATAGTTATTTCATATATTGTTATATTATATATATATATATATATATATATATATATATATATATATATATATATATATATACATTTTAAGCATAGTTATGTATATGTGATATAATAATGTTTATAAGAAAACAAAACAAAAAAATAAACCTAAGTATTCGTTGACATCAATGAAAAAATATAGGTATCCGGATACCTACGCAGTCATTAGAGTGTTTTTCTTTTCAGTCACATAAGAGATACATAGAAATTCTTCAATGTTTCCCTTATCTCTACCCGATGGACTATGACTTGTTCAGTGTGTAGAAATAACGTGCTACGCTTTCATCACTCGAATCGATATTTCAAATGAAAAATATACGAATAATACATACAATTCATCTATGTGGAAAAATATACCTGTCGATATTTCCCGTTAAGTTCATTTTATACGACGCATTGTATTCTTTTTCACGAAAATTGATTCTATTTTTTGATTTGTTTGTGTACGTCTGTTCGCTGTGAATGACACCCACGTGGATTTTTTTTCTCTTCCGCCAACGCTTGAATTCGTTTCGTTGAATTGGATTCGATTCCGACGCGGTGTCACACACAACCGATGTCCGAACAGTGTTCTTGTTATTTGTTCGAAGGCGGTCGATGCGACCGGAATATCTTCGAGATCGCTTTGTGGACGTCACTCCATTGTGGCATCGTTATGAGTGACGTTTCCTCTTTTCCCTCGTCAACATTAATGTCCACAGTTTGGTTAAAATTTTGTCTTGTCCAGATTGTGTGGCACTGAATCGATTTAAGTTTGTATTATTTTAAAATACAATCCGTCGCTATCAAGTTCTTAATGTTTCGTATGGAATTAACACTACGGACTTAGTACTAAACTGAGGAGTGAGAACTCGACTCCTTTTTAAACTAATGGAAAAAAGTCATTTTTTTTGCTTTTAAGTTTTATTTGACAGTGAATACAAGTCAAGTATAACTTAAAACTGGTGTTGTGCTCTGGATACTGACTTACTGACTTGTTTATCACAAATCAAATCGAAATCAAAACGAAT
The DNA here is from genome assembly GCA_034766995.1 of Acanthacorydalis orientalis. Classification (NCBI taxonomy): domain Eukaryota; kingdom Metazoa; phylum Arthropoda; class Insecta; order Megaloptera; family Corydalidae; genus Acanthacorydalis; species Acanthacorydalis orientalis. The sequence goes on from CM068313.1 coordinate 54,238,364, forward strand.
TTTATTAGTAGAAAATTAATTGTACGCAGACAGGAATAATTCCATGCCCACCTTCAAACCGTTAATAAAAGATTTATAAAGAAATTCTTGCTATTCAACTGTCACACCTCATAAACTACCCAGTAAACTGAGCTATTGACACATTTTGTTCGAATTTTTTGATCAAATTCTAAATTTGTGCGCTGAAAAGATCGATTTTGTATACAAACATATTCACATATAGTGACACTTTTCCTCTAACGCTCATTTTTATAACAGGCAACGATAATTTTATCGCGTTGTTCCGTCATTTATTTCTCCATGATTAACCCCTTGCTCTGAAATGACGTGCTGCACACGTCGCTTGTCGTTTCTTACCAAAGTCAGAATGACGTGCTAGGCACGTCGCTTGTTATCTACTTCTAAAGTAGGAATGACATGCTATGCATGTCGATTGATTTTATTGTTTGAAATTAATAATAAACATTAAGTTCTTCTGCCACCTATCGAGTTGTTTCACGACAGTCCGCTTGAATAATTGCCCTTAAATCATTATCTATCTGCTCAATGACGTCCACGACCCTCCTCATCAACAAGGCTTTCGTTTCCATTACGAATTTTTTGGAACCAGTGCCGAGCTGTACGTTCACTATTTAACTCTTTGTCAAATACAAATTTGATTTTTCGACCAGTTTCTAGTGCTTTACGTCCCAATTTAAACTCGTACAACAAAATCGCGCGAATTAGTTTTTTCCCGTGTCAAATTAACAAGTTATATCCAACAATACTAAAGAATGAAAACAATAGACGTAATATGAAGTCAGTAGTGCTAATTTAATTATCTACAATGATGTATCAGAGACTATAACAAAAGATAATGGTAACTAGAAAAATCGGCGCCAAACTTAAAATGATAAAAACCGAAATTATTTTTGCACCAATCTTAATGAAAATATAAAATTTTGCACCGGAATGTATGTCGTCTAGACAAATTTTCCGTGACAAATGATGCAACTAATCCGTTCAGTTGTTAATTTTTTGAAAGTTCACATAGATTTTCGACACAAGGCAGATAGAGTTTCGAAATCGAAAATAAGAAAACGTGCATTATTCGGATCCATTTCTCATTGAGATTTTTTTTCAATGCATTTGTGAAAAATTATGCTGCATCGTTTACCTACCATATCAGTTATAATAAAAAAATGTGCAGCTTTTATCATAGTATTTAATTAGCAGAAAAAAAACATCTTTGAGAAATAAGTGCTGTTATCAAAATAAAATCGCGCGAATTTGCTTTGTTCGATGACTAATTTAAGAGGTTATATCTAAATACAAAAGAATGAAAATTGTTTCACGAGGATTTAAGAAGTTGTAGTGAATAATTCCACTTGCCGACCTCCAAATAGTGACGATAATCTTTTTTTCATGAAACTTTGGTTCGGAAAACTGTTTTGGTGCTTCTCCTCTATCTAATCACTGTGATGAACGTTTCCAATTGTTGTAGAGAATACAATTTTTATCACATGTGACAATGCGATCAAAGAGAGACCATTTTTGTTATGCAAAAGAAGCGCAGAGCAGACTTCGTATCACCGAATTTCTTGATGTTCGTTTAATTAGTACGGCACTCATTTTTTGTTTTTCAAAATTAAGCTCAAATTTCGAACAACTGTTGAATGATCGACATTGAATTCTTCTGCCAACTCTCGGTTTCTTTTACGTTGGTCCGCTTCGATAATGGTTCTTAAATCATTATTGTCTATAGCTAAAGGATGTTCACAACCCACCTTATCATCATCAAGGCTTAGGTTTCTATCACGTAATTTTTGGGACTAGTGTCGAGTTGCACGTTCATTAATTGACCCTTCGGCAAAAACAAATTTGATATTTTGAGCAGTTTCTGTTGTTTCAAGTCCCAATTTAAACTCATACAACAAAATCGTGCGAATTAGTTTTTTTCTCATGATAAATTAACAGTTTATATCCAACAATATTAAAAAATGAAAACAAGAGATATAATCTGAAATCAGTAGTGCTAATTTCATGGCTTACAATGATGTATCACATGACTATAACAAAAGATAACAGTAACTAGAAAAATCGACGCCAAACTTAAAATGATAAAAACCGCAATTATTTTTGCACCAATCTAATAATTTTAATAGTTACATAATCGTTTTTTTTCGGTATATTTACTTGACAGGTCAAATGCTGTTATAAAATAAACAAGAAAAAGTGCTACGGCACAATGAACTAAAATAAATATAATATTTTTTTTTGGGTCAGAGCTGAAAACCACTTACGTTCATAAAAATGACCGTACCACTGAATGGTTGATAACGTTAACGGGTATTCTTTCGTTTCGTTGTTAATTAACATCTTGCACTGGAATGACGTGCTACACACGTCGCTTGTCGTTTCTTACCAAAGTGAGAATGACGTGCTAGGCACGTCGCTTGTTATCTACTTCTAAAGTGGGAATGACGTGCTGTTCACGTCGATTGATTTTATTGTTTGAAATTAATAAATACTTCAATTTACATTTTACCAATAATGAAATAGCGGATAAAAGTGATCGCTTATACAAACTCTGGAATATAATCGATTATATAATTGATAAGTTGGAGCATATTTACACACCTGAAGAAAATTTATCATTCGACTCTAATGAAATATAGGGGTCGCCTATCCTACAACAATTTAATCCATCAAAAAGAGCACGTTTTGAAGTTAAATATTATAAGTTGTGTGAATCTAAAACGGGATACTGCTTCTCATTTAAAATTCATGCAGGATGAGATGTAATAGAAGAATCAAATAATAGTGCAAAAGAAAATGTTGTACTGAATTTATGTACACCAAACCTGACTACGGTCATATCCTTTGCTTACAGGGAGAGGATACGACCTCAGAAACTAAGTTTGGGACCAAACTTCGTGTAATGTTAAAGTATTCCAAAGGTATTAATATAGTAACGTGCTAGCTCGCACTATTCATCTATTTTCGAGAAAAAATGGTCCAAAAATTTCGCATTCTATAAGAGAAATATTTCGTTCATTAGTTAACTAACTTGATAGCTACACGATAACGTGCAGGTTTCGCATGTACGAGGTTTCAGGTTCGACTTTCCCAGTGAATGCCGTTTTCTTTTTTTCTTTACCTGAATAATTATTCAAGGAAATTCCATTTTCAAGAAAAAAGGCTCTAGTTTCTGCATCTGCATTATGAAAGAAAAATTTTTAGCCGTTGTCAACTAGTTTGATAGTTAGAGATTAGCGAGCCGGCTTCAAGTGTGTAATGTGTCAGGTTCGAGTCTCGTTTGACTGTTGCAATTTTTTTTCTTTGTCTGAATAATTATTTTACGCATTTAATGCATTTTATTTAAAAAAAGTATTTAAATGGAGATGAAATAACATTTTCTTGCAATTTTCGTTCGAAAAATGCTCTTTAAATTTTTACAATTTTATTTCAGAGAATGATGTTTTCACATTTTTTTTTAATTTTTTGCATTACTTTGCAAACATTCTTATATTAAAGTGATCATGTGGTATATTCCACGGAATATTGTGTATAGAGAAAGGTAAAAAATTCTTTCATGGATGCATCACGTGATGCATCACGTGATCCATCACTTTAACATTATTTATTCGTATACCACGTGAATAGTTTATACACAAATATGTTTGCAAAATAATGCAAAAATTTAAAAAAAAATCCTGAAAGAATCATTCTTTGAAATAAAATTGTAAAAATTTATAAAAGAGCATTTTTCGAATGAAAATTGCAAGAAAATGTTATTTCATCTTCATTCAAATAATTTTTTAATAGAATGTATTAAATGCATAAAATAATTATTCAGGCGTAGAACAAAAAACTGCATCGGTCGAGCGAGACTCGAACCTGGCACATCAAGCTATCTCGCTACCGCCTAACTATCAAACTAGTTGACAACGGCTAAAAAATTTTCTATCATAAGCCTAATGCATAAACTAGAGCCATTGTTCCTTGAAAATTGATGAATAGTGCGAGCTATAGTATGTTACTATACGAATACTTTTGGGGTACTTTACCGCTGCACGAAGTTTGATCCCGAACTCAGTTTTCGAGGTAGTATCCTCCCCTTGTTAGACAACTGGTATTCGTCACCAAAACTGTACCTAGAATTACATATCAAAAAAATACTATCGAAACAGTTAGAACTATAAAAAAAATACTATCGGAAAAAACTCACAATGATAAAATTTAAAAAATCTGGAATCATTTCAAGATCTTGCAATGGCATTTTAGCTATGAAACGGAAAGACAAAGAAGATGTATATTTGCTTTCTACAAAACACGTTAAAGCTGTAATGATTGAAACAGAACAGAAACGATGGAAAAATAATAAAAATCAGAAATCGATCGTTACAAAACCTAATGTCGTTTTGGATTACAATGATTGGGTGGAGTAGATTTACAAGATAATTACTTATCTTCCTTTTCCACGACGAGAAAATTTGTTGAATGTTACAAAAAAAAATTTATCTAATGTAGATGATATTCTTCAATGCTTTTGTTTAATTTCGTGTGTGCGAAACACAATAAGCGCAGTAAAACTACCTGGAAATGTAAAAAATATCTCGTTGCTTTGCATATTCCACATTGTTTTGAAGTTTCGCAGATTGCACAAAATTATTAATAAAGAGCTTTAACACTAAATTTACGAGTATCGACTGTATACCTATTTTTACTGAAATCCGTCTTTTTGACAGGTAAATTAAAATGCAACTTTTTGTAATTTTTTTTATCTTACATCAATAGATTTTTATTAACAGTTTTATTCAGTACATTTTTTTACATATAAACTCCACTATAAATGTACATTTTCCGCATACATACTTGTTACACTCAATACAAATATTATTAGATCTATTTTTCTTACATAATTCGATTTGGCAAGACTTTCGTACATTAATATTTTGTATAACTGGCAATGAATTGGAACTAGTATTTTGGTCGTCGCGAAAATCACTGCCTAGTTCTTCAGCCAGTTGAAAAATAAAATTCTTTCTAGATATGTTTACTCCAGTGGTCTCTTTGTACAATATCCAGGCATTGATGGCTGCCAAATCTAAAATGTTACAAAACACTTGAAGGGACCTTCTACGGAACCCTGCTTTCACGCTATATTTTCTAGCCATTTGACCTACAACATCCACCCCAAACTTGGTTTTGTTGTAAAATGTGATTGTTTCAGGGACACGTTTAGCATTACCTTCAATTTTGACATTTTCATGTTTAGAACTGAGCAATAATACTTTTTTGTTTGGCTTGGATTTGTAAACTGTGAGAACGTACTCATCTGATTTATAAAGTTTTGTGGAAAATCAAATCATATCATCCTTCTCAGCCTTTGAAATTTTCGGCAATTCTCTTCTGTTTGCACGTATAGTCTCCACAAGAGTTGTTTTTTTTGCAAGCAACTTTTTTGCAAGGGAAATACTAGTAAAAAAGTTGTCAGTAGTAGTTTCTTCCACGGCCTAAATTCTATGCTTCATACGCCCCTCGGGCATACCAAATCGCTAGGAAAGCTCGTAATTGTTACTTTGTAACCACACAACTTTTTCCAGAACTTAATGCGCCTCCATTTCAGTACATATTTTGTACTCCACTCCACTTCCTTTTCTGCAAAATTCACTTTTGAAATAATCACTAACTTTGCTCTAATTGTATTATAAATAGCAAGCTCAGCCTCACTAAATTTCCAAATATCACATCCTATCTCTGCAAACTGCACAGTTGAAATGATCATTCGTGATATGATAAGGATTGCTATTTTTGTAAACAAATAGTTCAAAGCTGTTCGTTTACGTATTCGCTGCTAAACAGCCGTTATTTGTTTCATTTTTGTTTTTCCGCAACAATTGAAACGATTAATTGTAAATTAAATAACCCGTCAATTTGACAGATTTTCATAAAAATAGGAATACAACATATAGAAATAAGAAAATATAGGTCTTTCGGATAAAATGAGTGGAGACATATATTCACTACATTATATCATTAAAAACCAATATATAATAACTAGAAAATAATATTTACATGTTCGAAATTTTTAAGCATGAAATCAGAAACCCGTCAAATTGACGGGTTCCGTAAATCTAGTGTTAATACATTATTAATATTGTCTATACTTATTAACATATTGTGAGTTTATGCATTTTTTACACGTAGTCTATTTAAACTTTTTATAGAAACGATTTTAACACCGTGCTTCGAATTGCTTTGGACGGGTTCGTCACGGGCATCGGCCAATTAATGTCCAGGGCAAGAAGTTAAATTATATATCGAATTTAAAAAAAAAATCTATACTTTTCCAATTGACTAGAGTAAATCGTTGTCATTCTTTTCGTATCAGTATCAGAGCGTATTCTATTCATGCGTGTAGTGAGAAGTTTTCTTTATATGAGATACGAGGTCAGACAATTAAGTAATGCGACCGATTTTTTTCTCGGCCTGTGGTAACACTGCGAACCTGTAACTCCGCCACCATAATAGCAGATCCCTACTCTCTCGATGGAGAGCTTGACCACCCTCGTACGATCATTTCTTCGCCAGCTGTTTAGTGTTTTGTAACAACGCGCGAGTAGTGCATGTCACGAAAATGAATATATATATATATCGCTCAAGATTGTCTCGAGCAGGTTGAAAGTGATCCTACTCTTCTCGATCGAGTTATTACTGGTGATGAAAGTTGGTTCTTTCAATATGACCCCGAAACTAAACGACAAAGCCAACAGTGGCTGTCCCCTGGAGCACCAAGGCCAAAGAAAGCGAGAATGAGCAAGTCCAAAGTGAAAACCATGTTGATTTGCTTCTTCGACAGCAAAGGGGTGGTTCACAAAGAGTTCGTACCACCTGGACAAACCGTAAATCAAGTATTCTACCGCAATGTGCTCGAAAAATTACGAAAAAGGGTGCTCAGAGTGCGTCCAGAGATCGCGAAGACTTGGGTTCTGCATCACGACAATGCTCCCTGTCACAGTGCGTTCAGTGTCTCTCAGTTTTTGGCGTCTAAAGGCATCGCAACGTTACCACAACCGCCCTATTCACCGGACATGTCACCCTGCGACTTTTTCCTATTCCCCCATATGAAAAAATTCGTCAAAGGTCGACATTTTGACTCCGTTGAAGATATCCAAGAATCTGTGACGAGGGTACTCGGAGAGGTCCCACAAGAAGTGTTCCAGAATTGTTACGAAAACTGTAAAACTCGCTGGAATAAGTGTATAGATGCGGGAGGGGACTACTTTGAAGGGGATCGCAGCGATGCACCTTAATTTTTAAATATACTCGAGAATTTTGTCGCATTACTTAATTGTCTGACCTCGTATGAGGATGTTATCTAGAACAACATATAAAAGAACAAAAGGTTATTTTTGTACACGTTTCTACTCTACAGTAGCCACTTTAACATTGACAAACACTTTGACGTTTGAAAAATATTCACTGCTATCATATAGAAACTCATCTCGAGTCAGCCTTATAAAGAGATTTATTTCATCTGTTATGTTTTCCTGTCGATTCGCAAATAACTATCATTAATGTGATTTCTTTTGTTGTATTATTACTAAGAATCATGATGTAATTTTTGCACGTGCAGTCTACGTACATGTTTATGCATACATATGTTCAGATTTCTTATAAAAACACGTATGTACGCTTCTTTGATTGTTATATGGGGTTTTTCACATTATCGCGTTTAGTACGAAAGGTGCACAGAGTGATTAATCTCGGTTAAGTGAATGATCGGAACGGATTCAGTGGTATGGAAATCCCACTCACCGTACGAACTTTGTTTTGTATAAACGCGTAGAATTTTTTTCATTTTCAAATGTCAATATTTGAAATGTTGTTTATTTCGTTACTTCTTTTTGTATACGTTTCGGCGTAGTTCGAAATGTCCGTTTTTTTTTTAGAAAATGTATAGTAAATGAAGAAGTAAATACGTATATATGGTACCATATTCGCAAGAAATATGTTTTAATATATTTTTAAACATGTACATGTATGTCTATGACTGTGTTAGAAAACCTATGGCAGTATTTCTCAACCTTTTTCTGACCGTGATCCCTTTCTGACATTGTTTTCTTCTTCCTGTGGCCGCGCTGTCCAACTGGTAGAAATCTATTGAAATGTTTTGTTTATAAATAGAACACGCTTTATTATAATTTATATAAAATAAAATAATTAAATAAAAATTCATAATTCAAGTATTTGTGCCCCTCGTGCTTGATAACCAGAAATAATTTTTTTTTATATCCGGTATTGCTTTGAGGGGTCGCCTCTGTCCATTATGTTAAGGCGATTCCGCGCTAGGCCGAGAAAATAATTCACACGACTGAAACCAGATTCTATCCAATACAAAGTAGAAAATGCCACGAAAAATAATTCTGCTTTATCTCTGTCTGTTTTATCAATATGTTGTACTCTTGATCCAAACATGATGTTTTTCTTAACTGAAAGTTATTTTCGATGCAAAGTTACTCAAAACTTTGCTTCCAAATATTTTCCACTGTGATCAGCGTTGTTATTTCAAATTTGCGTAGCTGCAGTCAATTTATTTCAGTGTTCTCTTACGAATATAAAAATATCCATGTGTTTTTAAATGATAAAAAAATAAAAAGTAATAAAATTAGCGTCGAAACATTTTTAGGTGACATTGTTGTAAAAAAAAACAATGAAAATGTATTGAAGAAAGAAATTCTTATAATAACATAACATTTACATTACAAAAAACAAAACGAAAAAATTAACTGAACCCGAGACCTCCAGCACTTCGACCGCTTTACCTAACCAACTATGCTAAGCGTTTCTTTCATGTAGTTGCTCAGAGATTAATTAAACGGTACTCATGCGTTGTCTTGAAAATTAGAACCCCGTTTTCTCCCGAGCGGCGTAAAAGTGCATCAAAGGATTAAGGGAACATTAACTAGGGATCACTACCTACCAACCCACCGACGCTCGAGCGACTCGAGTTCCCCACGTTGGCATCCTCTCCTTGTAAGTAGGATATTGAGTTTCAGTGTAGAGAAGAACACATCTATTACGAATATCGTGTTCACAGAAGTCGTAGAATAAGTTTACAATAAGTTTTCTTTTCAGTCTCACTATTTTCACGGTTTCATTTACAGTCAAAAAATAAATTTAATTGCACAATATCCTTATTTCGTTTTTCATTTAAAAAATATCGACATTTAACGAGAGAGCGCGGGGGCGGAGCCCCTCGGGGAGTAGAACGGGAGCAGTAACGAGTAGAAGGCGGATCCCACAGGTACTTAAAAACTTTAAACCGATCAAACATTGATCAATCCGTAAATGAGAAATCGGGTTTTGTAAACACAAAAATTATAATAATAATTAAAAAATTCCGTGCAAATTATTTCTACAAATAAAGTGGAATACCCGTGAAACGGCAACAAATGCATTTTTAGGTGTTAAAAGTCCTGAATTAATATTCGATTTTTCAACTTTTGAACGACAAAATAATGACGCTGAGGAACGCATCTACACCAATAATTAGTGCGAAAATTATTGCGGTGTTTGAGTCCCGAAAATAGGGAGCAGAGTTGCGAAGAGGTGGTCTATTCGAAAAATAAATTTTTTTTATAGAAATTTTACGACAGAATTGATTTTTATAAACAGAAAAAAACTAAAATCGATTTATTTTTGTTTGTAGGTCGTCCTCATTAGTATTCACGATAATTTATAGTTACATTCAAATGTGGGTATATATATATATATATATATATAAAGTCTACCAGATGGTTTTTGCATCTGATTTCATTCTGCTCACCTCTTGTGTGTGTGTGCGTTCGCACGTAATTAGTTGACGATGATAAAACGCCGTTAAATGTAAAATCGATATGTTGACACAAATGCGATAAGACCTGTTCGAAAAGCGTTAGCAAACGTACAACGAAAGTGTTTACATGTTCAAAAAGTGCAGAGGTGTTATATTGACGTCGCTGAGGTTATCAGTGCCGCCTGCGCTTTTTCAACAATAACAAATCTACTCAATCGCTGTAGATCAAAACGTGACCTTTGAAGCAATAAAATCTTCCCACGCTCATCGCAAAACGCACACATGCAAACACAAAAGCCATTATATATATATATATATATATATATATATATATATATATATATATATATATATATATATATACGTATATATATATATATATATATATATATATATATATATATATATATATATATATATATATATATATATATATATATATATATATATATATATATATATATATATATATATATATATATATATATATATATATATATATATATATATATATATATATATATTATCATCATCATCAGTCCCTGTCAATCCACTGCTGGATAAAGGTCTCTTCCATGATTTTCCATTTTGTTCGATTCAGTACCTCTCTTTTCCACAGTTTTCCAATAAAGTTTTTAATATCCTTATCCCATCTGTTCATTGGTCTCTTTCTCGGTCTTTTCATATTCCTTGGTTCCCAGTCAATAATTTCTCTTGTCCATCGGTTGTCTTCTCTTCTTGCGACATGTCCCGCCCATTTCCATTTCAGACTCTTTACTCTTCTTATTATATCTGTGACTCCTGTTTGTTTTCGTATCCATTCTATTCTCTTTCTATCTCTTCTTGTTATTCCCAACATGCATCGTTCCATACTTCGTTGTGTTGTTTGGAGTCTGAACTATTTTGGCGTTAAGCACCCATGTTTCGCTGCCGTAGGTAAGGACCGGTAGTATACACTGATCGAATACTTTTTTCTTTAAACAGAGTGGGATTCAAGTGACCTTTATTTTCTTAAAATCTTCAGGTTTACTAAAAGGATCCCAACTTGAAGTCATATAAAAAAAGTAGACGCAAATCTTTTGTGGACACTATCCTGTTAAAGGGTATTAAAAAAATAAAAATAACAACAATAACTCCGTATTTAGAAACGATCGAATGGTACAGTACATTAGTCAATTCCAAATAGCTGAACCTGTAAATTATTGCACAGAACCATACTCAATCGTTCGACCTCTGGCTGACTGAAATTCGGCAACTTGATATGTTACAACCTAATAGTAAATCAATTCCGAATAATTTAATTAATATTAGTGAGACAAAATTCGCTGAATTCTATATATATAAAATTATTGATTATGGTATTTGCATTCATTTGTATGAAAAAATTTGGAAAATCGTATCGACCTTTTTTCAATCGAACTCTGAACTTTTAATTCTGAAATGAATAATGTCTACACCAATTCTTCGCCGACAATTAATTGTATCAACGTTATAGATTGCAATCAACTAATTCTGAAAATTAACAAACCAGTTAAACGAGTACGAAGATTCATTTTAATGATCTCGCAGCACATGCAAATCCTTGGATCTAATTAGTACGTCGCAGTTGTATCTTCATTAAATTCTAAGAGAATTCTGAGAAATGAACATTTTTCTTCAAAGTCGACTTGATTCCTCAATTATTTTTTTCATGTATCAAGAACTCATATTCGATTAATATATTTTATTATCAATTCTGTATTATACGTACTTGTTTACATTCACATTCTTGACTTAGCAACAGGTATTAAATATAAATATCACATTAATAATACCAGTCATTACGATTGTATTATATATTTTGTTTGTTTATCGTATAACATTCAATTTAAATCTAAAAATACTTTCATTTTTCGATTTATTAATATAAATAGCATTCAAAGAAGGTTGCATTGGGAAAACATAATTTAAATCTATTTTAATTTCACATCAAACGCATTGAATTGACCAAGCATGAAAAAAAATATATCATATAGCAGTAAATCATGTAAAAATATTTAACTTTTATTTTATTTCTCAGCCAATATCTACTTATATAATGAGTAGAATATTATGATATGAGTATTATATTAATGATATATATATATATATATATATATTATATTATTGAGTAAAATAATTTTCTTCAATTATATTTTAAACTTTCGAAAAAACTATATATTTAATAGTTAAATCCAGTTGAAATCCGATTCGTTTTCATACTCGGGTGTATTGTGTCTGAAATTGTGTTTAAGGGGTTACATACCACCAGAATTTTTAAAAATCTATTTTTTTATTATTGATTCTTATTCTGTATACTTTTGAGAATATTTTAAACAAATTTTTGTTCATACATACTATTCCGTGACGAAGATATATATATATATATATATATATATATATATATATATATATATATATAATGATAAATGTGACCGCACATCAAGGGGCTTAGGTGGTGGGCTGGGTTCATGCTTCTGGGGCAGGTGCACCTGGCTATATACTAGTTAAAACCGGGCACCATTTTCTATCATAAAATACATACAGACGAGAAACCTCAGCAATCCTATTATTCTCCAGGTTGTGATAGTTGGTGTTTGGCAAAACACTGCCAACTGCACCGAATCACCATCATAATTCATAAGATTTTTACACAGAAAACTTTAAACTCGTTTTTCTCAAAACTTTATCTATACTGTCTGCACGATAACTCAGACAGTTTTAATATTTTTCGATTCATTCCTTTTTAAATCTATAAAATACCTTTTTCTATCAAAGGTTGTGCCATTTTTTTATATTCTCTTTAATATTTTTTTTTTATAATTAAAGGCATAATTTTCAATGGAAAAAATTATTTAACTTGAAATCATAGTAAATTGTTTATTTTTTTGAAATTTCAAAATTTGATTCCACATATGATTAAAACATTTACAATATTTATTATAATTTACAACAATCTTTATTGACTCCATTGACAAAAACGGAGGTATCATGCAAACAGTGATGCGACACCACCACTAAAAATAAGTGGTTGTGAAAAGAACTTCAGTTAACATAAATAATTTAATATAAAAAAAATGTTAATAATTTTTTTCTTGTCCTTAAAGGACTAATAAATAATGTACAATGTATATTTTGTTCCATTTTTAACTATACACCCCGTAAAAAATTTTTCTAAAAAATTTATTTTCACCCCGGATGGAGATTTTTTCTTGACAGTTTTTTGTTTTTTTTTTTGTCTGATATTGGATATTCTTCTCTGTAATCCTGATATGGTTGTCGAACCTTGGGATTCGATCCCTTTAATCTAGACTTTCTCATATATTATTAGCAATCTTGCTGTATGTGTGTGTCATATCTTGACTTTTAACGCTAGGAAAATTTTCAAAAAACCTAGTTTACGTTACTTAACGATTGAAAATCGTCCTCCCCTTCCCGCTATATATATATATATATATATATATGTAACTACCACGTACGAAATGCTCATAAGTCGTTTTGTATAACAATTAGCCCGAATGGAGGTGTGCAACCCCTTAAATTAAAATTTTACCTATTATATATATATATATATATATATATATATATATATATATATGTATGTATATATATATATATATATATACGATATGTGGTTTCGTTTATAGACCTATCGAGTGTAAATACTGATTGGATCAAACATGTTTCCAATATTAAGAATTGTAATTTGTTTGTTAATGTTTTCTAAAGATGTATTCTGTCAAGAATAGAATTAATTAACTTCGACTACATACTTTGTTTTCAATATGATTGAAAAAATTTTCTTCATTTGGATGAAATCAGTGTAAAACAATATATAGACGAGGATTGAGTGACAAGTATCCGTGTTTGACAAGAAAACACATTTTTTTTGAGCAAATCAAAAATAAATCTTGATTATGTTTAAACATCTTTAAACACTCCTTTGAAATGTTCATTCAAATGCGATTGTGAACAAATGCAGTATTCATAAGGCGGATAGCTTTTTTGTAAGCAAATATTCATGTAAGATGTTCCGTACTCATTCATCTGAAATGCCTACTGTCTCAACTATCTCATACACTATGATTCTACGATCATTTCAAACAATGTCATGGATTTTTCCAGTCATCTCTCCAGTAGTCATCTCATTTGGACAACCTGAACGTTGTTCATCATAAACGCTTGTGCGACCATGTTTAAATTCATTGAACCACGCGTACACTTTCTTTTGATATCAGGCACAATATTAGAAAGTTGATTTCTCATATCTGGTGTAGCGTCGAGTCTGTTCCTGGACTTTGATTTGGTCACTGCATAATATGAGAATCCTACCTCAAATAAATATTGTGTTCTAAAAGGAAGTAAAACAAGAATAGCTAGTTTTGACACGCTGAAGTACTCTTCTGTTAAATGTATCCAAAAATCATTTAATGGAAGTTCCTTGTGTTTTTGTTTTAAATCAGAATCATTAATTAAGTCAATTAGATTTTCATAATCACTTGCGCTGAAGCCCGCTGGCATAAGCCGGCCACACGCGTTACAGTATACCTAACAAGTTTACCTGAACATGCGGACCTGCACAGGTAAACCGGAACGTGCGTGTGACAAACTGCGGAGTTATTACGACCTGTACAAAAACGATTCTTTTTTTCTACCTGCGCAGGCGAGCGACCATACAGTAAACCAGAGCGTGTGTGCCAGCCGAAACTTGAAATTTTTATTATCTTTTTCTTTGTCTGTTCTGACCGGGAAAAATTTTCAAAAAACCAGTAATGGAAAAAACTATTGAAGAATTCATAGAGATATATAAATCTGAACTATGTCTGTGGCAAGTAAAGAATGAAGAATACCACGACCGTCAGAAAATTCCAAAACCATTTTCTGTAATGCGTTTTTCGCGAGGTAGTCTGTAATGATTTTTTTTTATCTTGCGAATTCAAATCTGCTTTCCGAAAAGATTTTCTCATATCAGTGCGTGAAGGGAACGCATCATGGGTCACAAATATATGAGGCAAATTTCTAGGACTCCCTGTGACGTTTTTCGTATTTAGAATATTGGACTCCCTGTTCTGTACTTTTTTAGAGAACACCTCCGTCTGAAATTCTTCCGTTAAATACTATCACGGTTTTAATGATAAGTTTTTATGGTGATGGCGAATGATGTTGTTTTCAAGACTCCGACACCACTTTGTTTTATCGATATAGAAAGAAACTAGACGTAAACTGTATCAGGATAATAAACTTGCGGCGGTGGGAGTGTAAAATAATAATTCAACACGTGACTTTTTTTGAACTTATTTCCTACAAGTTTAACTATTGTAACATCACTGTCGTCGAATAAAAATGAATAGTTTGTATCAGTTCAAATTCAAAAACATTTTATTGATAATAAATTTAAATACATGGTCTTGTGGAGCCGGTTTATACTTAAAAACTATTGCGGTGCCTTTACCGTTACCGGTAGTTATCCGCGGATCCTAATTGATAATTGTGTGATGTGACACTTGAAATTTTTTAATTGTCTCTAAATGTCTGTTATGCACGGGAATTTTTTTTCAAAAAACCGGGAGTTAGTTTGTATTAAAGAGCAGAGGCTTATATATTAGGTCGGTAGAAAAATAATTGCAGTTTATGACCTGAAAAATTAATAAACAAAATTGCAATTACTTTCCTACTGCCTAATACATTTTTGGTTTCCTTCTGTTGGTCATTAAAATTAAAACATGTGTATGGATCTGAGGGCAGACCACTTCATAACTGAAAATTGAAATTATATGTCCCATGTTCTTCGAAAAATAAGAATAAACATAAAATAAATTAAAATATCGATTTATAGAGCCGGTTTTTTAGGCGACCCTTCGTAAATGATAAGATATTTCTCGTTACTCGTGCAGGTGAATTACGGTTACAAATAATTATGTTTTCTACTGAATTTAAACATTATTTAAAATATCTATTTAATATAAAGGTCAGCTCGGAATAGCACCCGAATGAAATAATTAACAGTACTTTCAATGGGTACATGACAGTACCGCAATCTGACAAAATTAATTGATACTTTGCATCCATTATAGCTAGAAGAATCACTATTAGAAAAATAAATGCGCTAGATGGCATAAACATCATCTGCCGAATCTCCCGATTTTACTGGATTATCATACGTTTTTATTTCTTTTCTGACATTACTTCTCAAATTATTATTTTTTTCACGACTGTATCTTTATTTTTATCTGGTTCGATTCCTTTTAGTTTCATTATTAATTTTTTATACACGACATTTTCGTTCTGACGATCGTGATATTCATTACTCTTTATTTTCCACATACATGATTCAGATTTATATATTTCTATGAACTCTTTAATAGTTTTATTTTGCTCTTGAGTCGGCATGTTTTATGATTATAAAATTTTACAGAGTACGAATGAGTTCGTAATGAAATGCATTCGTATTTATAATATTATTTAATACTAATTCATCTTTTGATAATGGTCATATATCATGTATGTAATGAAACATCATTCGCCTATTATACAAACACTACATTGCCCTTACCATACAAAATTTGTGATTGAAACCGTGTAAATATCTATGTAATATACCTGATACAGCAGAGAGAATCGTTTTTCGATTTTTTTCAGGTCGCCTGTACAGGTCGTAATAAATGCGCCGTTTTTCACACACACGTTCCGGTTTGCATGTGCAGGTCCGCATGTACAGGCAAACCTGTCCGCTCTACCGGAACGTGTGTGGCCGGCTTTATCCATCGTTGTAAATGGATTCCGAACCCATGAATTATCAACGCCTAATTTTTAATACTAGAACTACCGACGTTTAATAAATACCTAGTTCCACCACACCCTTCCAATTGACGGATTTTTGATCATGTTAGTCATTGTACCTTTTAGCTTAGTTTATGTAAATAAAAGATTATAATTTAAGGAAAAACGATATTTAATGCAATAATTCGTTAATTTTCAATAAAAAAAATCGAACAAAAACAGTTTCTATTTGTATTTTAAGTATTAAACATTAGATATATACATATGTATGAATATATCTATGAGGCACATTTTTTACAAATACATGTTATCTTAGATGAACACTTGTCACAAACATACTTGTTGCATTCATTACAGATATAATTCACCTTATTTTTGTTGCACAATCGAATTTGGCAAGATTTACGTCCACAAGAACTTTTCTTGGAGTTTTCCGGAGTACGATCCATTACTTCCCGTTCGTGTTTTTGGGAAGTGGCTTCCTTTCTGCTGATACTGTATTCACTAGCGAGTTCTTCGGACAATTGAAACGAAAATTGATTTCTAATTATATTTTCATCACAAGTTTCTCTGTATAAAATCCACACATTGATTGCTGCCAAGTCCGAAATATTATAAAATACCTGCAAGGGCCATCTACGTGACCCTGCTTTTACACTATACTTGCGGGCTATTTGGTCAATTACATCTACTCCAAACTTAGTCTCATTGTAAAAAGATATAGTCTCAAGAACTCGTTTTTCCCATCTTTTTCGTCTCCATTTTTTTGATCACAAGTATGATAACTTCAAGTCTCTTGCCTTCATAGGCTCCTCGAGCATAGAAAATGAATATAAAAGCATATAATTCTTCAATAGTAAATTCCCAGTCATTCTGTAAAATGTTACTGGCCTCTAGTTCAGTGTAAGCTTTTATGTGACTCATCATTCGATTATCAATTAGAAATCGAAATGCACTACTAACATTACCAAGCATAATGTTTCGCTTCGCATAAGCAGTTGGGTCCAAAGAGTCCTTGAATATGGTATATGATGGAAATCTACCAATGCGACCATCCACTAATTTTTCCCATTCAGTATCGTCGACAGAAATGTCCACCTGCTGGCTTTTTTGGTTTCGCTATCCAATTCAGTATCAATAAATACGCAATCGCTTTCTGCATTTGTGGCTCTTTTGGGGAATTTAATCTTGACTCTCTGAATCTTCATTTTCATCTTATTCATCTTCACTTTGTTCAATATCTCGTACTTAAATTTCATCTTCAGCCTCTTCAAACTCTGAAAAATCAGTTTTATTTTCCACATAAGATATATCTAAATCATCGTCACTTGAATTAGTGTCCGAACAGTCTTCATTTGTACTAGTTAGTTTTTTTCAATTCTTCCAATAATTTTTTACTTCCCGGAAATCATTTCATAATTGCCTAGGATATACCAAAAATAAATTTCAATTCGTTCTAAAAATATTTTTGTACGTTTTTCACAGAATACACTTTTTAACAAGAACTTTATCACATTAGAAATACAACTGATAATGATTGCGTTTTGATTACATCTACTAGTCGGAGCTATTAGTTCTAAACTGAAATGAAATCATAATTGGAACAAAATAAATCCACTTATAACGGTTGAAGGGAGGGATTGTTGGGGTTGCCATATGAAGGTTCTAGTTCATTCAAAATAGTCTTTATATGACAATTTCTTCAAATTTTCAGGAAATGTCCGAAAGCGACATATAAATGGATGTAAATACGTATTGATGTCTATCCTTTCATATATGGTCCATAAATTATTATAAACTTTGAAATTGCTAAGCCCGTCATTTTGACGGGTTTCGGTATTATTAGGTATAGGTCAGACGGATTATGGAAGTTCAAGTGGCTGAGTAGAAATTGAATAGGAATATGTAACTGTTCTTATATTTGATTAAAAGTCTTCATAAATTCCTAGAACAATAAATACCTTATATTAATATTTTTAAAGCATGAAATCTAAAAACCGTCAAAATGACGGGCTTGGTAGTTTTGGTGTTGTACATGTTCGAAACTGTCGCAGAATTTAAAACCATTCGAGTCTCATATTAACTTTGACAATTTTTCACGGAACACATATTCACTTTCCCACGGAACATAGTTTGGGAAACGCTGCGGCATAGATAACGTTTATTAAATATGTATACATTTTTGGACCCTCTGTATACCAAATAAAACTTGGAAGCCAACCTTTTTCGAAGAACGTGTGGTGAGATTGGTTTTTATATTTAAATTATATAAAATACATGCGCATACTTGTTTGATAATTTACTTTTTGGTATATATATATATAAATTTATATATAGATTAGGTATATATAGATAGATATAAATTATGAATGTAAGAATTTATATCTTCAGAGAGTCATGTAAATTGCTTGTTAAACTTAATCGTCGGCCTTATCATCTGATTTCACGATTCAAGTGGGACGATAAAGCTCAATGTCTATGGTGGTGGTGAATAGGGTGGTAGTTTATTTCCGGATCGACATGCCTGTGCGTCATCTCACTTCTTATCTCTCTCTCTCACACACACTCTCATAGAAGTTTCATAGTTTAGCACGTGATGACTCGTTTAAGAGGAGACGGCTGTTTCTTGATTCAGATTAGTAATCTGTCATAATAATTTATTCGATGTCAACGGATTATCGATTGGAATTTAAAATAGAACTACAAATATCGTTTTAAGGAGCTTCTCTTAACACATTACGTGCCACGTCATTTATATATGTAAGACATTAATATTTCCTGGGGGGCCGCGTCATTCATATATGTATGACGGGTACATTGAGCTAAATATATATATATATATATATATATATATATATAACTCATAATATTAATAATACTGTGTGCATATATATTGAAAGTTTTATCAAGTTGGTTATGGTGAAAATATATTTGTTTTTAATTAAATTGATATTTTAGATTAGTAAAAATTATCTAACAATTTTTTAACAAGTTATTTAATTGAAGTTTAATTGATTTATAAAAAAGTTTTTTTTTCCATTTAATTTAATAATGTATTATTATATTTGTTTGGAGATTCCTTAAACTATCCAATAACTTGTCAAGGTGCCAGAGGCCTGACTAGACACATCCATATTATAAGCCAAAAAAAATGATTCATTTCTTCAGCATTTGTAGCATTCCAATTATTTTGATCCTTTGCTGATTTTCTTTCTTGGCTGGATGTAATAACGTGCTCGGCTTACCTGTTTGTTTCCGCAACAATATGATTTGTGACTAGGTCGTCGATAACAATTCCAAATATGCCTAGTAGAGAACAAGGTGGTAAAACAGTTTTCAGCAGGCCGCATTTACTGTAAATTGATTTTTTTTGTCTTCCAACATATCCCGTCCACCATAAAAATTCGATGTTTAATTCTCAGTAGCGAACTGAAGGTTTTCAAAATCTCAGAACCTATATATCTATCGACTATCGCAGTGGAATCTTACCTGTAGTGGTGAACTCTTATCTCGCTGGTATCAGTGAAAAGCGGCGAGATCGTCCCTAGTGCTTTGACCCTCTCATCAGCATCCAGCATTTCATTACTTGAACATCCTAATCGGGGACGAGCTGGTTATTGATGCGGCTCCTTCATCAAGGCGAGAAAAGAGAGCTGTTAAGAAAAAATGAGAAATAATATGTTATCTTTCAAATATATATGACATTAAAAATTTTAAAATACTCGGCAAACAAATGTTTTTACAATAAATTTACCATACTGTTTTAATTTTTATATCAAAAGAAGCTATATAAAAAAAATGTTTGACTTTGCTCCCGGGGAAACATTCATGAAAGTCTCTTGACATTCAATATGTTAAAGATGTTTTATGTGTTAATTATATATATATATATATATATATATATATATATATATATATATATATATATATATTAGATTGGTGCAAAAATAATTGCGATTCTTATTATTTAAATTTGGCGTCGATTTTTCTAGTTACCGTTATAATTTTATAGTCTGTGATACAACATTGTAAACAATGAAATTAGCATTACTGATTTCAGCTTATGTCTGTTTTTTTCATTTTTTGGTACTGTTGGATATACCTTGTTAATTTGTCATGGGAAAAAATTAATTTGGATGATTTTGTAGTATGAGTTTAAATTGGAACTTAAAACAACAGGAACTGCTCAAAATATCAAATTAGTTTTTGGTGAAGTATCAATTAATGAACGTGCAGCTCAACACTGGTTCCAAAAATTTCGTGATAGAAACCTAAGCCTTGATGATGGGGAGGGTTGTGGACATCCTTTAGCTATAGACAATAATGATTTAAGAACTATTATCGAAGCGGACCTACGTAAAACAAACCGAGAGTTGGCAGAAGAACTCAATGTTGATACGTCAAGAGTTGTTCAACATTTGAGCCTAATTGTAAAAACAAAAAAGTTGGATAAATGGATGCCGTATGAACTAAACGAACATCAAGAAATTCGGTGATACGAAGTCTGCTCTGCGCTTCTTTTGAGTAAAAAAATGATCTTTTTCTTAATCGCATTGTCACATGTGATGAAAATTGTATTCTCTACTACAATCAGAAACGTTCCTCATGGTGGCTAGACCTAGAAGAAGCGCCAAAACTATTTTCTAAACCGAAGCTTCATGAAAAAAAAATTATGGTCACTGTTTGGTAGTCGGCAAGTGACATCATTCACTACAACTTCTTAAATCCTGGTGAAACAATAACAGCAGAAAAATATTGTCAAGAAATTGATAAAATACATGAGAAGTTGCATCGTTTACAGCCAGCATTAGTCAGTCGAAGAGAGCCGATTCTTCTTCATGGCAACGCCCGACCACACATCTCACAAATGACTATGAAAAAAATAAATGAACTGGGTAATGAAACCTTACCATACCCACCTTATGAACTGAAGAAGGACGCCCGCGACCTTCAAGTCTCTCGTCTCCAACACGAAAATTTTGGAACCACCATTGCAATGTACATTCTTTACCAGTACCCACAGTAAAAGCATCGTTCAGGTTCTGCTACCTTACTACCCGTTTCTTTAACTCATACATAACATTTCCCTTATCTACTTCTTTTCAATCTTTAATTCAATAGCCCAATTTGAAGCAAAATTAATAATAAAACCAAAGTCCATATTACCCAAATACAGATTGAAAAATGCACTAAAAATTAAGATCAGAATTCAGTAAACAAAAACCATAATTATTTTCCTACCAATCTAATAATTTGTTCTTATTGATTTCTCTGAATATTTTGTTTTAATTTCTGATATCTGATCATTGATAATCTGTTTCGATTTCTGATCATTGATTTCAGGGAATATGAATTTTTTTTAAATATGAATGACAAGTCAATCATATTTACATATTTGTCAATAATATGCGTTGTGCATCGAATACCAAATTAATTAACTAATGAATTTAGTATATTTTCCATTCAATCCTAAATCGGTTTATAAAATCTTGAAATTACTTTAATAAT
Source organism: Acanthacorydalis orientalis (assembly GCA_034766995.1). Taxonomy (NCBI): domain Eukaryota; kingdom Metazoa; phylum Arthropoda; class Insecta; order Megaloptera; family Corydalidae; genus Acanthacorydalis; species Acanthacorydalis orientalis. The sequence continues at coordinate 54,260,493 of CM068313.1, forward strand.
TAAATGATAAATAATGTTGTACACTACTTTTTGTACTACCCATTGATACGAAAAACAAATTTATTTTTATCTGTATTGTGGTTTAGATCGCGGAATATTACTACTAGTGAAGTATTTTATCGCTTCGATAAAAAAAATAATAAAAATATAATTAGGAGCTGATTAGAACGCAAATAATGCACAGTAAGAGAACAATTATTCTACAATAACACAAATCGAATGTTTGGTGGGGACAATAGTAAAGTCAATTTACTGAAATTATAAATCAACAAGTAAAACACAATGCTTAACGTGTTTTTTTGTCAAAACTTCTATGTTGTCCATAAAATATGTATTTTATTTTTTAAAAAATATACAGTGTATAGTTAAGTATTCATATACGTTAAAACATTGTAGTATAATGGAAATTATCAATCTATATATAAAAAATATTCAGTAGAATTTGAAAAATAGGACAAAATAATTTAAAGAAAAACATGTAGGGGTTTTGTATTAAATTATTATTAATGATAGCACCCGAACTTACACGAAAAATTATGATATTGGTATCATAACAATTACAATGATAAAATAAATAAATAAAAAATAAAATAAAAATGAATTTTATTGGTTCTAAAGTTATACAGGGCCGGGTTTGGCCTTATGTTTCATGAAGTTGGTGCGGTGCCCTTACCAAATTTGGTATTTATCCGCTTTGTGTGTGTGGCTTGTGTGTCATGTTTTGGTGATTTTTATTAGTGTCTCTACTTGCGTTCCGGGAAAAATTTTCAAAAAACCGGGAATTACAATGAAATGTGCGACGTTATAAAAAAACAACTACGGTACAATGTAATTGCGAGAGCGATTATATAGACATGGTCTCACAAACACACACACACATGCACATATATATATATATGTAATATAAATCAACTATATTGTAATATATCTTCGAGAATGATTAAATGGACGAATTAACATATATATATATATATATATATATATATATATATATATATATATATATATATATATTATGACATCGAGCGAATATATACGATATGAGCGCAACAAGTAGGGGCAGTGCCTCTGAGGTCGGCGAACGAAGCAAGTAGAGGGCAGAGGCCGTCGATAATTTTTTAAAAAGTTTTTAAATATAAATGAAAATAATTCTTTTACATTCACTAAAGTGATTGTGTGCACAATAATTTTTTTTCACTTCCATAAATGTTTTTCTCTCCAAAATCATAGAAGAATTTGTCTAGTCAGATACGAGGGTCGTTTGATAAGTTTGTGAAATTTCTACGAGATGGCGCCACCATTGATTTGGTGACGTCACGGCTATCGAGTGTCACTTTTCAAACTAGCATAGGCGGAATTTCAGCCAGAAGAAACGCGTTGTTCACGTTCTACATATGTTTGATGCGAGCATTGTAGTAGTTGCCGCAAAAATGGGAAAAAAACGAGTTCCGTTCATTGATAAAACATGTTTATTTGAAAAAGTGGACGGCCGCCCAGATCAAAGTGGGGTTGGATGAAGTTCATGGGGACACTGCATCGGCGTTGACAGCTGTTTATTTCTCGAGAAATGAGTTTAAACGTGGCCGAACATGCACTGAGCGTGGATGCCCAGTTGATGTCACCATGAAGGATATCGTTGGAAAAATGCATGATATCATCATGGAAGACCGCTGAGTGACAATGCGCGAAATTGATGAGACTATAGGCATCTCAACTGAACGAGTGCACAATATCCTGCACGAAAAATTGCACATGAAAAACCTATTTTGATAATCATCACATGAACTCTTAAACTTTTATTTGTTTAGTTGCGAAGTTTAGTGGTAATAGTCTCGAAGGGGCTTATATATATATATATATATATATATATATATATATATATATATATATATAAATATTAAATCAAAATTATCCACAAAAACTTTAAAATACACTACAATTGCAAAAAGTAATTTATCTGTCAGAATGTTTATATAGACATACTAACATTTATATATATACATATATATATATATATATATATATATATATATATATATATATAGATATATATATATATATATATATATATATATATATATATATATATATATATATATATTAATCCATAACGTCAACTTACTTAATATGTTCATTGCTTCATTCGGTTACATGTGCATGCTTGTAACTAACAAGTGGGCAAGCACAGCGAGTCTGGAGTTTGAAGAGCACAGCGAGCAGGCGGCGAAGACCCCTAGTATATATATATATATATATATATATATATATATATATAAAATCAAAATTATCCACAAATAACAATAACAATTTTTTTAGAAAAATGTTTTCCCCATATTATGACCAAGCGCCCACGTTTAACTTTTAAGTTGCTGTTCTACGATTTCTCTTTTTTTACTTTCATGTCATATACTGGTTATCGGGTCTCTAAAGACTCCCGAGACAGTAACCACGTCGATGGCTCCCTTTCATCTGAAGAGAAGCAACAGCGCAAATGGTCACAAAAAATGGTTCACTAAAATGAACAATTCTATGACGTCGACTTATTAATGGAACGAGGTTTCTATAGTATCCAAATATGTTTATCTCATATTTACAACTACATTGCAATATATTTTGCGAGAATGATTATGTAGATATAAATAAGTTCTAAAAAAACATGTTCATTGTTTTTTTTCGATTACATGAACATTCTTATAATAGACAAGTAGGCGAGCTCAGCCAGCAATGGGCGAAACTCCGTAAAATACATACATATATATATATATATATTAGGTCGGTAGAAAAATAATTGCGGTTTATGATCTTCAAATTTATATAAAAAAACCGGATTTTCTTTTCCTGCCGTCGCAATATACATAATAATATGTATTAGGGCGGTAGGAATATAATTACGGTTTTTTATATGAATTCGAAGGTGATAAACCGCAATTATTTTTCTACCGACTGAATACATCCTTTTAATTTACCGATTTCCTTCTTCCAAATTTATAATAATTTCAATCATTATAAACAAACGAAGAACGGATTACAAATAACTGGATATTTTTTTAAAAATATAACAGTTGGAAGAAGAAACATGCGTTCTTGATTATTTTTTTTAAAAAAAATCACGATCCGGAATAGATGAAGGTTTAAACATGATGAAGAAGGTTACACAGACGACACAGTTCGACATGTTCTATTTTTAGAACCGTACATATGAATCAAAAAAAAAATGATCGTATACGACGGCTGATTTGAAATTCAAGACGATTTCGTTTCGAAGGAAATTAGCTGACAGGGAGGCGTGCATGATAAATAGTCAGAGAACGTCGACGTTGTATGCGCGAGACCTTGACCTCCCAACCGTGGCCGTCGCACCCGACCTGTCCTAGACCTACATTACCGACGGAACCAGTTCCCCTTTACCGTGAGGTGTGTACGTGTAGTAACGTTTACGAGCGCGCGCATGTTTTCTGAGCGTGCGGTAACGGAAAATAATGAGTCGAAGTACCGTACCCCGATGCTGCTGCTGCTGCTGATCTGCGTTTGTTCTGTCATTTGAATACAATACAAACGGAACGTATGTATGTGTATATGATGTGTACGTGTGTGTGGGTGGGTGGGTGAATTTGATCGCGTGCACACAGTTCTCTACACATCAGCCTACCAATTTAATCTAATATCGTTATTTTGTTTCCGTCTTTGCCAAGCCTATAATACTGAAAATATATTTCCATACTTTTGATAAATATGGTTGTATATATACGGTAGGAATAAAATATACTTACAAATTTAATAATTCTAGATAATTTTGAATATGTATACGAATTTTAATTTCTAATCTATAAAAAGATTTTCATCAGATCTTCATGTTTACTAAAAAAGGATATATATATATATATATATATATATATATATATATATATATATATATATATATATATTTATGCATGAATGTATGTATGCATATGTGTATATATATATATATATATATATATATATATATATATATATATATATATATATATATATATGTGTATGTATTTATATATATATATATATATGTATATATATATATATGTATATATATATATATACATATATATATATATACATATATATATATATATATATATATATTATTTTTCTCTTTTTGTAACAAATTATTTTTCTAATAACCTGATAGTATTTTTAATACTTTCAATGCAAGATATTAAAAAAAATAATTCTTTTTTAACTTTTTTTGCTGAAAAATTATTATTTTTGGGATATACGCAATTTGCATACATACCAGTATGTGTTTGTATGTATAATTGAAACCAGTCATTCAAGTGATCTTTATTTTCTTAAAATCTTCACGTTTACTAAAAAAGTATATACATATATATATATATATATATATATATATATATATATATATATATATATATATATATATATGTACATATATGTACTAGGGTGTAACATATGAAATTGCGAAATTTGTTGATGAGAATCAAAACGCAATATTTTACAAAACAAAATATATTTAATCAAAATAAGCTCCATCAGCTTCACTGGTCTTTTCCCAACGAGAAATTAGATTGTTTATCCGATTTTTATAAAAATCGACATTTTTAAAGTTTATAAAGTCTTCAAATCATTGAATCACTCCTGTTTGGTTTAGAAATTTTTTATTTCTTAAATAATATTCCAATTGACGAAAAAGATGATAGTCTGTCGGCGAAAGATCTGGTGAATAAGGGGAATTTCAGAATTTAATGAATTTAATTTGAAAATTTTGATTCGAGATGTGTGTGGTCGACCATTGTCTTGCAATAGTATTGGTCCATATCTATTGATCAGCATTGGCTGTTTTGATTTTAATTTTTCATTCATATTGTCTATTTCACCACAATATGAATCAGCCGTAATTATTTCGTCTGCTTTTAAAAAAGAATAATGGATTATTCCTTAATTTGTCCACCAAACAGTAACCATTAGTATTTTTTTGGTGTAATGACGGCTTGCGTACGTGTCCTGGAGCTTCATTTGCATTCAACCACTGTCCAGATCTTTGTCTGTTATCATACAGAATCCAATTTTCATCACAAGTAATGATTCGATTTAAAAATTGAGTTTTATCATTTCGAATCGTCAATAAAGAACAGACCTCTAATCGTCTCAATTTCTGAATATCTGTCAATTTGTCCGGCATCCACTTATCCAACTTTTTCACCTTTCCTATTGCAGCGAGGTGACGAGAAACAGTCATAACACTAACACTTAAATCATATGCGAGAGCTCGAACTGTTGTATGTGGAGTAGTTTCCATCAAGGCTCTCAAATGTGATTCGTTTACAATGTTTTTGGACCTTCCTCGAGGCTCATTGTTAAGTTCATATTACCGATAACGAAATTTTTTGAACCACAATTGAATTGTTCTCTGGTTAGCCGCCCGTTCTCCAAAAGCTCTATTGATATTTCTATCTGCTACTGCTTCATTGTGTCCCAACTTGAACTCATATAAATAAAGTAGACGCAAATCTTTTGTGGACACCATCCTGTTAAAGGGCATAAAAAAATAAAAATAACAACAATAACTCCGTATTTAAAAATAATTGAAGAGTACAGTACATTAGTAAATTCCAAATAGCTGAACTTGTAAAATATGGCATAGAACCTTTCTTAATCGCGGTCGACCTCTGACTGACTGAAATTCGACAACTTGATATGTTACAACCTAATATATATTCTATTAAGATAATGAACGGTTATATAAATATAAAGCTCATATAACCCGAGAATACCATTTGTTTTACATCAGATTAAAAACCATTAAACTTGTTCTATATGGGCGGTTTGGAGTGTAACTTGGTTCGTGTACTCGCTAAGGGAGAGCGAAACAGCTGTATATATTTTCATATAGTTTCATCTCTTCTAGTAACGCATGTGAAGTTGTAAGTCATTCTGTCATTGTCTTTGTTTGACAGTTGTTCCAACACAAGCGTTTCGTGTGAAGCTGGAAAATTGATAAAATCGGAATTCCAAGTGTGATAGAGTTATTTTTTATTTTGGAAGGGAAAACATTGAAATAAATCATCTTCATCACTTTCAATATACACAAACAGTATACATTTACAATCAAAACACATCATTATACATATAAAATCACTGGATAAAGAGAGGCAAACCAACTTCAAACTAAACGAAAGCAGTTCCATTGGCCAGAAAACTTATGACGTCAGTATTTTGAATGCAAAAGTTATTTGTTGCTCGATTATCTTTAAAAAGGTAAAAAAATAAATCGATGGTACTACCATCAACTTACTATACCAACTGTATCAGGGAGTTCGCTAGAAATGGCCCTGGTTAATGAAGAAAAAAATACTGCATCATCAGGTAATCCGCCTTTTCACAAGTCTGCCATTGCTGTGGATAAACTTCATCATTTGAACTTCGAATTGCTGCTTCATGCAGCCTAATCATCAGACTTGGCCTCATCAGATTTTATTTTGTTTCTGAACCTAAAGAGTTTCACGCTTGTAAAAAGCAAGCGTCGGATTTCAAACCGTACATAATGGAATTATTAAATTTAATTGTTTTATGGTTATTTGGTTTTATTACTGTATTGTTTATTAAGTCATCATTTACGACCAATTAATAGCAGACATCGATTATTTACGGCAATTCCAATTATTTATTAACCGAATTTATTTTTTTTTATTGTTGTTTTTCACAATGTGCTTCTTAATATATTTTTTTTCATTCTAGAATCGTCGTACAATGTAACTCTACGTACAGCGGCTCTTTTATGACATTTTATTTTATACATAATTTGGTACAAACTAATAATAATTTCACATACGAAAGCGTAACTTTTCATTGTTCTATGTCCACGTTTGAATTTGCAAATTTTGATTTTAATTTAATATTCACCTTGATATCTAAAATATATACATAAATTGCACACTTTTCTCGATTATGAAATCATGCAATTGCGGCGACATTGTATTATCACATCAATCAAGACAATCGACATCATACAACAATCGAACCAACCAGTTATTTGTTAAAAATCAAACAAAATAGCAAGCTAACAAATATTTACTAAAATGTTATTCATGTAAAAACCAGTGTAGAATTTTCACTAAAGAAAGATACATGATATACGAGTATATCCTAATTTACTATGCGTTAGTGTGTATATATGTTTATTTTATTCCCTTTATTTTTGTATAAACAAGGACTGATTAGTTTAGTTTGCGGAACGGTGCTCAATTTTTGAATAATGAATGAACTTTGGACTAGGGACACTTCATTCGGCCTTAATGCATTTATTTATGTGTTTCTGCTCATTATTCCATGCCTAGTGTTTGTGAAAAATTTGTAAATTTGAAAGTTAACATTTGAAACAATAATCAACTGTATGCAATTGCAGCAATTGAATTATTATTTCCCTAGTGTAATGTATGTGTGTGTATATATATATATATATAATATATATATATATATAATATTGTAATGTTTCTCTCACTCTCTCTCTCTCTCTTTATATATATATATAGAGAGAGAGAGAGAGGGAGAGAGAGGAATGTTGCAATATTTTTATAAGATTTACAATCAGCAATTTATAAATGTTTTTCTTCTGTTACAGGTTAGTGTTCTTTTGTTTATGGTGTCTAGTAAGGTAAGAAATCAAATATAAATTCAGTTTGAATCACAAAACAGCTCTGACACTGTGGCTGATTTAACTTTTCCAAACGATTTCGTTTTTCCAAAACAAACCATACTAAAGTATTTTGAACCAGACTAATTTTTTTTCGGTCAAAGATATTCAGTAAACTATTCTTGATTATTTTCTATTGCCGCTTATGGGTACTTATGAGCGCTGTATCTTGGCGCTCTGAGGATCATAGCGTATCATTAAACTGTGCGTAAGCGACAATCGAACATAAAAAATACTTTTTTGAATATTTTTTATAGAAGAATTATGTGTTTTTGAAGAAATTTATGTTAAGTAGTAAGTAAGTAAAGTACTGTATTTCGAATAAAATATTCATTACAGGAAGTTGGTGCTTATATAATACATGATTTTATATATACGGATACAAATAGATTTAATGTGCAAATTCTGCTTATCCTATGTCAAATTCTAACATATAAACGCTTACATAACGGTCATATAAATTAAATAATCATTTAATTGCCGACTATTCTATTTAATAATAGATTTTAAACTCTGAAATATTAATTACAATAAACAATATATTTTATTTGAGCAATCGAACGTTTTTAATTAGCTGGCTGGTAAATAATAACACGAGGGATATAACAAGAGAAATGCGAATAAGTAGAATAAAATATTTTTCATTCATATTTATACTTCTAGTTTTTAACATTGAAGTGAAAAAATAGCAGATATCATTAATTTTCTGTTTACAAATGTCATAAAGGATGTACATATGGAAATTGTTTTGCTGCAATTTCTTTCAGGTCTTTTAAAATTATCTCAGTTCGAAAAGACATATAAGGGATAGACAAGTATTACATGATGAAAATCTTCTACTTCGCCTGAGTTACACTATGTACATATGGAAGTATGATCCAAGGTAAACTTAATGCCTCTTGATATTATTTTAAAATTTTTAGTGCCCATAACTCTTAATTGATTGAATAGTTTGATTTTATCAAACTGAATTCTTCGGTTTAAATGCGAATCTATTCCATTATCACATTTTATATCTTGGTATCTGGTGTTATATTTCGATGCTAACATATGTTCTTTATCCATATCCTTTATATATATTTTTTTCATATTTCATTATAATATTTTTTATTTCTTTTTAATGATTTTAGAATCTTGAGTCTCCCAGATATTCTCATAATTTAAACTATGTAATACGTTTTTAAGTTGCTATTCCTAGTTATATTTAATTACACTATCAGGAGAACTGTCTAAATTTTTCAGTCTGTTAAAACACATTCTAACATCTATATTTGTTAATAAATTCAAAGCACAGGTATACGTAATTTGAAAAAATATACGATAAATATATACATAAGAATATAAATGGTGTGACAGTAAATAAAATGCACAAATGAGAATTCATTGCGACCATGTGTTTCTATTATTTAGTAAAAGACTAAATTAACTCACCAAAGCATTGATTAAAATAAAAATTAAATTCCTAGCTTACAAAGCGTACGTACTTACTATTCGGTTGCCATATTTCTGTAATAAATTTCATTCTTGGTGGCCTAAGAGGACACTCTTTTGGAAAATTTAAATGACATTTAAAGAACCCGCCTTCACTGTAAACAGGAAACATTTAATTTTGAACGGTCACACGTATCGATGATATTTAAATAAATACTTACTATAACGTATCTGACGGACCAATAATAAGTACTTCCTATCTATCCTATCTATATATATATATATATATATATATATATATATATATATATATATATATATATATATTTAATTATCATCGATTAAGCCAGCTGAAAATCCTTCAACAAAATTTTTCTTCAACTCTATCCTGTTTATATATAAACATGGTAGGGTGTTGCATTGAAAGCTACTGTTCGCATGTAGATGGCTCTAGGTGTGCATGCTATGGGCAGTGACAGATCTCTCTTATGTCATTTGGAAATGTGAACATTTCCCACTAAAATTCAGTCATCAGACACCATTCTTTGTTTGCACAAGTGATTTTTTATAACCGAATTAAAATGTAACGCGATAAGTTGTTTTTCCGATGTGTACTTCTACACTACTTTGATTTGAAAAAAAAGTGCAGCTGAAGCTCATCGATTGCTTACGAAAACTTATCGTGGATCTTCTCGATCGAAAACAGTATGTAGAGATTGGTTTCGACGATTGAAAAGTGGTGATTTTGACGTTTACGACAAACAACGGTCAGGTCAATCGGAAAAGTTCGAAGATGAACCACTACAAGCGCTATTAGAAGAAAATATTGCTAAACACTCAAAGAATTGGATCAACAGCTCGAATTCGATAAATCAACTATTTATAACGTTTACAAGTCATAGAAAACATCCAGAAAGAAGAGAAATAGTTGCCACATAATCTGACCGAAAATGCCATTGCTAATCGATTAAATATCTCGATTTCTTTGATTGTAAGGCATAAAAAGAAGATTTTCTTGTTATGTATCGTGACCGGTGATGAGAAACAGATCTATTTCGACAAACCGAAACGCAATAACTCATGGGTTGATCCTGGCAAACCATCAACATCGACAACAAAGCGAAACATCCAAGATCACGAAGCAATGCGCACTATTTGGTGGAATATGGAAGGTGTCGTGTATTATAATCTGTCGAAACAGAAGGAAACAATCACTGCTGAACTTTATCGACATCAATTGAAGCGTTTTAATGATAATTTGATGCAAAAATGACCATCAGTCGCATCAAATCGCCGAAAAGTGATTATTTTCCATGACAACGCTCGACCCCATGTTGCTATAGCCGTAAAATAAACACTGATGGAGCTCGATGGAAGGTTCTCTCACACCCAGCGTATTATCCTGGCCTGGCCCCAAGCGATTACCATCTGTTCCGATCAATGCAACACGCTTTGGAAGAACCACATTTCCATAATTACGAAGAAATCGAAAATTGGGTTGCTGAATGGATTGGCTCAAAAGACAGACCACTCTTTCGTCTCTGAATTCAACTACTCCTTGAAAAGTAGGAAAAAGTCATAGCTTCCGAGCGCAAATACTTTGATTAATGTATTCATACATTATGTTATTGAAATAAATCCTCAAAGAACACAAAATGACAGTGGCTTTCAGTGCAACCTCCTAATAGTATCATTCATATGGAGTAATTTTATTCACCATGAGATTGCCTGTTTAAGGACGAAAACTGCTTGTTTATGTCTTCCAATTTCCAATCTAATGATGTATCCTGGTATTGAGCGTGGCCATCTGACAATTGATTTTTTTTTTTGAAAAAAAAAACAGTATGGGCCCTTTCAATGTTATCTAAATACTCGAGACCCCAAATTTCGCTCATATAGAGTACAGTGCTAACAGCGATGGCGTCGAAGTTCTAGTCTTCTAGAACTCCATTTTTAATTTTATCGTGATGTTTTTTACACTTATGTCGAATAGTAGAATAATAGTCATTTATGTTGATTTTATGTAATATCTATTTCATATGAAAATGTCTATTGCATTGTGCAACTCACTTTATAATAACATTACCGTACACATTTTATAGTAAATTTGCTTTTCTGTATATTTTGAAACGCACTGCAAAAATTCTATTATCGAAAAATTAACCGCATTGTGCTCTAATGATAACAGAACTGTATTCATAAACGATATTTTCATGACGTGAAATTTTATTTTTACTATTGTGAAATCGATCTAACGAATCTACTTACACAAATTACTTTTGATTGTTTTTATTTTAAAGTGCATACAATGCAGTTACACATTTCAACATACCTACATAAATCATGATATTATAAATTCAATTTAATATTTATTTATTGGAAGTTTTTTTTAACTTGTATGTATTCAATAAGGAAAAAAACACTTAAACTATAACTACTAATCTAAAACACTAGTAGTTTTCTGTTCTGTCATCAATCATCACCCTTAAGCTTCTTGACACTTCAAACATTGATGCTCATGGCTCAAGTTATTACAATTATTAAATCGATACTAAAATAAGTTCAGTTTTCGTTTTATGAATTCTAACCTAAACTTTTTTCAGCGAAAATGTCATTTCATCTTGTTTAGGTTAATATAATTTTAAAGTGTATTTTTCGGTCTGCATTTTGGTAACGTTGATTTTGGTTTTATTATTAATCTTGCTTTAAATTTGGCTATTGAATTATTGGCTATTGTAAATAAGTGAATAAGAACATCTTTTTTTGTATAAATTCAAAACGGGTGTTAAATCAGCCGAATCTGCTCGTAAACTAAACGATGCTTTTGGTGTGGGTACTGTTAAGGAACGTACAGTGCAACGGTAGTACCAAAAATTTCGTGCTGGAGAAGAGAGCTTTGAAGATGACGGTCGCAAGCGTCCTTGTACAGTTCATAACGACCAACTGAATGCGTTAGTTGAATCAGAAGCACGCACAGCAGTTCGAGAGCTTGCACAAAAGTTAGCCCTTAGTTATCCAACAGTTCTAGATTACTTAAAACCACTTAAATTAAAAGAGGTATACGAATTTGAAGGTCATAAATTGCGATTATTTTCTACCAACCTAATATTTTTAGATATATTTTAGAGGCATTAAAATCTATGAATCCGCAAATCTCTCTGAAAATGGAACTTCTCTGGAACACGTGCTAAAGCTAATAGGAGAGAACAGAAATTTGAGTGATTCAGAAGGACAAGGACTATCACAATTCATCAAGTAGATCACAGGTATTAAAGTTAGTTAGTTGGATCAGAAGCACACACAATAGTTCGAGAGCTTGCACAAAAGTTAGGCGTTTGTCATCCAAAATTTCTGGACCACTTGAAACGGTTAGCAAAACAAGAAAAGCTTGAAAAATGTGTGCATAAACCGAAATTATTTTTCTATCGACCTACTGATTTAATGACAACAGCAAGGCTTAGTTTCTACATTTCATTGTTAGTTTATAGTATATTTACTGCTTATTTACTTACTACAAATCTAGAATAATTCTAGTAATTTTATCGCAGAAGCATTCAATATTTCTAGTAAGACTTCTTAGTCGTTATAATTACTTCATAAACTAGTTACAAAATTAAACTTTTCATATTAAGTTGAGCTTCGTCCTTTAGGTAAGCTAAATATCTGTACTCTACTACTAGTTTCGACATGGATTTCAACCTTAGTAACATATTGAAAACTAATTTTAAATCCATAATGAGCGGCTGAATGAACGAACAAATTTATTGTTCAGTAATTTCGTACATGTTTCTACAAGAAACCGATGTACACTTGGGATCTATTTTTACACGGAATTTTTGACACGATTCACAGTTACACGGTTTTTTAACACGTTTTATTCACAGTTACACGAGTTTTAACCTTTTATATCACCTTTATACTGAGGAAACCGACAAAGATTCCGACAGTGAACCGAGAAAGATTCCGCTAAAGCAATCGATCCATTGGGATTCCTTCAATACTTCAAACCGAGGAAGCCGACGATGAATAAAATGTCGATTTTTTTTAAAAAAGAAACTATTATTTTTTCATTTTCCTCGACACGTTAGCTTTTCTTTTATGTGTTTATTAAATAAAATATTTTTAGTGAATGCATTTCTATATTTTCAATTGCCTTTTTTTAAATAGGTTTTGTTTTACACGGTACTCATTCCCCATGTAAAAAGAGACCCATTTGTATCTGTTGTGTGGTGAGTGTATAATTCGGTTCTCATTCCGTGACATTTTTGCCCGATTCTGTTCCTGTGTATTTGCATGTTGTTTTGTTTGTGTTCGTCCGAAAAATTTTCAAAACTAAACTAATAATTGCAAATTAGATTTATTTTCTATTTATATATGTATCTAGATAGGATGTGGTTATAATTTTAGTATATAAAATGCCCGGTCGTCATTTCTATTCATTTGTTCGTTTAGTACTCATATATTAATAATAGTTATTCAATAACATTTAATTTTATTCATTAATTTAACATTTAATTTCTCTGTTATCAATTTCAATTAAAAAAATTCTATTATCAATTTGTATTACTTTCATTGTATTATTTATATCTTTATTATTTTAAGAAACGGGACACGGTATTAAAGATAAAAATAATGCAATGAAAATTATAAAAAAAATAAGCGAATGAAATTAAATATTTATTAAAACTTAAAATTATATAAAAATAATATATTAAATGAACAAATAATCACAAATATTGATACATTGTCTTATGTTCTAAAATTATAACCACACTCTTTTTAAAATATTAAGTTGGTAGTACAAATAATTTCGATTTATGACGTTCAGTTCATATACATTTTTCTCTTTTTTGATTTTCCTAGCTGTTTAACTGGTCCAGAACAGTTGGATGAGTACCGCCTTTTTTGTGAAAGCTCTTAAATTGTTGTGTATGGTTCTCTAATTCAAATAACGCCTTCAGTTTGTCGTTATGAACTGGAGAATGAGGCCCGCGACCTTCTTCACCTTCAAGGGTCTCATCTTCAGCACGAAATTATTGGAACCACCGTTGCACCGTACGTTCCTTAATAATACTTAAGCCAAAAGTGTCGTTTAGTTTATGAGCAGTTTCTGCTGCTTTACCGCCCGTTTTGAATTCATACAAAAAATTCGCTGTTATTTGCTTCTTTTCCATCCTTAATTCAATAGCCCAATTTGAATCAAAATTAATAATAAAACCAAAGACGATGTGACCAAAATACAGACAGAAAAATACACTTTAAAATGATATTAACATGAACACGATGAAATGAAATTTTGAATAAAAAAAAATAATGTTAGGATCCAGAAAACAAAAATTTCAATTGTTTTCCTTCCAACCTAATATTTATAAATTAGGCGGTTAGGGGGTACTCTCTTGTTACATCCTCATAAGATAACGATATTGTTATGTCTGCTTCAACAGTTAAAATAGAAAGGGAATTTGTTATCCTCTCACGAATGTGAGGTTGACATTTATTTTTTATTAAAGGTAATTTGGAAAAAATCCTCTCGGTTTCGCATCTTGTTATAGGTAAAGTCATGTAAATTTTTAAAGTAGCTATCAGATTTGTACAAATATTAATCGTTTGCTTTTGACATGTTTTATTTATTTGTATAACGCATTTTTTCTTATTCGATCATTATGGGTGCCCCTAACAAATCGTGATCATAAAGCTTAAGCTTTTTTAATTTCCATATAGATCCATCCCTGGAAATAGTTAAACAATTTTTCGAACGATAAACATCCTAAAATTAGATAATAATGAACTAATTATTGCATTTGTAAATTATTTGTCTATTGAAAATTTATTACAACCTCAATTTAATGCAACTATCAAAAGAAGAAGTATTTTAAAATGGTAAGTGTTTGGATTCTTTAGATTTTTAGAACGCTTCAATCTAATCCAGTCCAACGGTTTTCACATAAAAATAAATTTTTCATGTGGATAGATATACACACTAGTGAACAGGTTGTTTTTAATGTCTATGGGGTGTTTCCCGTTCACAATAAATGCTTTTTTAAAATAGCCATTTTTTCTTTTTCATTTAATATTTTAGAAATATAATTTGGAAATTTGTCAATTATGTATATATATATATATATACATACAGGTGTTCCAAGATCAGCTGATCGTTTTGTTTCGGCTACATCTTTCGTATATTTCACTAGAAACCAAATTCATATGAAGGTTTATTCATTAGAAAAAAAATACATTTAAGTGTGAAAACAGATTCAATGTTAAACGTGTTTGGATTCTTTATATTTCTAACACCGTTTGAAGTAATCACATAAAAGAATGTTTCGTGCGAACAGGCACACACACACACCTTCTTTTTAATATCCATAATTGATTGTCCGTTCAAGGTAGATGCTTTTTTTAACGCATTGCCACAAACAACCACTATTGTGGTCACAAGTTTGTACTCTTTTTTGAAATCAAATTCTACATCACATCTATGTATATATCCAAGGTAACATCACGTATTTCTTGGAGAGTATTGTTTTAAATTTTCTGTAGTTCGTTGGTCATTCCTGTATAATCAGTCTTTAAGAGGGGTCACATAGGGAAAAACGCAGGCTTACTTAGATCAGGCGATCATTAACATTGTTCAAGAAATACACGATGTTACCTCAAATATATTGATAGATGCGATAGAAAACTTTCTAATAAGAGTGACTATGCAGTTTAAGTGACATACTTTTTTACACTTAATTGTAAAATTTTTCCAATGAATAACTTTTCATTTAAATTTAAATATTTTGGTTTTTGGTGAAACATGAGAAAGTTGTAGTACAAAACAAAACGAACTGTGAATACTGGAACAGCCTCTCTCTCCCTCTCTCTCTCTCTCTCTTTATATATATATATATATATATATATATATATATATATATATATATATATATATATGAGAATCGTTTGATAAGTATGGTAAAAAAGCAAGAAAAGGGCTACATACTTGCTCCAGCGAGTCTGCAAAATTTTATTTTCTAGTCTGCAAGATTTTATTTCTCAACATAATCTCTACTGATGACTATACACTTGGTCCAGCGAGTCTGCAAAATGCGCATTAACGGCGGTGATGACATGCTCATTCGACGAGACTTTCTTCCCACCGAGCCAAATTTACAAGTTTGGGAAGAGGAAAAATTCACACGGGGCCAAGTCCGGAGAATAGAGCGGATGAGGAATCAATTCGAAGCCTAATTCGTTCAAATTTTGCACACTTTTTGCAACAACTTTTGCACACATTTTGCAACAGCACTTTAGGCTTCTGTTATCGTTTTTCTCTTCCCTTAGTCGATCTGGATGATTCCTTGGGAATCCTAAGAAACAATAGCCATCACCTTCATAGTCGACAAAACGGTCTTAACTTTCTTCGACTTAATTTCACCAGTCGTTGTCCACTGCTTTGACTTCTGCTTCAACTCAGGTGTGTAGTGGTGGATCCATGTTTCATTCACAGTGACGGGTTGATTAGTTATTAGAGTTTTAGGGCGCTTCAACATCTAAGGTCATTATTGCCCGACGACGGTGACAAATAGATGCAAAAAGGCATGAGGATTGCGATTAAACGTCGCCAAACACAGTGTTGAAATGTCCTTTCGCCCGCGTTTTTGGTCGACAGTCATCAATCGCGGCACCTATCGCGCACATAGCTTTTTCATGTGCAATTTTTCGTGCATGATATTGTGCACTCGTTCAGTTGAGATGCCTAAAGTCTCAGAATCTCGCGCATCAAAACAATAGCCATCACCAAAATGGTCTTATCTTTTTTCAACTTAAATTCACCAGTCATTATCCACTGCTTTGACTGCTATTTAAAAGTAATGTACGTTTATATATGTACGTTCCTTAACAGTACCCACACGAAAATCATCGTTTAGTTTACGAGCAGTTTCTGTTGCTTTACCACCCGTTTTGACCTCATACATTTTATCTTTAATTCAGTAGCCAAATTTGAAGCAAAATTGAACCACCATTGCATCATTTTTTGAAACACCATTGCATCATACGTTCCTTAACAGTACCCAAACCAAAAGCATCGTTTAGTTTTACAAGCAATTTCTACTGCTTTACCCATACAAAAATTTTACTCTTGTCTCTTTTTCATCTTTAATTCAATATCCCAATTTGAAGCAAAATTATTAATATATCCAAAGTCGATGTTACCAAAATACAGACTGAAAAATGCACTTTAACATGATATTAACATGTACACAATAAAATAACACTTTCATTGAATTAGCATTCAAAAAACAAAAACCGCAATTATTTTTCCACCGACACTTGTAACATTCCAAGTTTTAAAAATTAAAAACACATTGAACTATTACACCCAACAGGATACTGAAATATTATTTAATACAACAGATTTAAAATTCTCATAGATATTAAAGAAGTAGGTGTGTATAAAAAAATCATTTAAAGGTTAGTATTTCGTTTACATGATTTCTAATTTCATTGTGTTTGGAGCGAATAGCACTAGAATAAGCACGTGTAGTGTGTACATAAAAAAAGATATGAAGAAATAATTTCAATTAGATTGAAGTTTAGACGATTTTCGAAATGGAACTGATTTTGGACATGTTAAAAATTTATTACGATTTCATCAATTAAATAACTAGATTTGTGAATATTCGTACATTCGGTGTGCACATTAAAGCAAAAGTAAGTACATGCACGTAAAGCTGAAAGTAAAAAAAGAATAATATGATACGTTTCTCTACATTAGTTTATAAATCTAATCATTATACTTTTACAATTTATAAGAGCAAACCAAACAAGAAAGTTCTTATACTAAATTCAAAATATAAATCTGTCAAAATCGAAAACAGTAAAGCGAATACCTGAAACAGTAGTATATTATAATAATATTAAATTCGATGTAGACATGACTGATCAGAAGTCAAGAAAGTATAGTGTAAAATCGAAATCTTGTATATGACCTGTTCAAATTTTCTTCAACATTGTTGATTTAGCTGGTATCAATGCTTGGGTTCTGTATAAAGAAACAAGTAGAGAAAATATAGCAAAATAAGAATTCCTATTTCAACTAGCAGACGAGCTTGCCATGGAACATCAAGAATTACAGAAAGAAAAAAATGAAAACATGCAGGAAACATCAAGAGATCTAAGTAATATTTCATATTTACGAAAAACGTGCCAAATAGGATATTCCAAAGGTAATAAAACTACCACAACTTGTAAAAAGTGCATAAAATATGTATGCGGAAAATGTATAATGGATAAACCCATAATCTGCAAAAAGTCTAGTAGATAAAATCAAATATTTATCAATTATCTCTAAATTAAAAAAAACTATGGACTTGTTTTTTCCCGTTCTTGTTAAAAATAAATATGAATTATATTATTTTTATCATATTCTTTTTTTATTATTATCTAAAAGTGATTTTGTGCATTATTCCTCATATGAAATTGAGAATTACCTACATCTAATTCCGTAAAATTTGACCTTTATTTCATAATCGGTCATTTGACCGGTTATAGTAGGAATGGGTATATATAAAGTGCCGGTATGTTTAGTCCTAATAACCTGAATTAATTATTTTCATTGTAAAAAAAAATTAGTAAACGGATTTGTCCCGGCGGGAGGACAGATTTACCCTGGTGTTTTTGAGATTTCAATATTTGCACATTTTGACATTTTACTAAATAACGCTTGAACAAAGCGACTTGGACTAAAAAATCTTTGCACATATTGTAGCCAAGGGTCTACCCTTTACAACGGTATAGCTCAATTCATGATAATTATTTATTTTGTTATTCAAAAATCGACAACGAAAAAAAGTGGACGGATTTGCCCTGGTCTTCCCTACGTTAGTACTTCTTTTCAACACTGCAACTATAAATTAGAATGTTTTTCATCGTGTAATCTCAACAGCGTTTTATTATTTATTTTATGTAAAAAAAGCACACGGTCTAATTGTTACATTGTGTGTATTGTATGCTTCTTACCTGCAATTAGTATTAATTCAATGTATACTTTTAAATTTAATCATATTCTTTCATCATTAATTTATATAGGGCTTTTTAAATGTGAATGATAGTAAATTCGTGTGTGATGTGTGTCTGTTTGAGAGGGAAGTGATATTTCCATGAATAGACGTGCGCTCGTGAAACGTCACAGTAAAAGTACCCAATTATGGCACGTTATCACTTTTGCAATGTAATGAACGGTACCAGAGCACGGTTCTACTTTCGTCTCCCACGCACCAGTTTTCATTGTCGCCGTGTACGTATAGTAGTAGCGGGATGGCGCGACACAGTTAGAGAGTGGGCGCATGTCATCATCATTCAGGTGACGAGGCGCACATTCGAGCGTGTCGAACCGAAATTTTGCGGGGGACGTACGAATCTCCATCACTCTGTTCTGCATTTTATTCATATCCGTATTTTATTCACTAACGTTTCACTGGAAGCGTGCTATATATATATATATATATATATATGTATGTATGTATGTATGTATGGACTTACGTGTGAGTGTATTTCGTTTCGGATTTAATGAATGTGTAGTGAAATCTCGTTGTTAGTCCGTGTAACGGGAACGTCATTTCCATACGCCAACCGACCGTATATAATAGAATTTTGTTCTCACATCTGTTTCACGGTCGTGGTTTTCGTTCACCTGTGTTATGTGAACATATCTTCTTCGATGTCATTGTTTACGGCATTAAAACAAATCAATTTTAATATCATTCTTATATGAAACGGTTAAAAAAAATCTTTTTTATAATAATTTTAGTCACACCGACATGTCTGATAAAAATCATTTTCATTGAATACAACATAAAACCACTGTAACATTAAGTGAGGAATAACAGACAGATGTTATCTGATAATGAAACAACATCGAGGGAAATATTTAAATTACGTACTCAATTGCATTAATGTTTTTTTTCTCTTAGCATATTTGCTAATATTTGATGATCAAGTTATATATAGCGTATAAGCGTGTTATATCTGCGTATATATAGCTCTAGATATTTACTGATTAGTTTTCTGTTACCGGTTTTTTGATACTTTTTCCCCGGCATCCAAACCCATAAGCCCACATAAATCCCCTTACCTAACTCCCGTCTTCCTTCTAAACCCGGCTAAAAAGCCAAGGCTTAGACCCCGGACCCACACCCGTACCCATCAAGTGCACAACTCACTCGATGTAAACGTATATTTTGTTCATATCAATAAAATAATATTTGATTTGATATGATTTGCTGATTAGTTTTAATCATCTTTCTGTGTGTGTGTATATATACATATATATATATATATATATATATATATATATATATATATATATGCATATATATACATATA
>CM068313.1:54283480-54300980 GCA_034766995.1 Acanthacorydalis orientalis
AAACAATTATATGCATTTCAACACATTGACCAGACACCTCCTGTGAAGAGTTAAAAATATATAGCCTTGCTTTTCGATTGGATACAGGAATTTGAAAATAGGTTCAAAGATTTGCAAAAATAATCAATATTTTGGTATATTCGCGACATAATTTTCAGTCGACATAAATATGTTACCTGCCAATTTTCAAATGGAATGCATACAGCTGCAATCTGCCATTTAACTAAAAGAAAATGTTCATCATGTCTCTTTACTGGACTTTTATAAGATCTGTCTTCCCAGAGACAAATATCACTTGCTTCGCAATCACACTTTATTCATATCATCGCTTTTTGGCAGCACCTACATTTGTGAGCAACCATTTTCAAAGATGAAGCACACGATTAGTAAAATTAAAATTAAAACATCTGATTATCACCTTGAGAGTTCACTGAAAATTGCAACTACTTCCATCGAACCACATACTGATGCATTAGTTACTCAAAAACAGTATCAAATATACCAGCTAGTCTTATATTACCCTCTTTTCTTTTACTTTTATACTAAAAAATAATAAAAAAAAATAATGACATTTTATTACTTAGATATGTACATTTTTTATATCAGCGTTCGCAAACTTGTGACCTGCTCGACGATTTTAAAAGACCCTCCGAACGGGGCGGCGCATAATTAGGATTATTATACCAGGACTTTTTTTGCTTATCTGTGGTGGATAAATATCACGAAAATTATGCATGGGCCTTTTTTAATGCTCATCAACTATCATTAGTGTTAGTGTATTTTATGTGTGGTCCAAGACAATTCTTCTTCTTCGAATGTGGCCCAGGGAAACCAAAAGGTTTGATATCCCTGAGATAGAGTAAATTTATACAAACTGATGGGGTATATGTTGTGAATTGAAATGTATTCCGTTTATCCGTAATTGAACATTCATTTTCTATAAACACAGATACCGAATTAATTTGTACGCGTAATAAGAGTATTATTCATCGACATATTTTTTTATTGACATTGTTATTAGATTATTTTATATTTCATTTCGAAAACGGTTGACCTAAATTTCGACGAGATTCAAACTTGACATCATTTTTAAACACCTTCAACAAATAAATAAAATGGAATAACGTCTGTGCGAATGGAGATAGATAGCCATGGTACACAAATAGAAAAAAATCACGACATAAAAAATTCAAGTGACGAACGTTCAAGTTCGTTTAAAACGTCTCAATCGAAGTACATACTGTTATCTCTTTACATAGACTTGTCGCTCTGGTCGTGTGTATGTGTGTTCATTTAAAACAATATCGAGGTTATGTTTCTCTAGAAAGTGTCTAGTTGTAGTAGCGGTATCATCTATTCTTGAAATCAATTATATTCATTCAGTTCATTAGTGTAAGCAAATATCGAAAACTTTCTGATTCTCAACGGTATGCAGAAATTTGGAGACGACAGTTGTTAAATAAGGAAATTAGAATAGGCTGTCACTGTGTTTTCGTTACCGATTAGTCACCAATTTCTCGTAGGCAGACAAGTAGCTTATTAAGAAAATAATTACCTTTTTATAAATTCGAAAAAATATTTTTTCTGTATCCCTGCAATGGATTTTTAACCAAGAGTGTTACTCTGTGAATGATCTCAATGTTAAACAAGCATTGTTTTACACATATGCCGGTAATTATGACACTGGACTATAAGTCATATATTTGTCGTATTGAGATATTTTGACCTGTGCGTGTGTGTGTAATAAGAAATATTTTTCCATTATGTAACAAAATATTTTTCAAAGGACTTGCTTATTATATTTTAATACATGTGAACCATACTCTCATAGAAGCAAATACTCTAAACGCTTTGACTTTTGCTGTTATTTCGTTTAACACATAGCTCGATCCCCACAAAGGTAAAATTAATTTTATATAATGTATAATTAATATTTTATATAATGTAGATCTTTCATGTAATTATCAATTTTTACGAGTATCATTAAAAAATATTATTTTTTTGATACTTTATATGACAGACTATTTTCAAAATTATTCAAACATCTTAAAAATGACATAACAAAAAATATTTCAACTTTATTCAAAAAAGAAAGTTATAAACAACAGTATTCACTTACATTTTTAATTATAATCACGTTAACCTAACTTAATTCACAAGAACTTACTTTTCTATACACTTGTTCGCTCATCACTAGCCTAATTCCTTTGCCTGTCGTATTACGACTCCTGAGTACAATCAAATGTATCATTTTTCCATATCTTTAGTTCCTTTGTCCTTCTTTTTCATTTCACTTATTCCCAGTATATGTATTTTATATCTCTCCATCTCTTCTGTCATTTCTACTTTTTTATCCGTCAGTGTTCGTATGTTCTATATTCCAATTCTCAAATCCTTGTTCACATCGTGTCTTCTTCTCTCCGGCATTGGCTCCCTGTTGGTCCACAAGTCCACTTTCCGGTTGGACCACTCCTCCGATAAGATCTCCCCTATCCACCACCCAAAGTACGTGCTGTCTAGCGGGAAGGGACCGCCGGAAATAAGGAATGAAAATTAATACAAATAAGAGCAAAGTAATGAGAATGGGAAGATATGAGGATTGAGGCCTGCATGTAATATTTCACAGCCAGATCCACTGGACTAAATACAGTTCATTAAATAATTAATATAATAAAATACATGTGAACCATACTCTCATCGAAGCAAATACTCTAAACGCTTTGACTTTTACTGTTATTGCGTTTAACACACGGGTCGATCTCCACAAAGGCAAGATCAATTTTATTTTTTTTCGATTCTTATTAATTTTGTTCTTAAATTTTTAATTTTATTTCTATTTTTTTAAATTTTTTATTTTCTCTTTCTCTTTCTCTCTCTCTCTCTCTCTATATATATATATACACACACTCTATAATCTCCCCATTTTCGCTAGTAATTAGTTCCACGAAAACATTGAATACATACAAACCGCGTAAATGGAGCCATAGGAAGCTGTTTAAATTATGGATTCGTTTCATATTCTCAAATATTTTACTTCGACTTAGCTACAAAAGTTTTAACTATTTTTTTTTTAAATATACGTCTATATAAGAGGTTACTGATAACAAATACACACTTTTTGATGTAGCTATTATTTACTTCCATAAAGACAAATTATCGCAAAGCTTACAACTGTAAAGTTACCTGTTCAAAATCACTCTCGCTTTCAATAAAACTAATAGCTTTTTGAATTATAGATACGGAAGCTTTAATGTTCTGGATTGTAAACAGATGAAGTATTTCTTTTCCATCATATTGCAGTCCTTCTTTGTTCTTCTCTATTTAAGAAGAGAAGAACAAAAAAATTTGTTCTTTGTTATTCTCTTCTAAGATCATTAGTTGTCAATTAAGAAACGTGTGATTTTAAAATTTCATCAATTTCAGAAGCATTCAAATCAGTAAATCTTTTACCTTCAGCTCAAATGCAGTAGCTGGTTCCCTATTAGCACTAGCAGCTTAGCCCACAAACTTGATGTCGTATAGATTGTACTTTTTCTTGAATTTGTCAAGCCAGATTTTACTGGCAACAAAAGATAATGACTTTTCTTTATCTCCTTCATTCTCTTTTTCATTTTGATTTTCATTATTTTCTTTTTCAACTGATTAAAAATTTGCAGTCTTATTTTGTATAATTCGTGTATCCATACCAATGAGCTTTTTGTTATTGTCTTCTATCCACTAAATTAATAAGTTTTCCATTTTTATAGTATTTCTGTGGACAATCTAATTCTGGTTATGGGATGGTGCAGTGGGTTGTCTAGAGTATCATTGCAATTTTGTGAACTATCAAACCTTACGCTGTCGCAGCCAGTGCGAAAAAACGGTTAAATTCCGGTTTTTAAAATATCTCGCTTCCTGTTGTAGCTACAAAAGAAATTAAAAAACCATTTTGTACGGAATTGAGTTATCTATAATTTTAGTTTTTTGTGCGATGAACTTTTTTTTATTCATTGTTAAAAAACCCGGCAAAAAGGCTTTTTGCATTTTAAAATTTTTATCTTTTTTCTTTCGTTCAACGATAATGATAGCCATTAACGAAGTTGTAGAGTATGAAAAAATCTACAACTTTCAATTCAATTTTTTTGTTACATAAATATTTATTATTTTATATTGTTGCAAAAGGTCGCGTGTACCGTGTACGCGGATCTATAATATCACTGTCCATGGTGTTGCGTCACACATACAAATATTTCAATGAAACTCTTTTCCGCACCACCACTTAAAAACTTAATTAACTGTCACCGTGGCAGCGAACTTGGTTTAGAAATGATGTCTAAAGTTATTGGAGCGAATTTTGATTCCTTATCATTCAAACGCAAAGATAAATTTCTCCCATTAGCAACAGCGGTATTAAAATCGATCAGAAACCTTTGCCACTCAATCCACTATAATATGTTCCAACGTATGTGCATTTCCAAAGAGGACGAAGATGATATCAAGAAGTGCATGGCGTACGAGCTTGCTCCATATCCATTGCACATATATATATATATATATATATATATATATATATATATATATATATATATATATATATGTATATTTATATATGTATATTTATATATGTATATATATATATGTATATTTATATATGTATATTTATATATGTATATTTATATATGTATATTTATATTTATATATATATATATATATATATATATATGTATATTTATATATATTATGTAAATATATATATATATATATATACATATACATACAGGAATACTTCGATTTAAGTCGTTTAGTTTAAAGTAGTTTCACACTTAAATCGTGAAAAAATTTCCACCGACTCGATATTAAATAACTTTGTTTCACACTTACAACACTTAATGGAATTAAAAAAAAAATCCAGTTTTGCTACATTTGAACGTGTATTTACACTATTGTCACAAAATATACAAATCAGTTTGTATATACATTATTCCAAATTGTGACTTAAATTTTGCTTGGTATACTCTTATGTACAATTTGATTAGATTTGGCACTCAGTCAGTTCAAGTTGAGTCCCAATTTTCCAGAATGTCTATATATATATATATATATATATATATATATATATAGACATTCTATATATATATATATATATATATATATATATATAAATATATATATACACATATACATATATAAAGTGAATGTATATCGAGAATCGAAATACAAAGTACACAAATTGTAGATGACATGTGCAAATACATCGAATATTTGTGAAAATCTTAAATGTGTTTGTGTGTGTGAGTGAACGTGTATTCATCTATTTATCTAAATCCGAACTGATCGCTTGACCGACTGATAGCGAACTTGACCTGTGTGAATGTGCCTTGTGTTGTCCACAACAAGTTCCGCCAACACATTACAAAATTGAAATAAATCTTACCGATCTCTCGCTCATATATGGATACAGTTTGACGACAGTGATGCCTTGCATTTTACCAGACATTTTAATTCATAAGATATACGTCGCGCCGGCGTTGTTTAAGGAAGCGGTGACAATGACCTCCTATTTATAATTTTAATTTTTCGGTTTCATTTTTGAAATGTGTTCGACAAGTTTTTTTTAAACCCATAAGTGGGAATTAGTGAAACATAAAAGGCATTCTATGAAAATCAGACAGCATTATTTATAATGAAAACAAATTTATTCTACAATACAGTGCCTAACAAATATATATATATATACATATATACATATATATATATATATATATATATATATATGTATATGTATAAACATTTAAAGTGGGAAAAGTGGCATTACCAAGGAAACGAAATAGAAATTGTTAGCACGTATAAATACTTAGGTGTGTACGTGAGCAGTAATGGAAAATGGGATCACCATCGAAAATTATGTGTAAGAAAGCTGAGTAAGCTATAAGCGGAATCAAAACAATTGATGTATAGGCACAAAGACATACCAATAAAGGTGATTAATAGGATTTTTGAAAGTATGATCCAACCAATCTTGACATATCGCTCTAAGATCGGAGGCTCGTATGGAATCAATAAAAAAATAAACAATTATAAAACTATTTTTTAAAAAAAACGTATTGGGAATAGAGGGGGAACAATGAATAATGCTGTGTTACTTGAAATAGGGAGTTTGCCGACAGATTCTAACATAAAAAAGCGTTTTGTAAAATATTTTTTTAGATTAAAAAATAATTAATGTAAGCAAGTACAATACAAGTGTGTTAAGTCAGCTAAAGAACAAGAATCGAAACAATTGGGCAAATTTAATACTCAATGTTCTGATCAATCTTAATTTATCGGAAAACTGGATGAGTGATGCGAATACAAATTATGAAAAAAAAATAGTAGAATGGGTAAGAAATGAACCAGTAGATACTATGTGGAAAGATGTAAATACAAAGCCCTCACTGTTTTTTTTACTACTTTGATATTAAAAGAAGAAGGGGCGACATACATTCACAAATTCAAAAAGATCAGAATGAAGAATAAATGCAAAATTTAGGTTAAGTAGGTGGAGGTGGGACTTTGAAAGAGATAAGTGTAGAAACAAAGTATGCAAACTTTGTCATGGGCACATAATATATATATATATATATATATACATATATACATATATACATATATATATATATATATATACTAAAAAATTGTAAATGGCAGAAATTATTAAGAGAAAGTTATCAATATCAATCAGACTAGCATCAGTGTATTCATGGAATCAGTGCCTGTGGCCAATTTAGTAAAATTTTTAAAGCATTGCTTCAAAAGACTGAAAATTAAAATATAGTTTAAGAATAGACTATAAAAAATAAATAAATATGTAGATATAGTAAAGTATTATAAATGAATTATAATTAAAGTATAGTAGAATAGCTAAGTTTTGTATCTGGGACGTTTCAAGTTTGTTACTAAACTGTAAAAGTAGTGTGAAATATAACATGTATACGAGATTAACAAAGTATGGATATCTCAATAAAGAATATAATAATAATATAAACACTTAAAAATAACACAGTAGTAGTAAGAAAATTAGATGTAGTTTTCGATGTTCTTTCAACCACTCGAAAGTTATTATAATTATCGATTTTTATGAAATTTAATAATTATTTTTTTTATTAATTTTATAAAAAGTATACCTAAAAAAAATGTTATTTTTGTCACTGTGGTGTATATACGAGGGTGATTTGAAAAGTTCACAGCCTAACTATGAAAGAATATAACTTATGTTTTTAAATTACTTTTATTTTTCAATATAGTCCCTCTGAACTTCAATGCACTTCATCTAGTGATTCTCCAGTGGTTTTATGCCGTACCAAAAATAATTTTCTTGGAGGTCAAAATAGCGATTCACTGTCGTTATCGGTTCTTCATCTGAGGAAAATCGACTACCACCAAGGATTTTTTAAGTTTTGGTAACAGATGTAAATCTGAGGAGGATAAATCTGGAGAATAACCTGAATGGGGAAGCAATTCGTACTTCAATTCATCGAATTTTGCCATGGATACAACACTTGTATGGGGATGTGCATTGTCCTAATGAAAAATTGTTTTTTTCTTTAATAAACCTAGTCTTTTCTCACGGATTGTTTGATCGAGCCGATCCAAAAGTTTAGCATAATACCTTCCTGTCATCGTTTGACCCTTTTAAAGGTATTCAATTAGAAGGATCCCTTTAGAATCACAACAAAATGAAGCTATAACTATTTCAGCGGATAAAACTGAACTTGCCTTTTTTGGTGGCGGAGAATCATCATGTTTCCATTGCCTTAATTATTGTTTTGACTCTGGAGTGTAATGGTGAATCCAATTCTCATCTATAGTCACAAATCGCCAGATAAAATCAGTCCGATCACTCTTAAATGGATCCAAACTGTCTTGGGAAATTTTTAGTCGAATGCATTTATGATCAATTGTCAAAAAACGCAGCACCCATCTTATCTATATCTATTTCATACCCAAGTCTTCAGTGAGGATGTAATACATGCGTTTATATGAGAGACCCACGACTTTAGTAATTTCGGACACTTTCAATCGCCGATCATGTAAGAAAATATCGTGCACCTTGTGGATGATTTCTTCTGTCGTTGCAGTTTTTGGACGCCCGCTATGCGGGTTATCTTCTAAGCTTGCACGGCTACATTTAAATCCAGCTGTCCACTTCTTTACGGTTCTGTAAAAAGGTGTACGATCACCCAGTACGTTTTTTATCTTATTAAATATTTCTGTAAGCGTTAAGCCTTTTTTAACAAAAAATGTTATCACCTCACTATGTTTAACTTCATTCATTCATAATACCCTCACCTAGTACATATTTCATCTCATTGAATATTTCTGTAGTCGTTAAGCCTTTCTTGACAAAAAAACTTTAATACCTCACTATGTTCAATTTCATCAACGACGCAAAAAGAGCTTTATTTAAATTAACGTTTACAACAAACTAATTGATACATTAATTATAGATTTTGGGTTATATGTATAAGATAGATATCGATTTGTAATATGCCACAAATATTTAAAATATTACCGCCACTTATATGCTAGGCCGCAAACTTTTCAAATCACCCTCGTACCATGGCGAGTGAAATGAAAACTTTTATTATTCTTTTTTTGATTGAGTATTTCAAGGAGGTATCATTCAATTATATTATTTTTGAACATTGCATCTATTGCGTTAAATAGAAGTTCTCCGGCGCTTAACTAGCTTTGAATTTTAAAAAAAATTTTTTCACGCACGTTAGTCGTCGAACAGTTCTTGACCGCTTAAAACAGCCAGTGCATGAAACTGTGTACGAATTTGAAGGTCATAAACCGCAATTATTTTTCTATCAACCTAATAGAATTTCTATTTATAAAAAAATCATTGCATTGAGACGTGTACGACATAGTGATCGGTTTTGACAATAACTTGAATGATTTAATGTACAAAAATAACAACAGAAACGTTTGTAAACAATTCTGTATTTAAATATTCTTCATTATTTTTCAATCTCGGACAAACTAAACAAAAACATTGTTTTGTAACTACATATGAAGGTCGTACTGTATTCTAATTAAAGTGAAAACAATTGGCACGTGCGTGCAGATTGATACATTTTCAAATGTATCGTTTTTATTTTATATAAACAAACGATTTTATACAGTAACATTAACCTTAAACAGTCTAAATATACAAGAAATCCAAATTTTTATATTATTTTACGAACAGTTAAAGAGAAATATTTGAAATAAACAGTTGTGATTGAACCGCTATAAGACAATATAAAATAAGACAGTTCCTATATTAATTTTGAAAAAGTCAATTGGTCACCGCATCGAAAAAAAAACATATAAAATATATATAATTGTAATTGTCATATTTTGTACATATGCTTCCGTTAGTATGTTATTCCGAGGAACCTCTTCTTTTAGTATCAACTCTTTCCGTGACCAATTTCTGTACGTGTGTCATTTTTTGGTGGGTTTTGAAGACTCATTTTAATTCACTTTATTCTCTGTTTATATATATATATATATATATATATATATATATATATATATATATTTAGGGACTAGCCGCCGGACGACCAGTCCTCTAATTATTACTAGGGCGAGGACGAGGATCGTGGGAGTGCAAGGTTCTTAAAATAACAGCGACAGGAATCGGTATCGAAATGCTTTATTCTCTACAAACACAAACTCGACAGGTCACACGTGTGGCGAATCCCGAAGCTTATCAATAGCCGAGAGCGAGACATGTACTGCTCATTAAGGGTGATAGCCGGAACTCTCCTCGAATTGAACTGGCTGTGAACTGACTGCTCATTTTACCGCGTAGATAGCGCGTGGCACGAGATTTAGCCTATCAGAGGATCAAATGGTAATGAAACACACGAATAATATTAAAAATACTTTAAACTTTATTCAATGAATACTTGATGATGAAAGTTATAATCAGCCGCTGTCAAGGATGCAATCGGCAATGTTCTGCTATGTTATGCAAAGTCAAGTCAGCGTCTCGACTGTGACGCTTCCTCTCTGGCTTGTCCTTCTTTCCCGTTAGCTTGGATTCACACCAAAGGTTTTTGTGTTGGAGTCGCCACAGAGCATCTGTTTACGCTGCCATCTGGCAACGCTCACTGGTGGTGGCGAAGCCCTTCCCCCCCTATATGTGTATATATATATATATATATATATATATATATATTATGGCATGTGGTTTATAATCATTTGGCATGAAAAATATGTACGCTAATATCCCCATAAAAAAAAAACGATAAATATCAAAAAAATAAACTAACAAAGGAAGGATACGCTCTCGGAAATTGAATTTGGAACCAAACTTCATTGAAAAAAATTAAGGATTGATTTGAGAAAACAAAAACCGTAATTATTTTCGTGACAACCTAATACTATATGAACAGTTTACAACTTCAAACGTTCCTTTTGTTACAATCAAAGCTCCTCTTCTCGAATTACTATTTTTTTTGTGTATCGACTTGACGGAAAATGTCTTACACCGCGGCTTTAGTATGGGTGGAGACTGTGCGAAAGTCGATGTTACGATTTTGTGTATATTCAACAAATATTAATAACTTTTAAACTATAACGCATATCCAAATAAGCAATACATGGTTGAATAGAGCAAGGATGCAATAATGTTACGCAATGTTAATCTTAAGCGCGTGACGTCACAGGTCGTCACAACATTGTCGCTAAATTGTAGTGTAATATTATCGTTTCGCCGCGCGGAAAAATTAATGTAGCTCCAGAGTGCGTGCATGTAGGATGTTGTGTGACGTATAGTTTGATAGAGCTGGACAAGTTCTATAAAATAAAATACCAACAGTGACAATAGTGAAAGTAATTGAAAAGATATACACTGATAAACTGTTGAACCTGGACTAATTTTCTCTAAAATTTTAAAAATGTCCAAATATCTTCAAAACATGAAGGTAAATAAGTACCGTAAACGTTTACAAACTGAAAAAAGACTAAATGAGGAATCCAAAAAGGCTTCTATGAAAGCAGTAGAACGAATGCGGGAGATGGGGCAGCGTAGATAAGTTGAGGAGAACAACAGTCACGCGAAAGCTGTAACGCCTGATGCAAGTTCACAGGGAATCGTCGACAGTGAGATGGAACCGATGGATTGCGACGAAACAGAAGCAGATGTAACGTTTGAGAATATAATAGATATTTAGCGTTTGAAATCCATTGGCGTCTGGAGACGGAGCACTTTGAAAAGACATTTTATTGCAACAAGTTGGGTTCTGTTTTTGGAGTTTGTGACCGCATATGATTCCAAAATAATTTAAACGGCCAAATGCAGTTATGTTGCAATTCTAACAACAGGAATTTACAAATGAACACGTTAACAATTCATGTTGTGCTCAAACTGCTTTACATTATTAAAGTAAAGAAAAGTGCGAACGTTGAGTAAAATTAACGGTTTTTTCAACTAATGCTTTACTAAACAGAGCATGTCAGAAGAATAGTTAGTGACTGGCCCTGCGATTCCAAAGTATCGCTTCTGCTTACCGGGGACTTTAACATGAATGCGTCGAACGATCGTCTGAAACAGTTTCTGAACGACACGTTTAGATCGGTCTTGGCCACGGATCCAACTGACTTCACAACTTTAAGGAATATCACTAACATTCTCTAGAGATGTAGTGTAGCATGTTAGTTTTACATATCGTACTACTCGTACCATTGTCCTGTCTTAAACAATTCCTGTCTTAAAATTTTACAAATTAGTCAGCATTGTGAGAAAAATAAAAAGACATGCAAGTTTGTTGTGCTCATTTCTTTCTTACCAGCCATATAAATACCACGCCCCGACAACACCGCTTAGGTAAGACGTTTTCTGCCAAAAACCTCAGCGGGAGTGACTCCGACACTACCTACCAATTTCTTTTTTGTTCTAAACTACTTTCGGTTAAAATATTACCGAAATAACTAATAAATTTATGATTTTTTTCATGAAATGAATGTATGACACGCCGAAAATACAATTGTTCCGTTATATTCATATAAATGCGAGTAAACTTTCACCATGAATGTGAAATTTCTCGATTGTTTGTCGAAAATTTATCGCTACATATTGCCGAATCGAGTCATTTCTTTCATAAAAAAAAAGTTAATTCGACCTCGACACAAACTGGTAAATATACGTTAAACATATGTGTTCTGTAATCATAAATATATTCGTTATTGTTGTTATTATTGTTTTCATTATTGTGGCCCTGAATAATGTTAACAGAAACATAGATCTACATGATATCGAATGAAATGCGTGCGTGTGTTGAACCGACATTGTGCAAATCAACTCGGCCGTTAATGTTCCGTTAAAACTTCGTGCTGTGCACAAAGGAATCTGAATTTTTCTAATAGCGGATACATTTATTAATAGCCCGTACTGACATCCTCTCTGAAATTATTAAAACATATAAGCTTTTTATTTAACGGAGGAAATGAAATGAGTTCATTTCATTCAAAAAAGTAGAATCGCCACAAAGGAAGAAATAGTTAGAACCAACTGTACGCATTGCTAACTTCTGTTCTTTATTCAAACGAATGGTTAAGACAAATATCAAAGTTTAACACACATTTTACATTTCATTACATGAGCGTTATAATAATCAAACATTTCATTAATATCGATTTTCTCAAAATGAATTATTTTCAAATAAAAAGTGTGATGATTGTCAAAGACGTTGAATAAATTCAACGTCAGTCAGAAAACGTCGACTGTTTCTTTTAAAACTTCACACCGTTTGAATAATTTAAGATATTAGAATATGAAACTAAACACAAAGACAGCTTAAACTATTAAAATGTTTTAAATGATGTACATATCTTTCAAGATAATCACCATTGTTGTCGATAAATGTTGACCAATATAAAATAAGTTTATTTATCCCATCAGTGAATAAATAATAGTGTTTGTTCCACCATGTCACTTCTTTTATTCCTTCAACTAGACTTAATTTATTTGTCGGAATCAAATCGTCTTTCTCTGAGATCACATTTTAAAAATAAGTGAAAATCAAATGATGTCAGATCCGAGTTGTGACGGAGATATGCTGATACGTATGGCAAAAAGCAAGTTAAGCAACGTTTTTTGGAAAAAAAATCGATTTTATTTCTCAACATAATCTCCATTTATGGCTATACACTTGGTCCAGCGAGTCTGCAAAATGCACATTAACGGGAGCGATAACATTTTCAATCGACGGGAATTTATTCCCACCAAGCCAAATTTTTTTTTAAAAAAAAAAACATTTTTTTGCCGTCAGTGTAATTTGTATTGTAAGAAAATATACTTAGTTGTTTCTCGTTTGATTTTTAAATTAAAATATTTTTCAAATATTTTACCAGTTAAAATTTAGTTTTGTTTCTACTCGAATTTTGTTGATCATGATTAAATCTCAATTGATCATGATTAAATCTCAACAAATCCGTGTATTGATACACTTATTTTTACAAGTAGAAACCCAAAATACACAAAATAGAAAAACTTAAACATCTTTTTGTCGCACAGTGTAATTTCTATTGTAAAAAAAACATACTTAGTTCTTTCTCGTTCGATCTTTAAATTGAAATATTTTGCAAATGATTTACCAGTTAAAATTTGGTTCTGTTTCTACGCGAATTTTGTTAATCATAATTAAATCTCGATTTATGTGAATGCTGATAATCAATTCAACGGAAACGAATCCACCGAGGAAGGTCCTCATTTGAGAACAAATTGACCAACACTGATGACAGATTGTTTTTCATCGAACTGAATTGCTGGAAATTATTATAAATTGAAATATAATTATTTATTTTGAAACAAAGTAGGTTATCGCGTCGATGAATCATTGTTTTTTTTTTGAATTTTTTTGAAGGTTCTTACGTCCTCGTCTCACTTATTTAGTTAATATTTTTAGCATGTTCAAATATTAGTTGCATATTTAAGCACAATAAATTCTTCGTGTTATTTTAGTTCTGTTTTTCTATTGGGCGTATAAGACGAACATTTATTTTTTGAAAAATTTGTTGGGTTTTAAGGTTCACCTTACACGCCGAGAGATACGGTGTATGTATATATATATATATATATATATATATGTATATATATATATATATGTATATGTATATATATATATATATATATATATGTATATATACATATATATATGTATATGTATATATATATGTATATATATATGTATGTATATATATGTATATACATACATACATATATATATATATATATATATATATATGTACATCTTTACATATATATATATATATATATATATATATATATATATATATATGTACAATTTATCCGTTTCATATTTTCTTTGTTCCCGATTTATTTATTTTGTTTTATTTGATTTTCTTTTTATTTATAACTTTTGAAAAGTTTAATTACTATATTTAGTTTGAATTGATCATATATTGCTATATTTGTAATTGTATTAATTTCCAATTTAAAGTTTATTTTGTTTAGTGCTAGATTTACTATTCGATTTACCATAATTTAAAAAAGTACTCTTCTATGGCTTTAAAATATTCAAAAAGCTGTCAACCAATTGATCGATGCAGTTAATTTTTTACTGAATATCCCGTAACATATTTTATTTCCTTTGTATTTTTTATTATTTTTAAATGAAGAAAATTTATTGAATTTCTTTTTATTTTTCGATCGTAAATTTTATTTTAGTTTATATAATTTAATATAATCATTTCATCGTGTCCATATTAATATCATTTTAAAGTACATTTTTCGGGATGTATTTTGGTAACATCGAATTTGTTATTAATTTATTTTTGTATTAATTTTGCCGCAAACTGGGCTATTGAGTTAATTTAATAAGCACCACTGTTGCGTATATGCAACTCGTTGGCAACGAAATCAACGAGATCAGTCCAGATTGCTTCGAATTCGGCGATGTCAGGCAGAGCTTCAATAATCTCTGCATCCTCTATGTCGACTTTCGATATGACATCTTTTCAGCCGCTGGACCTGCTCGGTTGGACGAAACTCGTTTGAGTCAGTGGACCCATCTCGACGATCCACGTCTCTATTTGGTGAACTCTGTTTCAACCATGCTCCATAAACTGTTAGCCGGAAAATGATACTTGTTCTGTACTTTTTTCAACATTCCAAAGAATCTGTTAACATTTGTCGTGTTGAAACTCGTGGCCCGTGCCATACTTCCGGTAGCTTCCGGATTCCGTACGGATACTGTTGTATTCTTCTTAAGAAATGCTGTTAACCAATCTTTGCTGGCCATGTGCGCTTCTTTCCAAGGCACTGGAACTGCCAAATTCAATTTCATAGCATATTCATACGCTGAAACCTGCACTTCTTTCGGCGAGATGCCTAAGTTCATATCGCTGCAGTGCTCCAGACACTCAACTTATAGAACAAATAAATAAAAAAATCGGAGAAAATTTAAAATCATGTTCACTTAGCCCCCCGTATGCATATTTGAACTTTAATTATAAAAAAATATATTAATATCCTAAATATGACAAAAACAAGTAACGGTAATGTGTTCGGATGGGCTTAAAGTTTCATAATCACTTACATTCAAAATTGTTTACAACAAATAGTTGTAAATAATCAAAAATTTCCAAGAGAACAAAAACTCACTTTTTCACTGTTGAAACACTCAAAGCGTAATAAAATTGGAACTGTTACACCGAACTCTACTAAACTCTGTTGGTCACGTGGGGAAATTAATAGCAACCCACAGTACTAAAGTCGATTTCATAAAACTTTTTTATCTGGGTCAAAAAGCAAAGGTTCTTTTAGCCCTTTCTCCTCTATACATAATAACCAATCAAAGGCAAGAATCCAAGTACAAAAAAATTAGATTATAAGCGCGTATAGACTAGTCTTGTGAATAAACTTAATATGTCCTTAATGTTTTATTTAGATACAGAACAGAGAACCTCCACGAATTTATTTAAATTCATATTATCAATTAAACAGTTAAAAAAATTAGTTTGTTTCTGTATTATGTTTGAATAAAAAATTGAAAATAACGTACATTTATAGAATATTCGAATACTTTTCTCTTCACTTGTGCGTAAAATGTTGGAATTGGATATTCAGTTGTATCTTTTTTTTTGTACAGATTGAAAGAACAATTAGTACCAGCAACAGAGACAAAGTGTATTGAATCAGCATGAGGTGTTCGTTGTTATCGACAGTGTCGCTGCTCGTGTGCATTTTTGCCGTGACATTGGCTGTTAGACAAAAACGTCAATTTAATATTCCAACAGCGGAAGAGAAGCTCCCCTCAGATCGTAGAAGTCTCGCACGTCCTATCGACTTCCAGTATCACAATTATGAGGAAATGACGAGTTTTCTACGCGGCATGAGCGCACGACGACCTGATGTTACCGCTTTGTATTCAATTGGAAAGTCCGTGCAAGGTAAATATTATAGGATATCGTTTTTAATTTTTATCAAATCTCTCTATCTCTCTCTCTCTCTCTCTATATATATATATATATATATATATATATATATATATATATATATATATATATATTAGTGTGCAACATATGAAATTACGGAATTTGTAGGTGAGAATTAAAACGCAATATTTTTAACAAAACAAAATATATTTAATCAAAATAAGCTCCATCAGCTTCAATGGTCTTTTGCCAACAAGAAATTAGATTGTTTATCCGATTTTTATAAAAATCGACATTTTCAGAGCTTATAAAGTCTTAGAATCCTTGAATCACTTCTGTTTGGTTTTGGAATTTTTTATTTCTTAAATAATATGCCAAGTGGCGAAAAAGTTGTTAGTCTGTCGGCGAAAGATTTGGTGAATAGGGAGAATGCGGTAAAATTTCATAATTTAATGAATTTAATTAGGAAATTGAGATTCGAGATGTGTGGGGTACAACATTGTCTTGCAATAATATTGGCCCATATCTATTGATTAGCATTGGCTATTTTGTTTTTAATTTTTCATTCATATTATCGATTTCGCGACAATATGAATCAGCAGTGATTGCTTCGCCTGATTTTAAAAAAGAATAATAGATTATTCCTTTATTTGTCGACCACACAGTAACTATAAGTTTTTTTTGGTGTAATGACGGCTCGGGAGCGTGTCCTGGAGTTTCATTTGCATTTAACCGTTATCCAGATCTTTTTCTGTTACCATACAGAATCCACTTTTCACCACAAGTAATGATTCGATTTAAAAATGGCGTTTTATCATTTCGAATTATTAATGAAGAACACACCTAATCGTCTTAGTTTCTGACCATCTGTCAATTCGTGCGGCACCCACTTATCCAGCTTTTTCATTTTTCCTATTGCAGCGAGATGACGAGAAACAATCATAAGACTAACACTTAAATCGCATGCGAGAGCTCGAACTGTTGTATGTGGATTAGCTTCCACCGTGGCTCTCAAATTTTCTTCGTTCACAATGGTTCTGGCCCTTCTTCGACGCTCATTGTCGAGATTCATATTACCGGAATGAAATTT
>CM068313.1:54303480-54518480 GCA_034766995.1 Acanthacorydalis orientalis
TCTTCCATGCTTATCCAATCACGTTTAAATTCTACAATCCATATTTTACAGTTTTTAATCACATGTTTCATTTCTTTAAAAAGTTCCGTTGGTATCAAACATTTTTTTAACAATATTTATGACTGCACGTTCTTCAGTTTTATCTATTGTAAAACGTACACTGAGATGACTTTATTTTAACAGATTTTTGTCATCTCCATAATTATAGGGGACGGTAATGACGCCGCAAATCACATTTTGACTTTCGCAAAGGAGACTGGACTTTTTAGCATGATTTAGTGTTTTCCATTCTTGATATATTTCAACATGTTGTGTCGTCATACATGTCGAGCCCTCGGGCTTATTTTAAAGTGTTCTTCACGAAAAACCCTGTGAATCCTAATATCAGATCACAGTATTCTAAATGTTTTACTGTCCTCAAGAGTTCATCTCTTATTATATTTATATGTATTGTCCAATCAATATTTAGTATTTTAGAGTCCAGTTCATTCACATGTGTTTTTTCTTTTCTTTATCTCCCATTGAGAGAAATATTTTTTAAATGAAATATACTTAAGCGTTTGGCACACATACATTAACGTTTCGAATTGATGGGTGATTCGAACACAAGTGCGCAAACGGAGTGTGTTTTTAAATTATAATTTGTGTTCAGGCGCTAATAACCTCATTGTCGATGCACCCTAAATCTCCAATAACTACCAGATTTTTATAACAAAAAGTATTTAAAATATCGACTTGATATTTGGCAGCTATTCATAAGATAGGTGTGGAAATATAACGCAATATTTTTTTTTAGAAGTACACTAACATCTATATGCAACACAAACTTTTCAATTTTCCCTCAAATTATCAGATTTTAAATTTTTATGAAACAACTAACATTTTTATTATATTTCATAATGATATTATATTTAATACTTTCGTTTCTTCTTCCAGTATTTGGTAAATAATTACAAAACAGATCAATTCTCTACATGGTTATTAGACAATACAAGAATTCACTTTTTGCCGTCCATGAATCCGGATGGATATGAAGTGTCAAAGGAAGGAATGTGTGATGGTGGACAAGGAAGGTAAGTAATACATTGAAGATAATTGATTTGATTAAATAAAATTCATGTAATGTGAATGTTATGGATTATAATCGGTTCAGTATACAACGACACAAATACTCATTTCTCCAGAAATGCACTAGAACACAACTTTCAAAATTTTGACGAAATTTTTCTGAAATCTCAGAAATCGATGCATTGATATCTTTGTACATTGATGTGTTCGCATCAATGATCGATATTTAAACATATACATTATGTGTTTATTTGATATTTCAATGACTTAGTCGGTATATGAGAAGTTGACACAATTCCCTATGCTGTTGTGTAGCCACATGAAGTCGGAATTAAATAGCAGTACAGATATTACGCGTTGACGAAATGATTTCTTTATTTTTTTGCTAATTATAATATTATTCTTCATTACTTGTTGATATTAAAAGTAAAAAATGTGCTATAAGTAATATCATACGAGTAAAATTTTTTTCTACACTTTTGTTGATTTTTATATGAAATTTAACATGAAAACATACACACAAACACACTCACACATATATATGTATATATATATATATATATATATATATATATATATGCGAGGATCGTTTGATAAGTATGGTAAATTTCTATGAAATGGCGCCATCACTCATTTGGTAATGTCACGCCTATGAAGTGTCACTTTTCAAACTAGCATAGGCGAAATTTCAGTCAGAAGCGACGCGTTGTTCACGTTCTACAGATGTTTGGAGCGAGCATTGTAGTAGGGGACGCAAAAATGGAAAAAAAGAACGAATTTCGTGCAGTGATAAAATATTTTTATTTGAAAAAATGGACGGCCGCGCTGATCAGAGCAGAGTTGGATGAAGTTCATGAGGATTCTGCACCAGCGTTAAATACTGTTTACTTCTGAATAAATGAGTTTAAGCGTGGCCGAACATGCACGGAAGATGAAGCGCGCTCTAGACACCCAGTTGAGGTCATCACGACGGATATCGTTGAAAAATCAATGGCATCGTTATGGAAGACCGCCTAGTGAAACTGCTAGAGCTTTCTGAGACTGTAGGCGTCCCAACTGAACGAATGCACAATATCATGCACGAAAAATTGCACATCAAAAAGCTGTGTGCGCGATTGGTGCCGCGATTGATGACTGTCGACCAAAAACGCGCGCGAAAGGACATTTCAACACTGTGTTTGGCGACGTTTAATCCCAATCATCATGCCTTTTTGCATCTATTCGTCACCGTGATCAGGCGGTAATGACCTCAGATGTTCAAGCGCCCTAAAACTTCAATAACCAATCAGCCCGTCACCGTGGATGAAACATGAATCCACCACTACACACCTGAGTTGAAGCAGAAGTCAAAGCAGTGGACAAAGACTGGTGAAATTAAGTCGAAAAAAGTTAAGCCCGTTTTGTCGACTGGGAAGGTGATGGATATTGTTTTTAAGGATTCACAAGGAATCATTCTGATCGACTAAGGGAAGAGAAAAACGATAATAGAAGCCTATTGTGCAACATTATTGTACTGTTTGAAAGAAAAGGTGAAACAGGAACGGCCAAGATTGACGCACAAAAAAGTGCTGTTACAAAATTTGGAGTTGAAGCAGCAGTCAAAGCAGTGGACAACGACTGGTGAAATTGCACCGTTGAAGACGAAGACCGTTTTGTCTGCTGAGAAGGAGACGGTCATTGTTTTTTGAGATTCCCAAATATCATCCTAATCAATTGCTTAACGAAGAGAAAAACGCTAACTAGAGCATATTATGCAACATTATTGGACCGTTTGAAAGAAGAGCTGAAACAAAAACGGCCAAGTTTGGCGCACAAGGAAGTGATCTTTCACCAGGACAACGTGCCGCCCTAAAAATTGACCGTCGCAATGGAAAAATTACACGAGTTAGGCTTTGAATTGATTCCTTATCAGGACTTGTCCTCGTGCGACTTCTTCCTTTTCCTAAACTTGAAAATTTAGCTCTGTGGGAAGAAACTTTCGTCAAATGAGGATGTCATCGTCGCCGTCAATGCGTATTTTACAGACTTTGAGGAAAACTACTTTTCCGATGGGATGAAAAAGTGAAAAACTCGCTGGACCAAGTTTATACGCCTCAATGGAGATTATTTTGAGAAATAAAATCAATTGTTTCAAAAAAAAAAACGGTGTTTGACTTGCTTTTTCACCATACTTATAGAACGACCCTTGTATATATAATTTGTTTTTACTGGATAAGATTGTAAATCAAAAATACAAAAAAAAATACAAAAGTATATTTTAAAATAAGACACGTTCAAATTATTTTTATATTTTCACAGGTATAACGCACGTGGATTCGATCTTAATAGAAATTTCCCAGACTACTTTAAACAGAACAATAAAAGATCACAGCCAGAATCTGAAGCTGTCAAAGAGTGGGTTAGCAAAATACAATTTGTCCTTTCAGCAAGTCTGCATGGCGGAGCTTTGGTTGCTTCGTATCCATTTGATAATACACCGAACGCAAGTAAGATTCTTTATATTTGTTTGTAATTTATGTAAATATTTTGATTATATATATATATATATATATATATATATATATATATGTGTGTGTGTGTGTATATATATATATATATTATGGAAAGAAAAAAATGTTTATTAAAATAAATCAAAACATT
The DNA here is from genome assembly GCA_034766995.1 of Acanthacorydalis orientalis. Lineage (NCBI taxonomy): Eukaryota > Metazoa > Arthropoda > Insecta > Megaloptera > Corydalidae > Acanthacorydalis > Acanthacorydalis orientalis. The sequence goes on from CM068313.1 coordinate 54,307,189, forward strand.
TTTTTATATCACGTGTTATAAAAGGTATTGAAAATAAATTTAAAAATCAAGTTAAATTAAATAATTAACTTCATTATTTAAAAAGTATACATTTTTTTAAAAAGTTACTTATTTTTTTCATTGAAAGTAGTTGTGGTACTTAAATATTTTTGATTGTTATGACACTATTTCTAAAATAAAATTAACAATCACAAAACAATTGTGACACGTGGCTAAATTCACAACTGAATTGCTTTTTTTCTATCCACAAACAATACAAAACATTTTTAGAATCAAAAATATTTAAAAAATTATTATTGATTCTTTTTGATTGTCACTTATTCCCATTTCCGTGGCAACGCCAACATTATCAGAAAAATGTCTAGATTTTTCTGTACCTCTGTGTTCTAAGGTTGAAGATGATGATGTTCCATCTTCTTCTCTTCTAGAAGAGTCTAAAATATAACAATTTTTCTGTACTTCTCTTATTTTTGTTTTCCTACTGACATGCCGGACAAGTATATTATTACAAGATAGATCAGTTCAAATTAATTCATTAATAAACTTTACCAGGCTACACCTACCTATAGGCATTAAAAATTTTTAAATTCAAAATTTGTTTTCTCTGCAAATATACGTAATAATAAAATGATTTTTTTGAACGAAAAGTGCATCTATTGAGAGTATTTTATCGAAAAAACATTCAGAAATATTAAAAAAAGAGATACGTCCGCCAACAAAGGATGGCATTTTTTTGAGAAATTCGGTTGTGACAGTTATCGAGCTGAAACCGACGATCCGAAAGCAAAGAAGTAAACAGAGATTAAAATATAGTTACAAATGTAATAAATCAGCTTTCACTGATTTTAAAAGTATATATTTTTTAAAGAAATGGCACCGAGCGAAACTTAGGTATGAAAGAATCTGTGAAAAATGTCACAATCTTTTTTTATTTTTAAAAAATAAAAACGTTATTCGATTAATAATATTTCTTAACGTATTTCTTCAAAATTTCAAAACAATTCATTAATCGGTTCTCGAGATATACGGGACACTGCAAACAGTGTTTCGAGAGAAACGCGTTTAAAGTCACAAGTACGATTCTGCTGTAGTTAGTTAAGAATTCTTAGATTTACCTCTAATCGGCGATTCCAGGCCTATTCGCAATTTTAGAGATATTTATATAAAATTTTCAAGATATATTTTTAGGACATTAAATTTTGAAGAAAATCGATATTTTTGCATTATCTAAAAGTTAGAGGTAGGTATAGTCGCTTTGAACGTATAGTTGTAATTTTTTAAAAAATAGAATCGTCAAAACTGTAAATATAATAAAAACAATAGAAAACATAAAGATAATTAATACTCATTTATATCAAAAACGTTCAAATCAATCAATCGTTCCTATAAACTCGAATATTTACTTCTTTTACAACGTTTTATTATGTTTCAAACATTTTTTAATTACTGGTTTCGTATGATGTTGAGAACAAGTATATGAATAATTATTAAATTAAATAAGTGTTAACAAAATTTGTACATAAAGTTATTCATACAAACACACACACACACACACACACACACACACATATATATATATATATATATATATATATATATATATATGTATGTATATACATACATATGTATACATATATACATACATCTGTATGTATGTATGTATGTATGTATATGTGTGTGTGTGTATGTGTATGTATTGGTGTATATATATATATATATATATATTTATGTATATGTATATAAAAACACGAGGGTGAATCAAATGAAAACCTTAAAAATTATTAAATTAAATAAGTTTTAACAAAATATGAACATAAAGTTATTTATACACACATATATGTGTGTATATATATATATATATATATATATATATATATATATATATATATAAACACACGAGGGCGAATCAAATGAAAACCTTAAAGTGGGATATAAATTCGAAAACGTTCTGTACACCATTATAATTTGAGATCGTCGTTAGTAATAACTCAAGGAATGCCCTGCAGATGGCAATACGGATCCCATTTCTGCGTGACGTCATTTTTGCACTATGAAAATGGCGGCTCCACTGAAGATATTCACTAAGAAGGAACCAGCGTATGGTCATCCGTTTTTTGAATAGTGAAACCTGTCGGAATTCATTGACGAGTGAAGATTCAGTATGGTGATGCCTGTTTTTCACTTCAGCAAGTGTATGAGTGGAGTAAAAAATTCCGTATCGACGTGAATTCTGCGACAGATTCTTTTTGACTTCGGCAACTACACTCAGTTATATAACATGGATTGTGTGAATACTGGCGTTTTGTAGCAATATGACAATGCTTAATTCCATACTGCCAGTGCAACAGGTGCGATCATCGAGGAACTGCACTTCTAGTGTCTTCTTCATCCGCGAAACTCGTCAGATCTCGCTCTAAATAATAACCACTTGTTTGGACTACTCAAAGAGGCAATGAGCGGAAAATCTTTCAGATCGGATGAAGAAGTATATCAGGTGGTGTATAAATGACTGCTCATACAACCATAGACTTTTTGAGGAATACAAGTATTAGTTAAGCACTAGAGAATTTATATTGAACGAGATGGAGACCACTTTGAAAAATAGTACAACTGTATCACATTTCCTTGTAATATTTGATGGAAAAAAGAATAATTAAGGTTTTTATTTGACTTACTTGTGTACACACACACACACACACACACACACATATATATATATATATATATATATATATATATTAATGAATAATTAATATATACACTTTAAGAGACATTATTGAATTGGTTAGAATAAGTGAAATTATTAGCAAGTTTGAACAAGAAAAATTAAATGATAGAAGAAAACTCGCAACATCTACTTGAACACAAATCATTTGTGAGGTTTCTCGTTTCGTTTAAAATTAAAGAAGGCAATTATAAAAAGTGGATGAATGTATGATGAACCATTTTATAGATGCTCTTGAGCCTAGAACGAATCTCTTTCCTAAATGTTAACACCACTACTTTTATCAGTAAGAAAACTTAAGCATAGAATGAAAAGATAAAAAATCTTGTGTTCCTTTTTGGAATCCTTTCCCCCATTGGATTTGCAATTCTAATCAGATGTACTCTCATTTTTGTTATAGTATATTTTTTACTATTTGATAACATTTAAAATATTTTCAATAAAAACCTATATATTCCCATTATACATAAATTATACTAATTTCAAAACATTTTCAAATAAAACTGGTATTACCGTAACGTTTTCTATTTATTTTTTTAAAGAAATACTTTAGATGAATATATATGTATATATATATATATATATATGTATATATATATATATATTTATACATATATATGTATATATATATATTTATACATATATATACATATATATATATATATATATATATATAAATATATATATACACACACATATGCTATGTATTACCTTCCACGCACACTTTTCGATAGGAATGTGTAGATCATCTGTTCTATGTGCCTGTGAGTATTGCTTCATATATTCATAATATATTTTGTCTTTTTTTCTAAGAATTAACAGAATATATACACAAGGGTGGTTTGAAGAATAACTTGGTTCGATATTAGAGACAACAGCTTTAGTTTCAAATTGTACTTTATTTTTTGACATAATCCTCTCGCAGCGAACTGCACTTGCCCCCACGTTTTTTCATCTTCGCAATTCCCTCCCAGAAATGTAGTTCTTCGAGATTTTCAAAATACGCGTTTGTGGCCTCTATCGTTCCTTCATTCGGCCCAAATCGCTTTCCAGCTAAGAAAAAATCGCGTTTTGAGCACAAATAGAAGTCTGATGGTACCAAATCAGGTGAATACGGTGGATACGGAAGGATTTCAAAGTTTAATTCGGTCAGTTTTTTTATTGAACAGAAAGAATTGACCGTTGAATAAGAAGTTGTACAAATATTTCCGAATTGAAAACTTCTTTATCCGCGTTGGGAGTAAATTTTCAGGGGCGAAAAAAAAATTGTTACGGATATTGTTACGACGTGAAGTGGGAAAATGGTAGAGGATCTCTCATGCCTAGACGGCAGAAACGAGCGACAATTTAGTTAATGTTGTCACTTCGTTCATAGATATGATTGTTGCACAATCCCAGTTATTTGGTGCGACGGTGACAGCAGTTGGTGAATTCTGAGTTGCCGAGTGTAAAATGGAAGACGGAAAACAAGTGTAAATGTTGTGATTTTCATTTCTCCTAATCAAAAAATGTATGAAATAATCTACTTTATATTTGCATGATGCAGAGTATATGGTGGGGACAACTGAATCGATCGCAGCGCTCGCTGTGGACAAAATTTCGTTAAATCATGCTCAATTCACCAACAAATTATCATGAATTAAAATAAAATTATTTACTTTAATTTTGTTAAAAAACTCAAATTAATATCCTACTATTTTTTTCAATTTTTATTATTGTAGCTGTCATGTATTATTTGTTTTGATTTTATCGGTTAACCTCACTCTATTCTAAAATAATAGTATTTGATATTTATTTAAATTTTTTATACTTACTTTCTTTATCATAATACGTTCAATTTAATTTTCTCTTTCAAAAATACAATTGCACTTTTTTATTTATATTATTATAAATTTTTACATTTTGTTTTTATAACGAATTTTTATTTTTTACACTGGTTTTACATATCTCCCACAATTCTCGAGCATGATTTTTTGTAACCATCAGATGTCGTTTTCGTCGCGCTCCCTGCCAATACCGTTTATTACTACGGTACACTTATGGAGGTGTAGTGCTCCTTGGCAGAGGAGAGAACAAATTACCAATGATTCTCGGTGGGGATTTTAATATCAATTTCGCGTCAGAAGATTCAGCACCACTTTTTAATTTTCTAGACGAAAAACTTAATTTAAGTATGAATACTGATCCCACAATCGCAACGACATAATCGAATACTGCTATAGATCATATCTTTTCGCGATATCTTCAAAACATTCAATCTAAAACATACATTCCATATTTCAGTTATCATAAGCCGTATCAGTTGTACCAATTGAATCCCCACTAGAATAAATCATGGAAATTAACGAAATATCATAAAAAAATGTTAATTTTCTGATTCAGTTCTTATTGTTGTATATTCGTCTTACACTAAATACCACCTTTTGTCCACTCTTCTATACTGATTCTTAAAATAACAATAAACAAAAAATAAATCATTTATTTATCATACATGATACCATGCTCATAATACTCTTTACATTTTAGCCTGGGGCAAAGAAGTTTCACTTCTGGCGCGTGTACTGTGTTACATGCACCCTTTTTTTGGTCATTCTGAGAGATTTTTCCTCGATCGCTGTCTTCAAATTCTCCAAAAGTGCTGCATATTATTAGCTGGTAACTGTTTTTCTCTTCTGAAGATAGTTGATCAAGATAATTCATTCCGCATCCGAGAAAACTGACGCCATCATCTTTCCAGCTGGCCGTCATTGCTTTCTTCGAAGATGTTGCACCGCATTCAATCCACTGTTTTGATTGCGTTTTCGATTCTGATGTATGATAGTGAATGCAAGTTTCATCCGTGGTCACAAAATGCCGGATGAAATTCGTTAGATTTTTCTTAGACAGTTCCAAGAAAACGGCTGATGTTCGCGTACGAACTAGTTTTTTCTATGCGCCCATCTTGCGGAAAGTTCTTTCATACGCAATTCATTATGCGAAATGAAATGCGTTCGCTCAATTGAGACGCCTATGACCTCTGCTATTTCTCTCACTTTCACTCCCCAGCCGAACAAAACCATATCGTGGACTTTATGGATGATTTCTGGCGTGACAGCTGTTCTCGAACCTACTGAATGTTGTGCAGTTTCAATGCTCATTCTTTCACTTTTAAATTTATTTAATCAAAGTCGAACGGTTTCGTAGGAAGAATAGAATTCGCATAATGTAAAAATATCCTTTCTGGTTTCCCTTCAAAAGGAAAAGAACTGAACTTACACCTAGAATTCCAATTTTATCCATTTTGCAGTTTCGCACTAAACGCTTGTGTTGAAATAATTGTCAAACGAAGAATTAAAGACTGAATGACTTGCAATTTCAAATGTGTAAGTAAAAGGGATGGAATTATATGAAAACGTATATAGCTGTCACCCTCTCCTTCAGCGATTACACTAACCGAGTTACTCTTCAAACCTTCCTCGTATTTTAAAGCAGGAGAAAATCTTCGGTTCACGACTAAACTACATGTTTTTGTTAGATAATTTATTTATATTTTAAATTATATAATTGTAATGTTTCTGTAAATTGAAAGTGTTAAAGCTGATATTCTTTATTAATTGAGAATGGTCTGTATAAAAAATAAAAATTTATAGTAATTTGATTTTTTTATGATTCATAGACTACCTTTCCTCTTTAAAGTCTTGTCTCATATTAAAAAAAAATCTGTCTGGGTGTCAAAAAAATATTTATTTTGTAGAATTTTTCAAGATTCGCAGTGAAAACATGTATAAATATCAGATTGATAGGCAAATAATTGCGGTTTTTTTTCCTGAATTCTAACCTTATTTTTATCAATGAAAGTGTCATTTCATCGTGTTTATGTTAATATCATTTTAAAGTGCATTTTTTGGTCTGTATTTTAGTAACGTCGACTTTGGTTTTATTATTAATTTTTCTTCAAATTAGATTATTGAATTAAAGATGGAAAGAAGCAAAAACGACGGTAGGTCCAAAAGTTCGTGGAAAAAAGGTAAAGAAGTCTGATTGAGCAGATTTTTTTTTATTTCCCAATATAGTGCCCCTTAATACTAATACATTTTTTACAAGGCTCAATGAGCTTTTCAAGACTTTCAAATAATATATTATTTTGGTTTGCTTGAAAAATGATATGAAATAACTGACTACACTTCTTCATCGTCTTGAATTTTTTTACCTCTCAAGTCTCTCTTCAGATTTGGGAATAAAAAGTAGTCGCTCGAGGCCAGATCTAGAATATATGGTGGATGATTAAGTTCTTGGAAACTACACTCAGTCCCAGCAGCCATTGCAATCTGACTTCGGTGTACCGGAGCATTGTCTTGCAAAAGAAGAAGACCTTTTGACTATTTTCAAAGTCTTTTTTTTTAATTGCTTCTCGAAGTCGACGAGTACTCGACTCGTAGCTCACTCCTGTTATGCTTACACAATTTTCTTTGTATTCAGTTAAGAGAATACCTTCTGCATCCCAAAATACAGTCGCCCTCATTTGAATTTTTTTGGTGAGGGTGCTCCTTTTTTCAGCCACTGCATGGACTCTGGTTTGCTGTCAGGTTAATTTTATACCTTCCTTTCGTTCTCAATTATTATAATTTTTAATAATTTTAAAATTTATCATTTTATTCAAATTAACACCCAATTAAATTCAGCACCAATAAATAAATTTTTCATTTTTATAAATCTTCTTTCAATAATAAGTCCCTTTCCTATGATTTCTTCCTAAGCTTTTATTTATTAAATTTTCAGTTTGTGATGAGCCCAAGTTTCGTCTCTGGTAATAATTCTGTCCAAAATCGCACGAAAATCGGCGCGACACATCTCCAAAAACATCCGACTGCACGCAATTATTTGCCTCTTTTGCAACGGCGTAAGCATTCTCGGCACCCATCTTGCACTCACCTTAGTTGTGTCTAGATGATCATGCAAGATTCTGAGAACGGTGGTATCGGACACTTCCGTCATTTCTGCGAGTCGTTTCTTCTTAAGTCGATCATCTTTCGATACAAGATTTTCGATTTTTTCGATAATGTCTGAAGTGGTTGCCTCGACCGGGCGTCCAGAACAGTACTCGTCTTCCAAGTCATCTTTTCCTTCTTTGAAAAGAGAATGGCACTTATAACCCCATGCTCTTCCCTGTGAAACGATCCCTGTAAACGGCAGACATCTCTTCTATAATGACTTTTGGGGTTTTTCCCTTGCTTAGTAAGAAATTTAACAACAGCGTGTAGTTCGATATTCTCATGATTTCGTAGTTACTCCGAGTCGAGTTGTTCTTTCGGAGACAGTGTGATTAGTACTGATGACAGCACAATGATACCTCGCTTTTACACTAATTAAGAGTTCTCTGTTCGACAGTAACTAATTAAAAGTGACTCCGACCCTCTCTTCCTCCCTTTTCCGCGAACTTTTGAACCTTCCTTCGTAAGAGTAATTTTTTGTATAAGTTCAAAACGGGTGGTAAAGCAACAAAAACTGCTCGTAAACTAAACTATACTTTTGGTGTGAGAACTGTTAAAGAACGTACGGTGTAATGGTGGTTCAAAAATTTTCATGCTGGGAACGAGAGCACTGAAGATGGAGAAGGTCGAGTGGGTCCTTGTTCAGTTCATAACGACCAACTGAAGGCGTTACTTGAATCAAAACCCCACACAACAATCCGAGAGCTTGCACGAAAGTTAAGCGCTAGTTATTCAACAGTTCTACACCTCTTAAAACAGATATCAAAATCAAAAAGAGAGAAATGCATATGAATTTGAAGGTCATAAACCGCAATTTTTTCTACCAACCCGATATATTCTCTAATAAATGTATAGACTTGCTAACACGATTATGTTTTTTGAAAATAGTGTTCCAAGCGTTCGGTGGATCACCGTCGCTCACGCCCGATGATGACGTATTCACGCACTTGTCACTCACGTACTCTAAGAATCATGGGAAGATGTCACGTGGCGTGACGTGTAAATCAATCATACCGCGATTCGAAAATGGGATTACTAACGGTGCCGCCTGGTACCCGTTAACAGGAGGTATGCAAGATTTCAATTACGTGTGGGGTGGTTGTATGGAAATTACTCTCGAATTATCTTGCTGCAAGTTTCCGCCTGCGAGTGAGCTTCCGAAATATTGGGAAGATAACAAGATGGTAAGTAGAACAATAATAATCATATTCTATTGTATCTTTCACACTATAATGTTATGATGTCTTACAAAGGGAGGATACGGCCTCGGAAATTGAGTTTGATACCAAACTTCATATAGGGGTAGGGTACCCCATAGGTATTAATATAGTAACGTACTAGCTCGCACTATCCAGCCATTTTCGAGAAAAAAACTTCAAAATTTTCGTTTCAAGCTTAAGAGAGAAAAATTTTTATCCCTTGTCAACTAGTTTGATAACTAGGCGGTAGCGAGCCGCCTTTTAAGTGTATGAGTCTCGCTCGATTCATGGAATTATTTTTTTCGTCTGAATAATAATTTAATGGATTTTATGCATTTTATTAAAAAATATTTAAATGAAGATGAAATAACATTTTCTTTCGAAAAATCCTTTTTTAAATTCTCACAATTTTATTTCAGAAAATGATTTTTTCAATTTATTTTTTAATTTTTTGCATTATTTTACAAACATATTCTTATATTAAAGTGTTCATATGTTATATTTCACGGAATATTTTGTATAGAGAAAAGCATAAAATTCTTTCATGGATACACTACGTGATCACTTTAACGTGATCATATACCACGTAAATACTTTAATATACGAATATGTTTGCAAAATAATGCAAAAAATAAAAACGAATTCTCAAAATATCATTTTCTGAAATAAAATTGTAAAACTTTAAAAAAGACGATTTTTCGAAAGAAAATTGCAGGAATCGAAAGAAAATGTTATTTTATCTTTATTTAAATATTTTTTTTAATAAAATTCATTAAATGCATTAAATAATTATTCATGTGAAGAAGAAAAAACTGTATAGATCGAGTGAGACTCGAACCTGCGAACACTTAAAGCCGGCTCGATACCTTCTAGATACCAAGTTAGTTGGCAACAGGTATACATTTTTCTCTGATAAGCCTGATGCGAAAACTTTGGAACCTTTTTCCTCAAAAATGTGCGAGCTAGTACTTTACTATATTAATACCTATGGGGTACCCTATCACTATACGAAGTTTGATCCTAAACTCAATTTACGAGTTCGTATTCTCTCCTTGTTAGATTAGAATATCACTAGAATATGAACTTTAGTTATTATACAGTAAGATAGCATGATATTCGAAATCAATTGAACATATATTTATTTCTTAACCCTTAAACTACACGTTGGGGTCAAAGTGACCCCAAAAACAATGTGTTTCGTATGTTTCATACAGATAATGTGTAGTTTAAGGGCTAAGCAAGGTAAAATCTTTTTCATGTTTTCGATTTTTTTTAAAGTTCGAGATTGTTTCATAAAACCGATTTTAATAATTGTGTTTAATTATATTTATTATTTATTACGAAAGTATTGGATCCGTACAAACGTTCGTATACGATTTGAAATTGAAACTCAGTCGATTCTTTTATGTATTCACCATCTTTTTCTGCTATCATTTTTCAATGCTCAGGCAACTGCTGGATTCCTCGTTCTTAAAAATTGTGCGGTTTTTCGGCAAAAAAGACAGTGAAATGGTTTTTGACGACCTCCATGGTGTCCGGTTTTTTTTACCGCTTAAACCGTTCTGCAGCGACCGGTACAGATGATAATCCGAAGGTGTAATGTCCGGAGAATACGGTGGATGCGACATGATTTCCCATTTTAACCGCTTTAGTTTTTGCAGAGTCAGTTTTTTGCTGTATGTGGTTTTGCGTTATCGTGGTGAAAGATGATCCCCTTGCGATTGACCAAAATGGGACACTTTTCTTTAATTACTGCATTCAGTTCGATTAGTTTTTTTCAGTACTTCTCTGTAGTAATCGTTTCGCCATTAGGAGCAGCTTAAAATAAACAACACCTTTGCAACCTCACCAAACACAGTAACCGCTTCATCGAATGCAAGCCATCTTTGGCGACTGGTTCTATCCCTTCATTTATTTGTTTTCACGTTTGTTTGCATCAGATATTATTGTACAAGTTCCATTATTCATCACCAGTCACCAACCGATCCAAAAAAGGCTCTCTGTTGAAGCGTCCAAGCAAAGAAACTGCCGAAGAGATCCAATCAAACTTGTTTTCTTTTCTGACGAGTGTGGGACCCATATTTCGAGCTTGAATGTGAATCCTATCTTCTTTAAATGCCGAAATGCAGTCGATCTGTCAACGTTGAGTGTCTCTGCAACCTCTTCCGTTGAAATTCGTGAGCGATTGTCAACTAGAGCCGAATTTAGACTTCCAGAGCGGGGTTGATCTTCGATGTTGAAGTCACCAAGTCGAAATTTAGCAAACGATGTCTTTATAGTTGAAAGTGATGGTGCATGGTCCAGATGAACCTCCCGAATATTTTTCATTACCGCGCTAACGGCTACTCCTTTCCGAAACTCTTATAACATAACGTGACGAAAGTGTATCTTTTCGTTGTCCATTTTCGAAATTTTTTCTTATACACAAATCGAATCGAAAAAGCGTTTGATGCTCAAATAACAGCTGTGACTGTGCCTTTCAAACGATATATAACATGAATACATTTCAGTGACGACCGCCGCCATGCAGCACTCTTAACACCTCCTATTGAATCATATACAAACTTTTGCACATTAATTCATACTAATAAGTTAACAATCATATTAGTAATGATTAACTTAAAACTTTTATTAAGAATCTATATTTTTTTTAAAAAAAATAAAATATATATAGTATGTTATTTTTTTAACGGTTTCATATTTATTAATTAATTGTTACTATTCTTCAATTGCAGTCAATGTTGAAATTTATGCAAGAAGCACATCGTGGTGTTCGTGGATTCATTATGGATGAAAACAATAATCCTGTCGAAAAGGCATCACTCAAAATAAAAACCCGCGATGTTGGATTCCAGACTACTAAGTACGGGGAATTCTGGAGAATATTGTTACCTGGAGTCTATAAACTGGAGGTAAATAGATATTGCATAATAAATTTATATATATATATATATATACATTCATACATATATATGTGTATATATATATATATATATATATATATATATATATATGTATGTATGTATGTATGTATGTACGTATGCACGTATGGACGTATGTATGTAGTGGCACACTTAAAATTTAATCTGGGAGGGGAGATTTAACCTAATGAATTTTCAATAAAATTCATTAGGTTATTATGAAAATTTATTTAAAGAATAAAATCTAGTTTTCTTTTCTTTTTTACAAAGCTCTTGAAAAACTTCAGTCGTAGTTACATTAATCTCTCTGTATGAAAAAGCATTTTCGCGAGATGATTTCGTTTTGTTTTGTAGTGTTTTTTTCCCTTTTCCTTTGAGGGTTACCAGGGCTGCTTGCCTCCTCCCTGTGTGCGCCACTGTATGTATGTACTTATGTATGTATGTACTTATGTATGTATGTACTTATGTATGTATGTATGGTGAATCAGAGCTTAAATGGTGCACTTGATTATTATTGAACATTGTAATCTTGATGATCTATTGATTAAGTCATCAATTTATTGCCCAAAAATTAATTTTATTCTAATGTATTACAATAAAAAATAATTATATATTTTATATATGTATATTATATATATATATATATATATATATATATATATATATATATATATATATGTATATAATATATATATATATATATATATAATATATATATATATATATATATATATATATATATATATGTATATAATATATATATATATATATATATATATATATATATATATATATAAATTATTCTTCATAAGAAAAGGATTTCTCCATTTAAAAAGAGTTCTTCTGTGTCTACTTAAATATATGTAAAGAAGCTTGTTAATTCCTATTGCTTCATTCAATATCTATTATTGATTTTTTTAAAAAAAACCGCGTTAACGTACAATTTTATTTTTGAATATTCTTTTTAATAGCTTTACTAATTAGTTTTATAAATCATCAAAAGTACAATATGTGACTGAATTATTTATGAATATACATATGTATATATATATATATATATATATATATATATATATATATATATATATATATATATATGTATATATATATGTGTGTATGTATATATGTGTGTGTGTGTGTATAATATTTATATATAATTGTATTTTTCTAAAATATATTAATCTTTATAAAAATAAGTTTCAAAAGTGATTGCATAAACAATTTATTATCTATTTATTAAATAATTATTATTAAATTCAAAAATGCCCTTGTAGTTTTTATTAAAACATGGAAGAAATGTTTTCATTGTGAAGAGGTCTTAGGTTGTGTTTTGTTTTTGTGTAAACAATGGCATCTTTAATCATGTTACAAACAGAAGAGAATAGGGTAATAATCACGTTACTTTGTTATGATTAAACTATTTTTATTTATTTTAATCAATATTGTTTACATATAAAATTTATTCCATATCTAATAGTTATTATAAGTTTAATAAATATGAGAAAAATTTTGACAAATAATTTAACATATAATTATATATAATTGTTTCTTAATATGGTTACATATTTACCATTTTATCAAATGGAATATAAGACAATATTTAATTGTAAGTAGCTATGTTATTATTATATTTGTTTCTGTTTCTTTTTTATGTTATATTCTATGGTTATAGCACATAGTTTATTTTTATCACAATAAAGTGCAGAAACTGTATCTTAGTGCTCTGAGGATGGTGGCATCGCTTTTGTAATGCTCATCAGTAACAGTCAAAAATGATAAGTAAATATTTATTGAACATATTAGGTTGGGAAAAAAACAGTTGTGGTTTGAGGAGGTGAAAGAAAATTTTATTTGTAAAAGTGACTTTATCCACAGTGCACTTTAGAACTATAGTATGAATTAACTTACAATTTTTGGCATTGACTAATTCATTTTCACAAATGAATTTTTCACTCTCCTATAAACTACGTACTGTTACTAATAAAAAACAACCGGTAATTGATTATTGATTGTTTATAAATTAATTTATGAAAGTGTATCGATTAAATTAGTACTCATTAAATTTCCATCAAAAAGTTAATTTATAAATCCTATCCAATATGATATTTATTTGTGTTAAGAATAACAAAAAAGATTTTTATAAAAAATATTCAATCATATCAAAGAAAATTAAATTAATATAAACACATTTATAATCTTATTATTGTGAGGATAATTATAATAATGTGTTATTTTTGTTTTATCACTTTGAATAATATTAATTTATATATGAATATTTATTTTAGTACAAAATAAATACTATTAGTATTGAATTCAAAAATAAATAATGTCCTTTTCTGTAATATATTAATTTTTTTTCTATGATATATTATAGTGGTGAAGGAATTAAGCTTTGTCACTCATTGGATATCGTATCCTTGAAGCCATTTGTCAGTTTTTGTTTTCTTGTTGTCATATATAAGAAGACGAAGCAACATTGATCAAGTTGTTAGAATTGAATGATTTTATCAATGAAACTAAATTTTATTTTTTAGGTGTATGCTGATGGATATGTACCAAAAGAAGTTGAATTTATGGTTGTAGAACAGCATCCAACTTTATTGAATGTTACACTGCATTCCGCAAAGGTATTTATGGATCCACTTATAAGTAAATACATTTTATTCACAATTTAAGTGATGTGGACTCAGTAGTTTTACTATATACAATAGTACATAAATTATCCATAAATATAAGTATTACCATATCTTAATGAAGAATTAAAATGGTGGAGGGAAAACTGTTAATACACATAATCTATTTATAGATGCACACTAACACCTAGAATATAATATATATATATATATATATATATATATATATATATATATATATATATATATATATATAATTTTTCACCAGTGTTGAGAATTAAAATTCAAGTTTATAATTGTTGAAATGATATAATTATAAACTAGTAGTTAATATTTCTTATCCATGATGTGTGTACCGAAGTTTCAAGATATACCGTATTAGTTTGATTATATAAAATATAAACTGATTAATAAATTCAACTAGAGCAAAAAATTAATTATAAGAATGTTTAAATACATGTCCAAGCATTTACTTATACATGCATATACACAAATAAACGAAGTTATCTTCTTTAACAAATATATAAATTCATCAATTGTTTATTAAAGTAACTCAGTGGGTATTTATTCTTGCTTCTGTATTCTTTCGAGTGTATTTGTAATTATAGAAATCTTTTTTTTACTTCTGTTTATCTACATTGGTGATTGTTGTAACATATGTAATTTAAATACAGAAACATAATAATCTTTAAGGTACTTTTAGTCTTCAATCTATCATTCTAATGTTTATCACTTGTTTGTTTTTGGATCTCTCCTTAGATTTAGGGTTGTAAATGTGTGTTTTTTTGAATGATAATCTTGTATACTATACAAAGTAAAACCTTACATTAATAATTGTACATATTTTACATAATTGTTATATAGTTACAGGCACCAAAAAGTACTATATCTGACAGCCGTATTATATACCCTCAAGACTAGTTCCATCGTAGTTGATTAACATTTTCTCCATATTATAAATTATGTGTTCGTTGTAAGTATAGTTGAGAAATATACACATTCATATACTACATATGTGTGTATGTATATATATATATATATATATATATATGTGTGTATATATATATATATATATATATATATATATATATATATATATATGTGTGTGTATATATATAAACACACATTCATATACATAGTTATACAGACATGAATACAGTACATATATAGTTTTTTATAATTTATTGTGTTGAGGCATTGTGTCTCCATGCTTTGAGTCATGCACATAATTTGGCTATTTTTATTTTCAAATTGTATCTTGCAATGTACCTACGAATATTATTTCTATTAGATTAATTTTGAATTTTAATATGTCAATCTTTTTTGATATGAATAAAATCATAAAAATAAGGTAAGATCTAGTGTAAAAGAAATATATTTAAAATTATTTCAATGGATTTTATTCATTATTTTACAAATCATTATTACTTTAAATAAAATCAATTTCATTTCAAAATAAATTACATGATTTACTTCCTAGTAAAAAAGTATAATCTCTTAAAATAATCTGTAAAATTCTGTATTGCAACATGAAGTTTATTTATGTGTTTGGGTTTTCAGTGATTCATAAGAAAAATATTTTTCGTTAATTCATAACACTATTATAAAAATCAAATAGTTTTCAAAAAAATCTTGAAAATCCTTTCAGTATTCTTCATTTTTTCTTACAATTTTCATTAATATATTAAACAATGATTAGAATTTAATTTCTTTCATGAATGTTTTTATTAAGACTGGATTACCTAATTTAAAAAATATTTTTAATTTACTATCTGTAATGATTTTGATGTAATGATAAATGCTTTATTGTTATAAATCAGTATTTAATTGAAGAGTTCTCCCATATATGTAATTTTTCTATGAATGAACACGCATATGAAAAGTTAAAAAGTATGAAAATATTTTTGTTCTCTCACAACCTATCTATTGATATATGTATATATATATATATATATATATATATATATATATATATATATATATATACAGAAAATTAATAAAATAAATAAGTTAAATCTAGAGAAAATTTTGTTCAATTTCTTAGTCTTTTATTGTTAAACTTAAATGACATAAACTTTATTCTAATGATCACAATCTATTACATCGCTTGTAGTAAATCAGTCATCTTCCAATAGAATTTAGATAGCTTTTGAACTATATTTAGTTGACTTGAAGATGGTACACTTACCAAAACTAGTAGCGGAGAACAGAAATTTAAGTGATCCAAAAGACTAGTATCACCACAATGGAGTATAAACAAGATCACCGGTATAAAAATATACAATTATAACTTTACATAAATATTTAACAAGTTGATATTTAAAATTTTAAATAACAAGTGCACTTTTTTGCAGTTAATATTTTAAAGCTGAAAAATTGTTAAATATATAAATATTTTTTTAATAGTCTCGATTATATTTAAAATATAATATATATATTATATATATATATATATATATATATAAATATATATATACACTCATAATCATATATACTGTTTGTAAATTTTAACATTGAGCATCTATTTAGAATTCTTATCCTTTTATAAATTGGAACAAATTGGTTAATACTGTACGTTTCATGATCTTTTAAATAAGAATATTTTTTCAGCGTACCATTCACAAATCTCAAAAGAAAGTACCACGTCGATATAGATATGTGTACGTACGTTCAATTTTTCCAACCAGAGGCAGTTATCGTCGTGTTACTGGGCGTAGATATGTTCATGTTCGACAGTAAACAGTATAATAATAAAAGTAAATAAAACATGTCTGATATCAGAGTTAAATGTTATTTTATTAATAAAATATTTTCTTTTGGAAAAGTATAAAATGACTAATACATGTGTCGTTTATGGTTATTATTAACATGTATAATTTCATCATGTTCCTTAATTCAATAATTTAAAAAAGGCTTAACTGATAAAAGGCAGGAAATTGTTTACTTATCGATTTGCATTCCATCCCATCTTCTAAAATTTTAATAACAAAAACTCATTATCGACCACGTCCCATAAAAAATTTCATGTGCTAAGCATGAGAATTTAATATATATACATACATACATATAAATATACATACACACACACATATATAAATATATATATGTATGTATATGTATGTATATGTATGTGTGTGTATATATATATATATATATATATATATGCAAAGTGTGATCTGTAAAATGGTAAGCACATAATTTTTTGTACCGTGAACAAGATATATTAATTTTGTAAAAATATATAGATTCAAATTCATATTTTTCTTAATATTAAAAATGATTCATATATTTCAGGGACAATTGATGTAAAAGATACAATAAAAGAATTATTTTTTTAATTGATTCATATTCCTCATGGCATATTTAGTTAATAGTTTTTTAATGATAGAGAAAACTGAACATTTTTTTGAAATCAGACCATGGGTTAATTTATCATGTTCTAAAGTATATCATCTTTTATACTGCTATTCTGTAACAACATTTGCATCGCTATTAAAATACATACTAAACAAAATTAAAATACAATAAGTAATTATTGAAATTTTGGTAGGAAATTTTTTTGTTATGTGGGAGAAAATCACAAAAAAGCAAACTTTATGGAAAATATTGCAAAATTTATTTATTCACATTATTAATACTTTTTACTTAAGGGGTGATATTGCGAAAATTGATGTAAATTTCAAGTCACTGCCATTTTCTTGTACACATAATTTTATACATTTAATAAGAATTTGCTCATTTGCTCAAACTAGCTGCTTTTAAATTTTAACATACTTTCATGATTTTATACTTTCACAAATCTAAATTATAACATGGTTCCTTGTACCAAACTGATTTTATGAAATGTTTTAAGAAGACTATTGAAGTTAAATTTGTTGACCTGGGTGGCGAGTATACATCATGAATTTGTTTTTTTTTTATTTCATAAATGATTTACTTTCAAAACAATATACACTTTGTATCGAAATGTTGAATAGTTGCTTATTGTATATTTTGATTTAGATTTATGCACATTTTGATGATGATCATTATCTCCAAAGCATAAAGTATATAAAATTGATGTGTCTTAGGTGGATAATTTATTAAATTGTGGTCTGATTTCAAACATTTTTTACCTTTACAAAAGATATAATATCTTTCATCATAAAATAGACGATAAAATGATTCTTTTGCTTATATCTGTTACTTGATTGTTCTTGAGACAAGTTTCATTTTTAATTTTGAGGAAAATTTTGAGTTAAAATAATTCTTTTTTTAATAATTTAAATATCTAATACATAGTGAGATAAATTATTAATTTTTATCATTTTATTAATCATTTTGTGTATGTATAAATATAAATGAATAGTATAAAGAATATTTAATTATATTATTTACGTTGTTTACAGGAACATAAAATTGAATACTTTTATAATGAGCTATACTGGTAATATAATCCATTTTTTTAATTCTGTTATACAATTTTTGATTAATCCCCATATTCTGTGTTTTGTAATATATTTTTTAATATATATTCATTGAAAATAACTATAAAAAAATACTTTATATTTTTATATAAAATATTTTTAAGTAATATTAATAATTTTTCTTTGTACATAGGTAAAGATACTGTTACAAAAAGAAATAGTTCATTTCACATCTAATATGCAATTTTATTGTGTGATATAGAAGCATGGAGAAGTTTTAATTTGCATGAATTTTTTTTATTGCATGATTAATAATAATGTTATATATGAAATATATATATTCATATATATGTACATACAAATATGTTGTTTTCTGTATATAAGTAGAATACTAAGTTTGTATTTGTTCAACTTCAGTTACATTGCATGGGAAAATTTTAAAGATATAAATTAGTAGATATTTGTAAAAATATTATTGCAATTGACCAAAACGTAACATAAAATACATAAATACTTATTTATAATACCCAATATATATTTATACGCACACACATACATCTATATTAATGAACATACACACAGTTACTCTGAGAAGTATTCGCATAAAGATATGATATATGTATAATTACTGTTATAATAATACAAATAGATAACTTGTTTTTCTGAAAGTTAACGTTTACAGTTTATAGTATTGACTTTAAAATATATAATAACATAATATATAAATTATAAGATTTACAGAAAAAATTAAATAACACAATCAACGTATATTACATCCTCAGAATTAAATGATGAAAATAAATTTATTCATATAATTCTCAGTGTAAGTACTTTGAACGATTAATTGAATAACCTTTTAAATTAATGATACATTGTAACTAATTGGGCATTCGATCAAAAATAATTAATTTCATCCAAGAAAATTATACAACTTCAAAGTAAGTCGAACAATTTTAGCTTTATTTTGTAAAAGTAACTCCTTGACTTCTTTTTGCCTATTTACATATGGATGTTTGTATGGACCTGCATATGGACATATGGATTTTTATTATACATCCAACAATAAAAGCACCCCTTCCAACCAATTCAACAATTGACGTTATCTTCTTTTTAAATAAATTTTTAGTCAGAGTTATTTCTTTACTATACTTTTTTTAAATCAGCAAAATGATTCTAAATCGTGTATTAATCTTTTAAACATGTATTAAGTAGAGGGAAACAAATTTTAAAGAAAATACGACATCATAATTAGAGAATGTACGATTCAATGATGTATTTGTTACTTGTTTGAATACTTTTGTGGTATTAAATGTGTGATGGTAGTTATTTAATAAAATTGTCTAAAATTTTGTAAAAATGTATTTATTTTGTTATCATATGTTTACAAACAAATAGATGTCAAATTAAGTATCCAAAAACGAATTTTTTGTTTATATGTTTGTAAAATTTAATATGTATACATTGTTTTGCATATTTATGAAAGTAGCTATGTGTGGATATTATACAGATACAAACACAACACCAAAATACACACTTCGACACACACCGACATACACCGTCAACACACACCGACGTACACTGAGCCACACATCGACACAAATACCGACACACCGACATACACATACTGACATACACACACTGACAAAGACCAACGCAAATATGGACACACACTGATACTCACCGACACACATAACACACACTACACACACCAACACACTCTGCAACACACACCTACACACATCAACACAAACATAACACATACACCGAGCCACACACCGATACACTCCGACACACACCGACACACACTCCGATACACACCAACACACACAATTACACACATTCAAACACAAAACGATACACACACACCAACATACACAGACACACTCCAATACATACACTCGCATACATATATCGAAGCATGCCGAACAATCACCGACAAACATCGACACACAACGATACACACACCGAATACCTACATACATAGACACATACACATACACACTAACACACACACACAATATACATACACACATTCATACACACACACAAATATATATATATATTTTCATTCTCACATCACACATACATACACACGCAAACATACACACACATACATATACACACGCATACATATACACACACATACACTTACACAAATACATCCACACATACATATACACAAACTCACATCATAAAGGTTGATGCGACGCCATTAGGGGTTGATGCGAAGCCATTAGAGGGTGATGCGAAGCCATTAGAGGGTGATGCTACATTATTAACTGCTGATTCAACGCTATTAAGGGTTGGTGCGACGCCCATAGTGGTTGAAGCGATGCCATTAGTGGTTGATTCGACTCCAGTAGAGGTTGTTGCTACGCTATTATGGGTTGATGCTACGACACATCATGGGTTGACGCAACGCCATTAGGGATTGGTGCGACGTCATTAGAGGTTGATGCGACACTTACATACACACACACATACACCATACTTACAAACACACACATACACATGCATACATTTACTCACACATACCCAACATACAAGTATAAACGTATATACATACACACATACATACGTACATACACACAAAAAAATATATTTTTTTTAATATTTGACGAATTGACAGGTTTGAAATTTGTATTTATTTAAAAAAACATATTTTATGTTTGTGTAGTACACAATTGTAAACATATATCGATCATATTTTCCTGAATTTTTGAGTAAATATATAGATTTTCTTTTTATTAAAAAGTAAAGATGTACAGAATTGTACCTAGAGCGAACTCAATGAATTCAATTTTCTATTCACTCAATTAAATGACGTTAATATGTAACATTTATAAATGCCATTCATATATGAATTACTTTTCATCAATAAAACTTTTGATGTTATTTAGCGCAACGATGGACCGTACTATAGACCGTCATCGCTCCAATATCATCATGGACCATCGTACATTCAAAGTCATCAGAGTCAGTCTGATAACGGAATCTTTTCGTCAATATCGAATGGAATCAGCAATTTTGTTAGTAATATATTTGGTTGAAAATGTCTGACTCACTTCTAGTTTTAAAATAACATGTACAGTTATGTAAGTTACATAACAGTTTATAGAAGTTTAAAAAACTGTACATGTAGAAAGAATTTACATTATTTATTTATATCTTTAGAAAATGTTTCCTTGTACGTTTTTTCTTATGTACGCCCCACCGTTGACGGCTCTTACGTTTTCTTTATACTTGTAATAAGGACTGTATTTTTCTGAAAAATGTATATATATATATATATATATATATATATATATATATATATATATATATATATATATATATACATACACATACATACAGAAGAATATGTATAGAAATGTACTTATGTATACATATATATAGTTAATATATTTTTAATAAGTACAATTTTGAATAACATGTTCAATTAATAAACAAGATGTATTTTTTTGAAAGTCTATTAAAATGCAACAAAAGTAAATTGTTTATATTTTGTTTATGTTGAAAATAAATATAATATAGAATTGTTTTACGAAATGTGTGTTTCAATTATAATCAACTGAGGATAGTGTAGAGTGATATGAGTTTAATGATATGAATTTACAGTTATATGATATGACATATAATTATTTATATAAATCAGTTGTTATTTTTAAGGAAAATTCCAACTTCATAAATGAGTGTTTTACTTTATAGACTACTCATCATTTATATAACCCTTTGAATGCTATGGACGCATATATGCGTCCGGCGAAAGCCTATCGGAGTGGAATGTGGACGCACATATGAGTCTGGTAAAAGCTATCAGCGAGGACTATGGACGCACACATACGTTTGGGATGTTGTCTCTATATTTATACACATGACAAGAGTATAAGTTATTGTTTGACATGGACACATATACTTACGTTCATTAGCAACGAGAGTAAACAAAATTTCACTTATATCGGCTATCTACTCTTCTGTTTCTCAGAGAGTCACTTTCTCAACGATAGACGGTTGTGATTGCTCCAGTAGCATAGTATAATATTATAGATGTGCTGTATATAATTTATTATATTGCTTTTTATCATTGTGATACCTTAAAAATGTCGAATAGTTTTGAGGAAATTATTACAAGAGACGACAGTGAAGTAAGTGAGGAGTTAGATTCGAAGGAGGAATATAATGAGCCGAGGAAAATATACCAATATGTTCCATTGTCATCTGATTATAAAGATGATGAAAAAGTATAAGTATTGGAATAGCCAGACATAGAAATAAAAATAAAAAAAGGAATCAGAGTACTGAGTATGTCTTTGGAAGAATAGTATTTAAATTCGGTTCCAAATATTGAAAATATCAACTGGGATGAAATGTTCGCAACATTTTCGTGGTCAGAGAAGAATTTGACACCTAGAATATATATGTTTGATGACAAAAATTCAGGAGTGAAGGGAAATCTGATTGCTCAATCCACACCTTTAGATGCCTTTCAGATTTTCTTTTCAGAAGAGGTAGTTTCTCATATTACAGACAACGCCAATAGCTTCGGCTTATAGCGGTACCAGGGGTTAGACGGGTCGTAAGCGCCGAGGGTAGTAATCCGGGCGTTCTGGCTGGATACGCGAGCTTGACAACGCACAGACTCATGGAGTGTAGGGATACGGAGATCATTATCCAGAGTATCGTTCCGAACAAAATAGTGCGCGTCCACAATGACGCAGTATCTTGTTCTGAAGTACCTGCAATCGTTTGAGTGAAGCGGGCGCGAAAGCCTAGGCTGGTGCCGCGTACGTCATCACCGGCCAAATAAAGCTCGTGTAGAGCAAGAGCTTACTACACGGTGATAATAGCAACCGGTAGTTGCGTAGGGGGTACAGTCGGTTTAGTTGTTTTATCGAGTACGTTGTCGGTGTGGCGTCTAAACGTCAATCTGTTATCGATCGCGACGCCGAGGTACTTGGCCTCGGCGACCCAATCGATTGTCGTGTCATTAAAGTGCAGGTCGGGAGGATCATCGTTTCTCTTCTTGGTAAATAGGAGCGCATCGCACTTCCTAGGGTTAACTCTCATTCGCCAAATACCGTAATATTCGGCGAGATCATCGAGTTGACGTTGTAAACGTGCGTGGACCACACCTACCTTCCACGATTGGGCGACGATGGCGCGGTGTCGTACGCGTATAGTGCAGTGGTCTGCCGCCTCCGCATGTCATTGCCATACAGATTGAATAGAACCGGAGCCACCACACTACCCTGCGGTACGCTAGCCACCATCAGTTTGACACTCAACCTCGCTATACAATACATCTTCATTTTATCTCAAGTATTTATTATTAATCAATAATAAGTAGTCGTTATGGAGGCGGTTGCTATGTAACAGTTATACACATATACATAAATCTACCTATCTGTATCCCCCCTCCCTCTTTCTCCCTCTCTCTCTATCTCTCTCTCTCTCTCTCTCTATATATATATATATATCAGTATGTCTAATACTTTCACAGTTGGAATTCGTGATTTGATGTGTCTAGTCGCACGTTTCATTGTAACTGCTGATACCGATCTTGTCCGAGTAACTTCTACTATTACTATTGATAATAAATTTAAATACGAAGTCTCTACACGTATTCTGTTCAATATTTGGCTAAATATTTGTTCAATTTTGTTGAAATATTTTTATTTATATGTATATTGATTTTCAATTTATAAAAGCGTCACTTATTTATATGCATATGAACGAACCATATCGTATGCGTATGCATATGGTTGCCAGACGTTGAATAATAACAGTGAAGTCACGTGAATGTCTAGTATCAGTAATTTTTTACGCGAAATTTTTTGCTTTTATGTATAGAAAAATGTATTATTGAGTGATTATTTAGTGCTTTTACTGGTAATTGTACAATGAAAAAGCGTTTTTTGAGATAAAAAAGACCTTTTTTTGCAATTCGTATCTTGTCAGTCGGTCGCCTTTTTTGTTTTTTCTTATTTATTGCAAAATCCTTGCTCCCCCGACGTAAAATCACGTTTTACATTGTAATATCAATTAATTTAGTAAAAAATTAGAATTTTTAAAGTGCGTTTTCACAAGTCCTTAAACTGAACTATTACCAAATCTGGACCAACATCGGAATTGTACAATAGGTTAAAACGGTTATTGTATCATTTTCAGTGTCAAGAAGTCCAAATTATAAAAAAAACCTACGAACTACTGGGCTAATTTTTATTATTAATCGTCAAATGGAAGACATGACAAACGTCATTAAAATATATCAAGAAGACGCATACGTAAGTATTCTCTTTTTGTTAAAATCAAATATGTAGAATTTAAAATAATCTCTGCAAATACAGTGGAATAAATAAATAACATAAGATATTAAATTTTATTAATAGAAAACATAATGTTTAAAAATGTATTAAGAAAACAGGAACATTAGAAATAATAATAAAATAAAAATATGGTAATATAATGTATATACGAAACAATATTAAAATTTATTTAAATACAAATAACAAAGATACCAACAATAATAATATAAAATGGAACAATGTAACATAAAATTGCTAAACAATACAACGGTATTACAATATATGAAAATAACAATGTATTAAATGAAAGAAAGTAATAGGCCAACAATAACATGATAATATAGACTCAACAAATTTTATATATAAAAGTACCAAATAATTTAAAACAAAATTATAAAATAACAACATTATTAAATTAAAGCAATAAAATACAAATAATCTATCAAACTATGATAGTATAACACACAAGAATAAAACAGAGTATTTATCTATGGTATAACAATTTAATTAATAGAAAAAAAATAACATTTTGATTGTCGATGAAAATTGTCACTTGATATTTAATGAAAAAGCAACAAGTAGAATGAACAACGATATTTCAACATTTAAAATTAATAAAATATGTATAAAAAATATTGAAATAATTTGATATTTTAAAAATTACATTTTTTCAATAAAATAAATACAAATCAAATCAAATTTTATTGTTACAAAGTTTGAACAACAGTGATTTTTACAATTTTGGATAGATCATTATTTTTCCTTAAGTTGCCTACATACATTGTGAACAAGCAAGTTTGGCAGAGGTCGTTAATAATCATGGCGGATGGGAATTTTTATTGTTTCTGAATTGTTGTTTATTCATAGAAAAAAATTAAAAAGCCTATATTGAATTGGGTAATAGTAATTGGGGTAATTTGATATTCATAGTTGCAGTTAACTCCTGCGTACGTTTTAAAATTCCAACTTTTTTCTGGTTGAACATTTTACACATGCTTTTTAGTGTCAAATAATATGCATTATTCAAAAAATATTTGTTTTTCATTGGCATCAATGTAGTTTATTATTAGAAAGAAATACGTGCGGTCATTTAATTCCGTTTTCATTTTTTTTTGATGGAACTTAGTGTTTAATAGTGGCATATATGTGGTTAATGATATTCAGAGTTATGTGGATTTGTAAAGAACGCCGGTATCGTTTGTTATCCAATTCATCTATAAGAGGTACATATAATTATTTTTATCGAATTAAATAATTTTAACTATCGTACACAAGTTGATCTTGTGTTATACTTATGCTTGCTGCTTCCTTGGTTTATGACTTAATTAAATTAGCATTTTTTTCAGGAAAGAATATGTACGGTTATGCATGAGGTATGATGTCTTGAGCATAAACATATACTTTTGTTTTATATTGACAATAATTTGAGGAAATATGAACTATGGAGCAGAGTCAATGTTAGTATTTGTCATCCTTTACTAGATTATAAAAGTACTGATTGACATGAAACCATACGTAAAATATTTCAAAATTGAAATCTTTTGTGCTTCGAAAAGGTCAGTGATGATGAGGTTATTTCTTTGTCATACAAGTTTTGTTTGTTGTTCTATTAAAAAAATTTAAATTGTTGATTGTAAATTTAATTAGTAGAGAGAAAAGCATTTATTGTTGTCTTAACTAGAAATATTCAAAAATTGTTTACTGATCATTTCAGTTGTTCTATGTGCATTTTGATGTCGATTTTATTATTCTTTAAGTAGTAATGCACAGAAAAATCATCTGAGCATGATGGTATTACTGTGATTGATGAAAATTTTATTTGTAAAACTTACATAAAGATCTTTTTTGTATAAATATGAATCAAAATAATTGAAGAATCTTAAACTTTTTATGAGGTATTTATAGATTTATCATTTTTATGTATAATATACAGTGATGGACAGAATTATTCACATTCTTAGAAATTTGAAGTAAAATAGCGTTTAAAAAATTTGTGTATAATAAATTTAATTTATTTACTCTACACAATTACTCATTTATTATTTATTGAAGTGTACAAAAAAGAAACAAAATAAAATATAAACAAAGAAAATATATATATAAATTTACATTAATAACTATATTTTGTTTGGGCATATTTTTTCACATATTTTAAAATAGATTAAGAAAAAAAGTTTGAACGTAGTTTTAATATCGTGTTGGTAACCCTTTTCTTTTAATTATTTCATTTAATCTGTTTGGCATTGATAAAACTAGATTTTTTTTATATCTGATCCTATGTTTTGCCATTCTTCTATGATGACTTGTTTAAATTGGGATTTATTCGAAATATGATGCTTTCTTGTATGCCATTCGACTTCTTCCCATAGGTGTTCAATCGGATTATGGTCAGGTGACTGTGGGGAAGTTGGCAAGACGGGGAATGTTGTATATAATACACAATCGATCATCAAAGGCTGTATGTTTCGGGTCATTGTCATGTAAGAAATAGACATTTTCCTCTAAACCCAGTTTTTGCACACTTTCTTTTAGGTTTTCTTTTAATATTTTTAAATTAGCAACATTGTCCATCGTTTGTTCAATGAAAATCAATTTACGTACACCTGATTCATCCATACAGCCTCATACCATAACTCCTCCATCACTGTGCTTTACTGCATTTTTAAGATTTTTCTCATTCAAGTCTATATTGCGTTTTCTCCAAACTAATGTTCTGCCATCACATTGAAAAATATTGAATTTACTTTTATCCAAAAACAGTACTTTGGTTCAAAATTGATCAGGCGTATTTTTGTATGACTGAAAATTCTTTCTAGCGACTCTTGCTTTAAACCCAGCACGATGTAGGGTTCTGCATACTATTTTCGGATGTATTGTTAAATTCTTCTCTGATTTGTGCAGGTACTTCTGAAGAAGATAATTTCGGATTTTTTTTTATTTTCTAACAATAAGAGCTTTTTTTCTTGTACTAAGTATTCACCTCCGACCACTATGTCGATGACTGTATAAATTTTTACTATTCACAAATCGTTTTACGATAGTATAACTGTTTCTTCCAGTTATTTTTCTAATTTCACTAAAGGTTTTATTTTCTTTTCATAAATGTAAAATGATTTTTTTTCAGCTTCGGTGGTATCTTTTCCTGTATGACCCATTATTAAGTAAAGGCCACAAAACTACTGAAATAAATAAATGTTTTCTATGCAGTATTAATGAGAATGACTGTTAAGTGCATTATAAATGGGATTTCCCCAATTTGTTTTTTGTAAAGAGAGTTTGTACAGGTTTTAACATACTTTAACAATTTTGTGTGAAAAATATGTCCAAGCAAAAGTATGGTTTATAATTTAAACATATGTATATTTGTGTGTTTATATTTCATTTGGTTTCTTTTTTTGTAGAATTTTAAAAATAGTAAATAAAAGAAAAATTTTTTTGAGTAAATAAATTGAATTTGTTATAAATATATATTTTAAATACTATTTTACTTTAAATCCCCAATTGTGAATAATTCTGTCCGGCACTATATACGAGAGTGATTAGTATTAAATTAATATTAAATATAATGATGATAATTGGCTGTAAATTGATGTGCTATTCATTAGAAAATTTTAATTTTTCAATTATGAGATTCATTGTTATATTTATCACTGCCGTAGAATTTTCTTTTGATATTGGTGATCTGAATTTGGGTGCATGTTTTCTATTTTTACTTCAGTTTTTCATCTCTTGATATATTGAATACTTAAGGTCATCAAAGTCTGATTTTTAAATACGATGATATTGTTTATCAATGACTGAATATGACAGGAAAGTCTGGCAGATAAATAAATATGTATTATCATTAACAAATAAAAGCTGTTGGTCAACAATGTATTCATTCTTTTATCTGTTATAACAATTTTCATTTTTTAAATAAATTTTAATTTTTGTTTTAAATTTTATTTACAGGTATAGAATCATTATTTTGTGCAAATATGAATGATAGTTAATTTCAATGAGCTGTGTACTTATAAGTACTTGTAACTTGAATACTTATAGGTAAATAATATAAAAAGTATATTTCTTTATCTGCTTGCTATTTACATAAATTGAGTAGTTGATATTTCTTTTTAAAAATGAAGGTTTTCTTAAAGAGTATAAGAGTATAGAAATAATGTTTAAAATAAATGAAATTGAGATATCCTTTATTTAATATTATATTCTATAAATGTAACTATTATGAATTTAAAATTATATATATAATGTGCTGGGGGGGTATATTCATGACCAAAAAATCAACATATACAAAACATAAGTGTAAAATGTGGTAATAATGTATACATATATAAAAAATAATACAGAATTTTTATGATGATTATTTAGTGGTAGTAAATTGATAGTTTCATTTGCGAATTGTTTAATCATGATATTTATTTTCACATATTAATTTGACTTTATTCTTTCAAAAGTGTTCTGTCGTTTATTGTAATCATTCTTGATTGTACCATACTGATTTGAGAGTGATAACCACCTATTACAATGTGCATAAGCTTTCCCTTAATATTTTCTTCAGACTTGATTTTTAAATGATTGATTTCAAAGATAGAACTGTGGCTCCAATTCTAGGAGGTATATCTTCTTTGCTGCCTTAATTTGTCTGATTTGTATAAATACATTTCATAGGCTGTTGTGTGGGATGGCATTCATCGTAAAATAGTATACATTGATAATGAGATATAGTGCTTTGTTAAGGAAAATGTGTAATTGCTTGAAGAAAATGAACATGTAAGTGCAAGGTGATGCTGCTTATACCTACTAATTCCCAAGAGTGGAAAAATACTAGTTTTGAAATACAACAATAGTATATGGTGTAAAATACTTATAATAAGGATGTTATAATATGAAAAGTGTTGCCACGGAGATAGGGTAACCATAAATTGAAATTATGAAAGCGGGATACTAAAATTTTTTTGAATTTTTTTCTCGCCAATTATTTTTTGGAAAAATAATAGCTATAATAAAAAAAACATCATTTTGTGGTTATTTTTTATCGAATCAGTAATATCTGCCCCAAAGGCAATGCATTTCCTAAGATCTATTCCATTTTCAGACATTGTATTATGATTTTTGATATTTCATAATATGAATTCTGTAGGCCTTGAAAATAATGTAACAAATACTTGTTTACTATTGTTTTAAAACTGATTGTTGCTATAATGAATAACAATACGTGTTACTTCTTGACTGATTATTGAGAACTGAACTGAACTTACTATTGAAAAAGAAGTAAAGGTAAAAAGCATAGATAAAGTAACTCTAGATGACAAGGTACGGGTTAAAAATCTATGGCATGAAAACGATGGATTGGGGGGTGCGGGGTATTATTTTTGCGGACTTAATTAGATGGCACTGTCCGCGCTATATTTGTGCGGGAGGTTTGAATACTTCAAATTTGAATATTAGCGCTAATGTACATACCCATTCAGCAATGTTTAATTTTAACACATTTAATAATAATTCTAAAATAATGAATTCGATATAAAATACAAAATTCAATACTTTAAAATTATTACAGAATTGTGTTAAAATTAAACATTTTTGAATGGATGTGAATATATAATAAATTTAAATTTTCTTGCAATCATACTATTGTATGATGCTGTTTACAATTAACAAAAAAGACAGTTATTTATGTAACTTATTTATTTTAAAACTATACTTAATACTAACAATAAATAATTAAACACTAATATTGAATAATTAAACACTAATATTAAACAACTAAACACTAATAATAAATAAATAAATACTAATAAAAAATAAACAACACTTAATAACTAAACAGCACGGTCTGGAAAAGATTTTCAAAAGTCTAGGAATATCGAAATAGCTAAAAACAACCTCAGAATTATTAATTTGAATCAGCAATATTATAATATAGGAATGGACGAACTGTGAAGATTAATTTAATTTGGATAGTTTTCTTTTTTTATTTCTTATATCTACCAGTTTTCGATTTTCACGTTTGCAGTACCATGGAATTGAGATAAAGCAAACACCTTTAATTATGCACAACTTCACGGTTTCATTATGATTGAACATAAAAAGGAAAAATCTACAGCAGTGTTGATTACATCTGACACTTGTTTAAATATGTTCGCTGTATTTGAAATAAGTGGTAGCATTTTTTCAACAATAGTGACAACATTACCAACAGCAATCACAACATCCTCAGTTGGATATGTGAGACTCGTCTTGCCGTCCTTATATTCTTTCATCTCAATAAATTGATTGCACAATGAATCTGTACAATCAGATATTAATGATTTGATACAAGACCCACAATTTTGTTTTTTTAAAATTCGTCTAACAATAAAACCAGCGACGTATGCCACCGACAAAATATGATATTCACCACATAATGTCGTCGATTCAACAAATTCACATAATTCGGAAATACAGTTGCTGAAAAATCAAAAGACGAATTTCGTACTAATGACTCTTCAACAACTATATTCGGATTACATACATCCTGTTTGTTAGAAGAATTTTGAAAAAAAAGTGTCCGAAAATCCGCTAAAAAATGCATTTTATCATCTTCACAGTTAGAACCATTAATTCCAAAATTAGTTATGTTATTTACAACACAACTTTTATATGCAGATTCAAACTGTTCTGCGGTAGGATGATCGTTACCCCCTGAGCAAAAGCGAACCAAGCCAAAGAAATTTTCTAAAGGATCTTGATTGAAACTTCTTGCCCGAAGATAACGAAATCCTTGAGTTTTTAAAAATTTCCTTATTCCCCGGATTGCTCTCAGTGTTATAATCCATCCATTTTATGAGGGAGGTGTAAGGAGCCTTCCTGACTTTCTCAAATACACCCAGGAATTTATCACTGCTTCATTTTTTCCCCAAAACCGTATATGCTGTGAAGTTCTTGAAATGCAGCACCGGAGATCTTTTCCATTTTCAGGAGAAACACTGACTCCGTTGAGACTGTCGAACAATGAGTCGACAGTCTTTACAAAAACTGCGGTAGCCAGTGCTTCTCCTGGAAGAATCGCTTGTGACACAAGGGTGTTAATTCCGGCAGCCACCGAATGACTCATCACCTGTGCTGCTAAAGATACCTTCTTACTTCGCATACCTGGAGACAAATGGGCTTCTGTTAATTTGGGCAATTGCCGATAGAGAACATTGCCCATATCAACTTCGTACAATTTTTGAATATGAGTCCATTTGGCTTCAGCGAAGAAAGAAATGTCCCCCAATGCAACTTCACAGCGTATATCGTGTTTCATGAGCTTATTCCGGGTGCATTTGAGTAAATGGGGTAGATCAAACACTGTAAAAATTGCTCTACCTTCGAAACCAAAAAAGGGGTCTTCTTTTTTCAATTTTAAGGAATTTAATGCTTTCACATTATTGCATCCCATATCGCAAACCGTGCACACAACTCGAAGTCCAGTTGACTCTACTCGCCGAATAACTCAATGATCATTCGTGACAAATGATCTGAAGTTAAATTTCGACAAAAGTAGTAGGCAATTGGTTGCTTCCAGCTACGTCTCACACCTTGCAACATGAAAACCATAACGCTATTTGTATATTTCTTCCCTATGAATCCGGTGTCCATGTCAACATGCCCAGTAATTCTATCAGCACGTTGGTCATACGACAACCCCTCGCGAATTGACATTTCATCAAACATCAATGAACAGAAGTTGTCGTTGACCTTTAAATTACTGACCATGCTAGTTAGGTACGACATGATGTAGTCGTTCACATCTGGTTTCAAAGGGATCAACATCAAAAGAGTCCTTAAAGTATTGATCGATGGTAAAGCAATTAATTTACGTAATAAACGATAACCTTTTGGGCTTCTTTTCCAGAAAGACAAACACAGCAACTTTTCTTCTTCAGTCCACCGTCTGCCTGACTGTGCCACACCCCTGACACGAAGCTATAAAAAATATACATATGTTTATTAATTTATAAACGACAATGTAAATATTTAATAATTTGAAAAATTAATACCTGTGAGGCCAACAACATTCGGGCTGTAGCAGGAAGATCTTTGAAAATTAAATTCAAGTGATCTGCACTGCTTCGTAACAACGCCTTTATATGTTTCTTATTTTTTGCACAAACACGTTTCAGAGTACAGATATATTTTTGTTTCTTTTTTAAAATCTTCATAATTTTTTCTGTACTCGACGTGTTTGGCATTTCCTTCCTAATATCTCGAAGAGATATTAGTGTTGGTTTCTAAAATAGAAATAAAATTAATAGATTTTGAACGTCAGATGTATAAATCATGCTAAAGAATAACTACTTACACGAGATTTTTTGGAAGGAACAGCTAATAAAGGCGTTGGTTGTTGGCACTCGTTTCAATCGAGTTTGTATGGAGTGTGGCAATTTCTGACGGCTCCTCTAAAGTTGCGATCTAAAATATACATATATTATATTCTATGTATTATTATATCATATAATATTGTACTATATTATGTTATAATATAATTTTTTATAATTTTACAAAATGAATTATAATATTAAAGTTGTGAATACTTACATTTACTGGCAGATCGATCTCATCTGCAATGGTAGGAGCAATCGGTGTTTCCATCGTGCTGGTTGATGGAAACACTGCAGACGGTGGCTAAAATTTAAATAGCACTTATTATACAAATGTTTATCGCTACTCAAAAACAAATTAGGTACTTTCGGATCAATGTCTCACATAGCATGATTTTGAAAAATTTTTATTTTTCAAAACCGTATCTAATAAACCACTTTATTTATTTTTAACAGATGTAGATGATGTTAACAATTTAAAAAAATATATACCTGTCTCTCCAGCACAAAGATGGGACGGCTGATCTATTCAAGCGGCTTTGTTGGGAATTGGTAAAGTCGCTTATTTTAAAATGATGGCTACACAATCTCATCATTTTTGATGCAGCATCAGCATGTTCTTCACCAATTCCCATTGCTTGAAGCCATAGTCGTGCTCTACAATACAAACAGAATTACACATAAATAACTATTAACAATGAATGTTAACAAAATTAAAATATAACTCACCTGAATTTCGTCCTTGGGCAATAAAATAATTTATCCCACGGGACATCGCAAATGTAACACGTGCGACGAGCAAAATTCATTCTTACAGTGTGCAAACAGCGATAATAAACAATATTAAACAAACGAAATTTTAAACATTGTTTTGCGAAGAATGCAATTTTGTTCGACCAATCAGAGGCATTTATATTTGTTCATGTTCTCTGCCAATAGTAAAACGATACATAAAATGATTTACAAATCGAACAACTGACGCCACCTATTTAAGTCCGCAAAACTAAATAGCATGCTCATATTTTGCTGTTACTTTGACCGCCCTGGTAAAAAGTGAGTTTATTGTTACTAGTTGTATACATACGATCTGAACAGTTTTTCGATTACTATAAGATAATGCATGATAAGGCATTTCCTCCTAGCCATAGGCTTTTCAAGTGTGATTTGACCTAGTTAACCTAGTTAAGCGATCTGAACTAATTAACTATTTAATTGCTTTTGGCATTATTCCTTGTATTTATTATCAAGTTCGTGGCGTCGGAAAAATTTTCAAAAATCGACTTGACCGGGCTTGAAAACTAACTTATGAGTTAACTAAAAATAACCCCAACACTATGGCCGGGTGTTACCCCCGATGTTCAATTCACATGAGAGTGTTTCTGGTTTGGATATTATTAGTGTTCGCAGGCACTGATTCACTATGTTTTTTGTCACTAGCGTTTGTTCACTATTTTTCGTGGTTTGTCACAGGATCGCGGTTATGCACTTGATTCTTCACTGCTTTCATGGAAAGCAGTGACGAAATTCAATAAGGGTGCTCGACTTGTTAAGTGGATCGCTGAGCTGATCCAGTTTTGCATTTAGGGCCCGGAGGCCCTCCGTGATCTTCTTAATATCGATCCGCCGATGTAGCTCTTCCAGTTCGTTCATGAGGGCGGCGAGATCACTGATTCCAACAGCGGAGCGGGTCGCAGGATGTGTCGTTGTCGTGAGAGGTTCACGGCTGCGGAGAAGTGTAGGTGTGGGCAGTGGGAGGTTGTCGCTGGCTGCTGCTGGCAGGATTGCCGGCGGCGAGGTCTTCGTATTCGTGGCCGGTGAGAGGGCCAGTAAGAGCTTGCGCTTGTCTGTTTTGCTTTCTGCAATGTTCAGCGTATTTTACATACTCCGGGCATTTCTTATGGTTTTCGGTGTGAGCCCCTCCGCAATTTATGCGGATGGCCGGCTTGATCTCAGGACTGGGACACTCCTTCGATGGGTGTTCCTACGCGCATTTGACGCAGATACTGCGACGATTGCAGTTGGTGATGGCGTGGCCAAACGCTTGACACTGGAAGCACTGAGTGATCCCGGATGTCTTGTATTTGGTCCAGTACACTTTGCAAGTAAAAAGATACCTGACCTTGGTTATGCTCCTAGTGGATGTGCCGCGGGTAAAATTCACTTTACAGAGGGGTAGCCTTTCCTCCTCTTTAGTATGCATGTGGCAGCATTTATTAATTCGCATTCCGCTCTTAATATGGCTTCCGCTACCCGGGCCGGCTGATACCGCGGGAGTCCGCCTAAAACCATAGCAACTGACTTATTATTGGGCAAGGTGTATGAGTAGAACATCCCCGCCTTCAGATGCCAGATGCTTCTTCAATAGTGCATGGTCATCGATGTTGTGGCAGGTTGTGCGCACCCTGCACCCGGGGTACTTGTAAGTAACGTGACCTTTGGTGATGCTGTTGATCAGCTCTTCAAAGGCGTCGTGGTCCCGACTTGTTGAGTTTTTACTACCGTTTATATACTGTTCTCTGCATGATGAAATTGTGTGACCAGATGCATCACGACAGGGATGTGTAAAATACATTAATCAGAGCGGATACATAACACCTCCCTCCTTAAAAATGAACATATGGTCACATATGTTTGTTCTACATTAAATATACAATAAACAGATAACATAAATCAGTTAATAACTTCTTTTAAATTATGCCAGATTTCTAAATCTCAGGTTTATAAGAGGTTGAAAGTAATGTATACTGAATCTTTGTGGTTGAAATAAATAAATATTTCTAAGACGAATGAATTGATACAAATCCATCTGTTGATTTTATTGGCAATGGAATTAGATTCTATTCGTTATGAAATGATATATAATAATTTATTGTTTTTATAAAAACTTGAAATTCGATTATATTAACTAGATACGCGTATATAATTATAATGGGTCTGCATTTACGCGGTTCCATCTGTAAAAGCATATTTTATTCGTTTAGTATTGACTTGGACGGATTTATTTTTTATTTCAATCGATACATTAATTGGTGAATGTATTTTTATGATTTCGTATGGACAGTTATATTTTTGAGTTAATTTTCGCGATTTGTTAATTTGTTCATTTAGAAGATAGATTTTATCACCGATTTCGAATTTTCTTAGTTTCTTATCTTTATTAAATATTTCTTTAGTTTTTTTCTTTCTCTCTGATTAAATTATCTCTGGCGATTTCGCGAGATTTAGTTAATTTCAATTTTAAGTTATTTAAGTAATTATCATTTGTATATTTGAATTCAGATTTTTATGATAATGAATTAGGGAGTTCGAGTAGGATACCATATATTAATTCGTGAGGTGTTAGTTTGGTAGCTGTATGAGGAGTTGTGTTATGACTGAACATTGCGAACGGTATCCATTCATCCCAGTCGGTTTGATCTTTATTCGTATAGTTACGAAGATAATCTGCTATGTGGCATGACTACGTTCTAAAACACCGTTGGTTTGTGGATGATAGGCACTTGTTTTTATTCTATTGTATGTTCTGTAAAATCCCTAGGGATCTCCAATAGGTGAGTCGTGATATGTCTTTAATATATCAAGAATTTCTTCTGACTTAGGATTTTCTATGAAATTTTGATATTCTGAACGAGATTCGATTCTTGTTAGATTAATTTGTGTATCGCTAATTCTCATACGAGACAATGCGAAGGCATTACGATTTAATTTTCCTGATTTATAATTTATTTCTTTGGGCGTTTTCGGCTTAGGAAAATTTGTGATTGAATTGATTTTTGTAGGATTTGGTTTGACATCTTCTTTACTAATGATATGTCCGAGATATGCGACATCATTACGCATGAATTCACATTTATCTGGCTGTTCATTATTATTTAGAATAGTGGCATATGCTTTGTCCGTTGAATTATAATTACTTACTGAATGAACAGATGCAATGGCACAGGATAAATGAGCTCCAGGTAAATTTTCGATTTCAGGGATCAAGCCTTGTTTTATTTGATTTATGTTAATAATAGTTTCTAATCTCGGTTTTAGGATAAAGATAGGCTTGGATATTTCGTGTTTTATAGGAATAGAATGATTGGAAATAATTAGTTGATTATTTTTATAATCGATTCGTGTCTGATTGAATTTAAAAAAATCATGTCCTAATAATCCATCGAGGGGTATATTAGTTTTTTGACTTGGTATAATATGAGATTTATGCTTTAATAATTTATTGTTCACATTGAATGATAGGTTGACCGTTCCGAGTGTTTTAGTAGGATCCTTAGTATTATTTATACCTTTAAGAATTAAAATCTCGTTTTCATATACCGGATCGGTTCCTTCGATTGAGTCTAATTTTATTAAAGAAACATCTGCGCCAGTATCCAGAAGTAATTTTAGAGTTTTATTAGAATTTGCAGATTGGATACATGGAATTTATATAAAATCAGTAATGTTTTCTAGATTTAAAATGAGTGTTATGGTTTACTGAAGATGGATTTTGTTTCTGTCTATTTTGATTAACGAAATCTCTTGTATAGCATTCTGAGATTAAATGCCCCTGTTTTTTTACAATAGTTACAAATTTTATTAGAATTGAATTGATTTATTTCTGGTTCTTTTTTTATGTGAGACGAATGTATGTGTTTGGAATGTCTGATCTAGATTGATGAAGAGTAATGGAGTTTAGTTTGCGAACCAATTCACAATGATTAGAGTCTATTTTGTTTTCTATTAAATTCAATTTATCTTTCAGTTGATGCATGTTTTGACTGAATTGCGTTAAAGTAGATGATATATTAGTTAACTTAAAATTGCAGAACTGTCCAAATTCAATTAGTATTGTTTATTCTCTGATTAAGCAGTTCCGTTGACATTTTAATTTCTTCACAATCTCGACTTCCACAGCTGTCTGGTTGATCTTGGGGGATTAATTCCTGAAGGTTTGATATAATGTTGTTGACATTTTTTATTACATCTATTTTCATCTTTAGCTAGACTCAAATCAGGCTGGCCGCAATCAATCTCCTCTTGAGTTTTCTCATCTATAAATATGGTTTTATCACTCCCCAAAGTAGAAAATCTATCTTGTGAAGTTTTTTAAAGTTATTAAATTCATAGGGTTCATCAGATATGATCTCTACAATTGGAATCGGGCGCAAATTGACCTCCAAATTCTCTGTTAGTGTTTTTTATTGGATTTCTAGCCATATCTTGATTGCAATCTATCTTGGTCCTTTCATCTGAAAATAAAACTTTCTTATGCTCTTGTGTTCTCATATCTGAGTGAATCTTAGAAATGCCAGTTATTAAAGATGATTTAGGTTTGAAAGATTTGATTTTATTTAACATAATGGAAGTAATTTCATCTTCTTCATTAGTCAATTTGACAATTATTTTTACTGGTACGTCTTTCTTTGTTGGTTCTGTGTCTGGAGTTTGTGAACTTGAACTTAAAATTATATCTGTAGAAGCCTCAATACTACCAACTACTGGATTAGGGTTGCATTCACTCATTTGGAAGTCAAGATCTTCTAGCTGCTCGCATAAAACCTCCTCAACAGGATCAGTTGTTGATTCAGAATATCTATATGATATTCAATGTAACTATGAATATTGGTAACTATGAATAAATGGATATTAATTTTGTTTTTCACCATCAAAAGTGGATACAAATTTGATTAAAGTATCAAATGATAATTTAGATGTTGCCATTATAATGATATAAATACACAAAACAAAATATATAAATAAAATACAAAAATAATGATGCGTTGATAAAAATGAAATGAATTGAGTTCAAGTAAAGAAGTAACAAGTTACAATAATATGGTAAACGTGATTATTTGGATTATGTTCGTATGATGTCTTGAAGAAGATGTCAGCTCGAACTAGTAAAGAACAATGAATGTTACCCAGTTGAACAGTGACATTAGTTTCTTAGTAGACGTTGTCGATTTGAACTGATATAGAACAGCGAATGTTGCTCAGTTTAACAGCGACAGTAGTTTTCAGACCAGCAGATATTGGATCTTCCAAGTTTAAATGATAAAAATCAACCGTTGTAATACTTGCTTCAGCAGTTATTTTCCCACGTTGTTTTTACCGTTGGATAACTTGCTTAAGAGCAATTTATTTGTACACGTTATTTGGAAATAATCCCACTTCTGACACCAAATTTGTATGTTATATTTTGGATATTTTATAACATAAATGTTGCAGGTTTAGAATAAAACACAACAAATATTTTTTTACTATTATTGTTTAATTGTTCTTATTATGATGGAATGATTCTAATTGAGATGTGTTTTTATTCTCTCCGTAAGTAGAAATAAGAAAATCTTTTAATTGCTGATACGTAGCAAAGGAGTAGTTAACGATCGTATATCTAGCTTTTCCAACTACACAAGGAATTATATATTTTAATAAGGTAGATTGTAAAGAAGAATGGCATAATTCAAAAGCAGTATCACAATCTTTAATAAATGGATATAAATTTTGTTTTTCACCATCAGAAGTAGATACAAATTTGATTAAAGTATCAAATGATAATTTAGTTGTTGCCATTATAATGATATAAATACACAAAACAACCAAGACGTTATTTGAAATTTGGAGTTCAAATGTTTCTTCTACGTTTAATGTTTCATCGTTACGAATGGTTATGGTCTTGTTCTTTGATTTGAATATTTTACATTTTATATATATATATATATATATATATATATATATATATATATATATATATTAAAATACATAGAGTTACTATAACTATTATAATATAAAATATGATAGAAAATGAGGAACTGTGTCTGATAATTACCGGATCGTTTTTGATTCGGTTTAAGTCATCATTAAATTTATTTAATTT
This sequence comes from Acanthacorydalis orientalis, assembly GCA_034766995.1. Classification (NCBI taxonomy): domain Eukaryota; kingdom Metazoa; phylum Arthropoda; class Insecta; order Megaloptera; family Corydalidae; genus Acanthacorydalis; species Acanthacorydalis orientalis. Next base: position 54,347,549 of record CM068313.1, read on the forward strand.
AATAGACGTTTCTTGAAAGCTTTTAAGGTCTATATTGGATAGATGTATTTTATCTAATTTTTCTAAATGGTTCGAGTGTTCATTTATCAGACAGCATTCGTCATTTGTAATATCAATTGTGTTTAAAGGTCTTTCATATTCAGAAATAATATAATCGTTAGGAATAAGTTGTTCCGCGTCAGAATATGCTTTACACGATTTGTTTAAAGTTAAAACACCCGTTTGGTATAAGTTAATATTAATATCTTTGGAATTGCATGAGACCGTTAGTTTCGTAGGGTCTGATAGAGAATATAACCATTTATTGTTGACTAGTCTCTGTCGCATATTAAATTTTCCTTTAATTATTCTTGTTTTACAATCTTTTGGTATTTTCTTTAAGTATTTGACAATTAATAAGGTTTCGCAATTGGTATTTGTATATACTGAATATGAGTTTGCCTTTTTACAGATATAATGTTCCTTAGGTATAGTTTTACAATTATTTAAATTATCTAATGATACATAGAGCGTTTTGTCTTGTGATATACCTAAGTACATGTTATTAGGTATTATTAAGGAAAATATATTAGATTCATTATAAGGAATTGGTAAAGGATTTAAATTGTATAGATTATATTCTGTGATATCAACTAATGGTAATTTAATGATGAATATTAATTTTTCTTTAATATGAAAAACTGTCAATTCTGCTAAATCTAGGAGAATATGCATGTTTTCACGTTTCATTGGAATGGAAAATTCTAGTCCGCTAGGTAATTTCGTGATTTCTTTAGTTAATTCGTCATATAGGATCTTGGGAGAGAGTATTTCGGGGCGGACGATATTAATTTTCGAAAATAGTGTAGCATCCAATATGGAAGTGATTTCTTGTTGTACGTTATTCATGAATTCATTTAGGATTTCTATCTGATTTGTTATTAGTATGCTTAAATGATTGAGATTAATTTCTTCTGAGATTTCATTCAAAATAACATTTATAGAAACTAAATTTATTCTTATTATATGTTCGTTATGTTTGACAAGAGATAGTGTTTCGTTAACGTTTTCTAAGGTATTTTTCGTGATATGTATTTGTTCTTTAATCAGTTCTGTGAATTTTTCATCGTCGTTTGTTACTTTTTCGATTGCGGTGTCGTAATATTCCGCGTTTTCTGCATCTAATGTCCCGAATATAGTTTTGAATATAGTTCCTATTCCGTCAATCCATCCTCGTTTATATCGTTTCTTTGTTAAATGTTCAATATTTTCTAGATTGTCTTTTATAGTGACTAAATTTTTTGGGAGACGTTTCAAGAGCTTTTTGCATATTTCGAATTCGTTAAATTTTTTATCGATATCATCGCATTTATTGCTTATGTCGTAAAGAGTTTGTTCTACATAATAAAGTTGATATGGTATTAAAGAAGGATTTATATACGTTATTATTGTCCATTGATCATTATTGATTTTTAGTTTTCCAATTTGATCATAATATAGTCCGTTTCCGTTGGTTATTTTTTCATATATTTGAAGATGTGCGATCGCGAGGTTCATACAAAATCTGAAATGATTAAAGGTTTTATTCGGTTAATATGAACTTTCTTTTGCCGGTTCTTTTCAACTTTTAAAATAACATTTTGATTTTCATGAATTTGAATTATTTTATAAGGTCCGGTCCAATTATTTGCTAATTTCTTACTTTTTGATATAGGTGTGTTAGTTGCTTTTCAGTATACTAAATCTCCTATTTGGTAATTTAGGATATTAACTTTCTTATCATAACGGTTTTTTGAATTTATTTTTGATTTGAGTGTCTTTTCTTTAGCGACGGCTTTAGTAATAGCTAATTTAAGTTTTAATTGATTTATATAATCATAGTAAGTCGGTTTTGGATTCGGATTTTCTATCGAGCTAGGAAGTAATGGTTACTTTCCAAATACTAATTCATAAGGTGTGAAAGATGTAGTGGAATGGTTAGTGGTGTTGTAACAAAACATTGCGAGTGGAATGTACTCGTCCCAATTAGATTGATCTTTTTCAATAAAATGAGTTAGGTAGTCCTTTAAGGTGGAATGTGATCGTTCGAGTGCTCCGTTAGTTTGAGGATGATATGCAGTTGTTTTCAAATGATTTATTTTTAATAATTTCATTAATTCTTTCATTATATTACTAGTAAATTGAGTTCCTAAATCTGTTAAAATTGATATTGGAAATCCAAAGTGGGAAAAGTAATGTATAAGTTTATTAGTGATATGTACTGTTTCTATATCTGTCACCGGGTAGGCTTGTGAAAATTTTGTTAAATCGTCTTGAAGAGTTAAGATATATTTATTTTCTTTAGAGGTTTCGGTTATTGGTCCTACAATATCTATAGAAATTCGTTCAAAGGCTCGATTCGAAGTGGTAGTAATTTCCATAGGTGCTCTATATGTTCTTCGATCGGTTTTATTTGTTCTACAGGGTACGGATTCTTTTATGTAGTTCTGTCTATCTTCTTTCATATTGTTCCATTTATATCTGTTTTTAATTCTGTTGTATGTTCGGTGAAATCCAGAATGTCCTGATGTCGGAGTGTCATGGGTTTCTTTAAGAATAGTCTGAATTTGTGTTAATGATGGTATTATTATTTGATTATGTTTTATTGTGATTTTAATATTCGTGTTCCTGAATATGAACTGTAATATTTCTTTAATCTTAATAAAAGGTACATTGTCAAATGGGTTTTGAAAATTTGGTAGACTAATTTCAGTAACGTCGTTCTCAATTAAGGTTAGTTTTAAGTTATTAAGAGTTTTAAATATATCTTTAAGAGAGGCTTTATCGTAGAAGTGTGGGAGTGCACAGCGGCAGCGGCAGGAGAAGTCAGGTTAAATTAAACGCAATTGAAGTTTATAATAATACACTATATTAGTTTTCATTAATCTTTTAACCGAAACGAAAAACAAATGAAACTTGTTTTTTATTATCACGTCTGTCCTACATCCGAACTGATTGATCCCGAAACCAGTAATCCTCTTGCTTTTTCAATACAGTTCCGACACTCATTGTCAGTCTAAATTCACTTTACAAACATATTTTTCATTCGTACAACAAACAATCTTTAAAATAAAAATATTCAACAATTAACATCCGATTGTCGCTGAAACATACTACAATAACGACACTCTCTCACACACCGATACAGAATATCGTTTTATTGGTGTCTGTAGCTTGGCCGCTACAGAAGTTTGGTTTTGTGAAACAATGGAAGTATCTTCTAGAATTATCGATTTTTGATTTTGATGCCCTCGAACTGTCTGCGTGCGGCTGCGAGTTTCTCCGGTGCGAGTCGTCGGGGATTTCTTACTGCCGGTTGTCCAGGTGTTGTTTTGATGTAGTGTCTCGTGCTGTGACGTATTTTGGGTGCGCGGCTGTCGGAGCGCGTGACCTCTGGAAAATCGGCAAGAATATCATGGTATGGTGTGTCGCCGGAGATTACTTTTACACTTGGCACGTCGCTGGAAAACACCCGTTCTCGGGACGTGAGTTTCGTTATTTTGTCGACGAGCTGTCCATCTTGTGCGACGACGAGGAGCCCGTAGTGTGCCAAAAAGTCCATACCGACGATTGGTTTTGTCACGTCGGCGATGACGAAGTTCCAGGTAAATGCGCGTTGCGATCCTAGGTCGAGTGTTAACGCCGTTCTGCCGTACGTGGCGATGGTAGATCCGTTGGCCGCTGTAAGTTCGTAACCCGTCTTCTTTGTCGGGCCGTGGATCAGCGCTCGTGGAAAAACGCATAGATCGGCTCCGGTGTCGATCAAAAAGTATTTCTTTGTCTCTCGATCTTTAACAAAGGCGTCTCTTGGCTCTGGTCGCTCGCCGCCATTAGCGATTGCCGTGTTCGTTTCCCGAAAACTTGCACGGTGATCGGCATTTCCTAGCGTCGACTCCGAACGTAGCGTGATACCAGCAGATATCACTGTCCCCTTGTTTGTTTTGTGAACGGGAGCGATCGCGTGTGCGCGCTGGCGAGCGTGAAGCGTTTCGACGTGTGAAACGCCCGGGTGAACGTACGCTGCTCACATGCTGCTCGAGCTTGTTGATTTTTCGGCTCAGATCCACGGCGAGCTGCGTAAACTTTTCCACGAGCGTTTTTTCTAGGGTCGATGTAGACGTTTCCGCGATTTGAAACCCGTTCCTCGGTGCCAGAGCGTGGATGTAATCCGCGAGTTCGGCTGCGTCGTCGATCGATTGTTTCTTTTGGGTGGCCATCATCGGTTGGATGTGCGCGGGCAGCTGACTGATCCAAATCGTGCGTAAAGCTGCTTTGGTAAACGTGCTGCCGCCCAGAGAGCGTAAGTCACGTAACAAAAATACCGAGGGCTTCCTGTCCCCGATGGCTTCGTTCTCCAAAAGTTAGCGTGTCTTTTCCTCCTGGGAAGAACTGAGGCGTTTAATCAGCTCTTCTTTGAGTTTTGTGTATGGGTTGGTGGTGGGCGGCTGCATAATTATATCGTCGACTTTGGAGCTGTACAAAGGATCGAGCGAGATAAAGACCTCTGTAAATTTTTCGTTCTCGTCCGTTATTTTGGCTGCTGCGAAGTTACGCTCTGCTATTCCGAACCAAAATGCCGGTTTCGTGGGGACAAATGGAGGTAAGCGCAGCGATCGGTGCTGACAAGGCGTTGGGTTAGCCTCCGTGTTTCGTGTTCCTGTGGACATTTTCGCTGTTTGCTTGATCCCACTATCACAAATGCAGAAGGGTCACGTTCACTTCACCGAATGTCTCAAGTCGCACTGTACACTTTATACACAAAAAAACGAGCGTTCACTGTCTTTGTGTTCTGCGCCGATCACGTCGGGGTGTGCACATCAAGTTGTGGGTGTGCACAGCGGCAGCGGCAGGAGAAGTCAGGTTAAATTAAACGCAATTGAAGTTTATAATAATGCACTATATTAGTTTTTATTAATCTTTTAACCGAAACGCAAAACAAATGAAACTTGTTTTTTATTATCACGTCTCTTCTTCATCCGACCTGATTGATCCCGAAACCAGTAATCCCCTTGCTTTTTCAATACAGTTCCGACACTCATTGTCAGTCTAAATTCACTTTACAAACATATTTTTCATTCGTACAACAAACAATCTTTAAAATAAAAATATTCAACAATTAACATCCGATTGTCGCTTAAACATACTACAATAACGACACTCTCTCACACACCGATACAGTATATCGTTTTATTGGTGTCTGTAGCTTGGCCGCTACAGAAGTTTGGTTTTGTGAAACAATGGAAGTATCTTCTAGAATTATCGGTTTTGGATTTTGATGTAAGAACGCTATATAATGGTTTATTTTGTTCTTTTAAATTTTCTAAATTTTCACAGTCTTCTAATATTTCTATAGAAAAATGAGTTTGTTCGTCTAAATCCGTAGAAGTTGGATAAGCTATTATCTTTATATTTTTGTCCAGTAAGAATGAATCGTTTTCTTCTAAATTATTTGAAATATAATCGAGGTTGAGTTTGCGATTTTTTAAATAATTTTCATAAGTGTCATAACCTATTAACTCATCTTCGATATCGATTGAGTTTTCATAAGATTGACCATTTGTTATATTATGATGTTGAGTTCCTGATGGTCCTGGTAATTGAATGTCTAGTTCAGATGTTGATCCTTGAATTTTGTCTTGATCTGTGGTATTTAGATCTGTTATAGCAAATATTTCTTTGACTTTATTGCATAAAGTTATTTGGATGTCAGAATTCATAAAAATAAATCATGGTTTTTATTCGAGTCCAACCTAGTTTATCTAAACCGCATCCTAATTTAGGAATTGAGATTGAAGCAATATTTTCTTTTATTAATAATTCCTTAAGATTTTTAATGGTATTATGAATATTTTCATATGTGGGTTTAGAATAATAATAAGATTTTGTTACTAAGTGGAATATCTTATAGTTTTTCTTAAACGTGGCCGTTAATACGTCATTGAGAGAGAATTTCGAATTTTTTAGTTCTTTAAAATTATTTATTATTTGTTTTATATCATAAGCTAGTCCTGAAGTCGTTTTTAAGTCTAAAGATATGCAATGTGCTACATTATCATTTCTATCGAGTATATCTGTATTGATTTCAGTGAACTTTATTTGTGTTTTATCAATATCAAATTTCAGAAAATCGTCGTAGGAGTTTGTCGGTTGTATTCTAGATAAACAGTTAGTGTTTAAATTTATTTTACCGGGTCTGTATATTATCTCATAGTCGTATTCTTCTAATTTTAATCTCCATCTAATGAGTTTCGATCCGGGTTGTTTTAGATTAAAAAGATATTGGGAGTGGTTTGTGGTCGGTAATTATTTTAAATTTTCGCCCAAATAGATAAGGTCGAAAATGGTTTACGGCCCACACAATAGGTAAAAGTTCCTTTTCAATAGTACTATAATTTGTTTCTGTTTGACTTAAGGTCCTTGATGCGTAACAAATTGGTAAGTCGTGTCCAATTTTACCTTGGCTTAGTACAGGGCCAATAGCATAATTCGATGCGTCGGTGCTAAGTACAAAATCTTTGCTAAAGTCAGGGTACTGTAACAAGGGTGCTGATGTTAGTTTTTCTTTGAGTAAATCGAATTCATTTTGCTGTAGGGGTGTCCATTCGAATGGTATGTCTTTTCTCAATAATTTGGTTAAGGGTCTCGTTACTTTAGAGAAGTCGTTTATAAATCTTCTATAGTAACTAGCTAATCCGATAAAAGATTTGATATCTTTTGGATTTTTAGGTATTGGAAAATCTTTTACAGCTTTTATTTTGTCTGGATTTGGAAAGACTCCATTGTTAGTTATTATATGTCCGAGATAAGCTACTTCTTTTCTTAGAAACTCGCACTTGTCTGGTTGTAACTTTAGATTATTCCTTGAAAGTCTATCGAAAATTGCAGTTAATTTCTTCGAATGTTCTTCAAGATTTTTGGGCTATATGACGATGTCATCACGATATACAAAGCAGCAAATACCTTGTAATCTAGTTAAAGCGTTGTTCATTAATCTTTGAAAGATTGCGGGAGCATTTTTCAAACCAAAGGGCATTCTAATGTATTCGAAATGTCCAGTAGGAGTTGAAAATGCTGTTTTCTCTATATCCTTGTTATGCATAGGGATTTGGTAGAATCCATTTGCTAAATCTAATGTCGTAAAGTATGTACAATGTCCTAGTTGATCTAGGATTTCGTTAATGTCAGGGAGAGGATAAGCGTCACTTACAGTAACGTTGTTTAATTGACGATAGTCAACGACAATGCGCCATTTTGCTTTTCCAGACGCGTCTTGTTTTTTAAGTACTGTCTAGATTGGAGATGACCATGGAGATATTGAAGGTTGTATGATCTTTTGTTCTAACATTTTATTTATTTGCGTATTTACTTCTTCTTTATGGATTTCAGGATAACGATATGTTTTTGTATGAATTGGTTTATCGGACGTTGTTATTATTTCATGTTCGATAGATGTTGTAGTGGTTAATTGGTATTCGTCTAAATGGAAGATCTGTTGATATTGATCGCAAATATCGAATAGCGATATTTTCTCTTCTGGATTTAAATGATCTGTCCTAATGAGTTCTCTAATAGCTCTTTGTCTTTTACTAGGATTATTTCCTTTAGTTTCATAACATGTATATACCTCTTTAGTTAATGGTGACAATGTATAATTTAAGTTTTAATAGCCACTTCTTCATTATTCGTGTTGAGATTTGTGCAAATTGCTTGATTATTATTGTCGACTTTGACAATAGAATTAGATAAGAATACTCCGTTTATGGGAAATTGTTCGCGTAAAATTCCTTCTTTGATATCAGGATTTTTTATATTGATTTTAATGACGGTTTCTGACCTTGGTGTTTATTCGTTTTGTTGACGAATGGAAATAACGTAGGCGGTTTGTTAATGTTAAGTGTTTTATTCAGCATTCACTAATTAACTATGTACAATAAATTCACTTATAATAACAATGTTCTTTTCAACCCGTGGTTCCCGCGCACTGATCCATGACCGACCGCCGAAGACTGCTTGAGTAATAGAACTGCGATCAACAACGAACTGCCCCGCGCCATATAAATAAAATAAAATAAAAATGAATTTTATTGATTTTCAATTTTATACAGGGCCGGGTTTGGCCTTATGTTCATGATTTAGTGCGGTACCCTACCTTACGGTATTGATCCGCATTCGTGGTGTGTGGATTGTGTGTTTTTTATTAATGTCTCGTGCTGGTTTTTATTAATGGTGGCTGGTTTTATTAATGTGGTTTTTATTAATGTCTCGTGCTTTGGTTCCGGAAAAATTTTTCAAAAAACCGGGCCAAAGGACGCGGTGGTTTTTATACCTGCCGCCAGGCAGAGAGGCAGGGGAGGAGAACTGCACACGGCACACTTGACAGTTAACGGGCATTGAACAGCACAGATGTGCTGACCGGTCATAATTCTCAGATAAGGGCCGAGAACTATGACGACACAGCCTGCACCTGTACTATCCAAGGCCACGTACCGCCAGAGATATGACTGCGTGTGCAGTGGCGTAGATTGTCCAGTGGGGTGGGTGAAGGAAATCATTCGGGATTATCCAAAAATCCCGAACACTGGCTTTAATACATAAGCTTTATCGGTTTTTAAATTGATTATGCGATTGTTTGTTTCTAATTAATTTGTTTCATAATTTAATTTGACTTTATTCAAAGCTAAAAAGTCATTTCCAATCACGCCGTCAAATTTAAGACATTATTTGATCGTTATTGACCACGTGGAATATATGTTTTATTGTTTCATTCCCAATATAGAAATTGTATAAAATTGTTCCTAGTGTCTGAGTACTTGTATCTGTATTGATACTTTTTACTTCAACTTTGAAACTTGAATTCAGAGAAGTGGACGCGTATAAGCTTTCCAATTTGATAAGCGAGATACTGGCACCAGTATCTATAAGCAATTTATGGGTTGGCCCGTTCCCATGGATAATAATATGAGTTGAAGTAGATTGATTTAGATAGTTATTATGATTTCCTCTCTGTGAATTTTCACTAGTCAATATTATGTCGTGACTTTTGACTATTTGGTCTCTCCTGTGCCAAGAGCCTAATGTCTGTCTGTCGGATTGACTCGGTTGTCCGCAGACGTCCGGCCGTTTAAATGATTTTTAGGAGTATTTTGTAAATAACGATTTTTATCGTTAATTTGAAGATTTCGAAAATCTTTATGAAAATTCTCATTATTATATTTTCTTTTTCGACAATCTGAGATTAAATGCCCTAGTTTTTTTTACAGTAGTTACAATGCTTGGTTGTGTTAATCGTATGAACGGGTCTGGGATGGAAATTATTTTTTGGTCTTGTTTGAGTACGATTGGGGTTAAAGTTTCTTTGTGATTTTTTAAGTAATAGATTTTGAATGCGTTCTTCTTCTAGAGCGATGGTAAAGCATTCGTTAAGGTTTATTGGATTTCGTACCCCTAAGAGTTTTCCATTTTCATTATGTAATCCGTAAATAAAACTGTTGTCCTAGTTTTTCTATTCCCTTAATCATTCCAGGAAAGATTTCATGATCAGTTTCATTTTGGTTAACGGATACTAATAGGTTTTTTATGAAAGACTCTATTCTACAACTATATTGTGATACGCTTTCATTATAGCCTTATTGACATGACTGAAGTTCGAGTAATAACTGAGCATGATGTTTCCTATCTGCGAAGTGAGTTCTTAAGAACTCTTTAAGAGAGTCCCAGTCTTCAAAGGTATGATGGGTGTAGGTAAAATTGAACCGTGCCGTAGAGTTCCTTTTAAACTATTAGATTCATGTAAGCTAGAATTAGGAAATATGAAAAATAATAAGGTTATAACAGAACTTATCCTCAAAAGCTTTAAACTTTTTTGACAGTCTATTATCAATAGTTAAGTTTGCTACTCTTGTTATCAGTCCTAGTTTTTCTATTCCTGTCAAATAGTGAGTAATTTTTTTAATCCACCTTTTCCACGTTTCTGCTACATTGCCTTCAAAGGTTAGTTTTTCTGGAGTTTTTAGATTTACATGTGTTTTGTCTTCTTGACTTGCACTGTTATTCCCTGCGTCACCTCCCGTCATCTTGTATTCTTACCTTTTGTCTCGTACTTTGTATGGTTATGTATTTCTTTATTTCACCTATTAATAATATATCTAACCCGTTACCGACTGCGACATGTAATAAAAGTGCAACTGTATAATGTTTATAACTTTATTTATTTAGAAAGAAGTATCCAATTGATAAAATACAGTGGAGTGGTACGGGAGATAATCATTGAACGACACTTTCGTTTACACTCTACTGTATTTTATCAGTTGGATACTTCTTTCTAAATATATAAAGTTATATACATTATACAGTTGTACTTTTATTACAATGGGAACATATTTGTTCGCGCTTTTTCCCGTGGTCCGAATCGGCGGACCACGAGGATGCGCGAGGAAGGATAGAATGTACTGATGAACAATCAAAGTAACTTTATTTCACTATGTACAATGTGATATTTACAATAATAAGATTTAATGGATGACACATGTTATCGACCGCCGTGATGTTCCGTGATGTCCGCACTGGTGGTGTGTTCGTAAGACTGGGAGTCAAAGATCAAATCAAATTAAATAGAATTTTATTGTTATGAATCATACATCGAGTGATGGTACACACAATGGTTCGGAGAGCGGTCCAGGGTCTTAGCCAGTGGCTTTTTAGCCGGGTTTGAAAGGAAGTCAAAGGTTCGGTAAGGAGGTTTTAGTGAACTACGGAGTTTGATGCCGGGGAAAAAGTTTCAAAAAACCGGCGAAAGGAGTGTACAAAACTTATGTCTAACACAAAACAATTAACGATTAACAATAATTCTTATAAGTAGCGTCATTCATTCTGCCTATAGGTTCTGCATGTAAGTCACATATGTTTATTCAACATTAAATACATTATTGAATATAATTTAAAAATACAATAAATAGATAACATATAATCAGTTTTTACTTCCTTTAAATTATGCCAGATTTCTAAGTCTTGGGTTTACAAGAAGTTAGAAGTAATGTATACTGAATATTTGTAGTTGAAATAGATAAATATTTCTAAGACGCATGAATTTTGAAATTGAAATGATGTATAATAATTTATTATTTTTATAAAAACTTGAAATTCGATTATATTAATTAGATCGCGTACATAATTATAATAGGTCTGCCTTTACGCGGTTCCATCGGTAAAAGCATGTTTTATTCAGTTAGTATGGAATCTGACGGATTTATTTCTTATTTTAATTGATACATTAATTGGTGAATGTATTTTTATGATTTGGTATGGACCGTTATATTTTTGAGTTAGTTTTCGCGATTTGTTAATTTGTTCATTTAGAAGATGGACTTTATCACCGATTTCGAATTTCCTTAATTTCTTATCTTTATTAAATATTTCTTTGGTTTTTTCTTTCTTTCTGATTAAATTATCTCTGGCGATTTCGCGAAATTTAGTTAATTTCAATTTTAAATTATCGAGGTAATTATCAAAGGTATATTTGTATTCAGATTTTTGTGTTAATTAATTAGGGAGTTCGGGTAGGGTACCATATATTAATTCGTGAGGTGTTAATTTGGTAGCTGTATGAGGAGTTGTGTTATGACTGAACATTGCGAACGGTATCCATTCATCCCAGTCGGTTTGATCTTTATTCGTATAGTTACGAAGATAATCTGCTATGTGGCATGACTACGTTCTAAAACACCGTTGGTTTGTGGATGATAGGCACTTGTTTTTATTCTATTGCATGTTCTGTAAAATCCCTAGGGATCTCCAATAGGTGAGTCGTGATATGTCTTTAATATATCAAGAATTTCTTCTGACTTAGGATTTTCTATGAAATTTTGATATTCTGAACGAGATTCGATTCTTGTTAGATTAATTTGTGTATCGCTAATTCTCATACGAGACAATGCGAAGGCATTACGATTTAATTTTCCTGATTTATAATTTATTTCTTTGGGCGTTTTCGGCTTAGGAAAATTTGTGATTGAATTGATAGTATGGACTTTGACGGATTTATTTTTTATTTCAATCAATACATTAATTGGTGAATGTATTTTTATGATTTCGTATGGACAGTTATATTTTTGAGTTAATTTTCGCGATTTGTTAATTTGTTCATTTAGAAGATAGATTTTATCACCGATTTCGAATTTTCTTAGTTTCTTATCTTTATTAAATATTTCTTTAGTTTTTTTCTTTCTCTCTGATTAAATTATCTCTGGCGATTTCGCGAGATTTAGTTAATTTCAATTTTAAGTTATTGAAGTAATTATCATTTGTATATTTGAATTCAGATTTTTATGATAATGAATTAGGGAGTTCGAGTAGGATACCATATATTAATTCGTGAGGTGTTAGTTTGGTAGCTGTATGAGGAGTTGTGTTATGACTGAACATTGCGAACGGTATCCATTCATCCCAGTCGGTTTGATCTTTATTCGTATAATTACGAAGATAATCTGCTATGTGGCATGACTACGTTGTAAAACACCGTTGGTTTGTGGATGATAGGCACTTGTTTGCAATTGATTGATTTTAAATAATTTAGCTACTTCTTTTAATAAATTCGAAGTAAAGTCTTTACCTTGATCGGTTAATATTTTCTTAGGTATACTGAAATTACAAATGAATTTTGTAGTGATTCTTTCGCGATAGTTTCCGCTTCATGATTTGGAATAGGATAGGCTTGAGAAAATTTTGTGAGATCGTCTTGGAGAGTAAGGATGTATTTATTTCCATTTTCGCTAATAGGTAAAGGTCCGACTATATGTAATGCTATTCTTTCGAATGTTGAGCTACTAGTAGTAGTGATTTCGATTGGCTGAGTTAACTTTTGTCTATTTTTTTGAAAACATTCACATTGACGTATATAATTACGTATGTCCTTTGACAGTGTAGACCATTTATATCTAAATTTTATTCTATTGTATGTTCTGTGAAATCCCGAGTGACCTCCAATAGGCGAGTCGTGATATGTCTTTAATATATCAATAATTTCTTCTGATTTAGGATTTGTTAAAGAATTGAGATATACGTTTATTTTAATATTTGTGTTATGAAATATGTGTTGAATAATGGAACTGTTATGGATTTTGATGATATTATTTTATAACATAGATGATCTGCAGGTTTGAAATATTACACAACACAAATATTTATTTACTATTATTGTTTAATTGTTACTCTGATGAATATAACCACACGGGTTCTGTTACTTGACTGAATGATTGTTCCATGATTTTTGATTTACTTGATTTAGTTACTTGATAAGTTACGTGATAGTTAACTTGAGATTGTTAACTTGAGATTGTTAACTTGAGATTGTTAACTTGAGATTGTTAACTTGAGATTGTTAACTTGAGATTGTTAACTTGAGATTGTAACTTGAGATTGTAACTAGATTTGTAACTTTAATTTATGAACTGATTGTAACTTGAATTCAATCTTGAATTTATTTGATTTAATTTATGAACTTGAATTATTTGATTTAAATTATGAACTTGAATTATTTGATTTAAATTATGAACTTGAATTATTTGATTTAAATTATGAACTTGAATTACAGCGCAGGCTTCTTCCTCAGAAGACCGCCTTGGATATTTAGGTTTAGTATCTTAAGTGCGAGACTGAATTTTTATTTGAAGCACGCCTCGAAGTCGGCAATTATATCAAGACGTTTCATCATCGAGTCGCACTTTTCCAGTCGGTCACAGAGCTGATCGAGCGCTGCGCACAGTTTCTTTATATTTATTATCCCGTTTAGCCGGGAGATCTTAAACCGCAGACAGTCTAAATCAGCTAATCCCACGTCCTCTGATGGAGTAGTGAAGGCGGGCGGCTGTGACGCAAGGTTTGGTGTGACGTTGGCCGTCTGCTGTGAGACTTGGTAATGGGGCGCTCCCCTCGGTTGTCTCTGACGGAGCTGCGGGTATTCGCTGAGCGGCGGTGGCATTTGAGTGGCTGCTGGGACGGTAGTGTTGGATGACTGATTGTTTTGATTTACTCCTTGCCAGGCAGGAGTGGTTGGCAGGGGAGCCTGTACGTATATTATTTTTGATCTCGGAGTTGTCCTTGCATATTTTATATACTCAGGATTGCCTGTGGTTAGCAGTGTGGGCCCCACCACAGTTGACACATGTGGCTGGTGCAGTTATTGGCTTGCTGCACTCCTTTGACGGGTGGTCACCCGCGCATTTGACGCATTTGCTTTTGACATGGCAATTTGACGTTGCATGCCCAAAGCCCTGGCAGCGAAAACACTGCGTTATCCCTGTTCCTTTATATCTTTTTCAGTAGACCTTGCAACTGAAAAGTTTATTTAACACCTTGATGTTATTTATGTTCGTGCCATGTTCGAAGTCAACTTTGTAAAGCGGCAGCTTGTCCTCAGCTGACCTCATTACGCAACATTTCTTGATGACGAAGCCATTTGCAATGATGGCATTTGCTATTTTTTCGCATGGCATTGAGGGCAGTCCTCTCAGGACCATCGCCACTGGCTTGTCCTCTGGGAGAGTGTAGGAATAGAATTCTACTTCCTCCTCCTTCGACAGCTCAGTGCGCAGACTTTGATAGTCGGCCACATTTTCGCATTGTATGCGGACGCCTTGGTCTAAGTACTTATAATCAATTCCTTTTTCTGTGCATTCTGCAACCTTCCCGGCAAATATGTCGTGGTCGTTTGGTTTCTTGATCAGGACTATTGGCGGGGGCTTTTTTGCATTCCCTCGGGGCTTTCTGGTTATTATGGGGTTATTTGTGGCTGGGGCTGAGGACGCTGCCTCGTGTTGCGCTAGTACTTCAGCCGGCTTGCCAGTGAAAAGACCTTTAAATTTGTTTGTGCTGAAGAATTGGGAGGTAATCCCCTCCATTTGCATTTCTGATTCTGTTTCGGGATTGCTCGTTGTGGGCCTGGGAGATTGGCCCCTAGTGTTGATTTTTCGATTCTTTACCAGCGTAAAGCCATCGCTGTCTGCAGTACTGTATACCTCATTTGCATTTGAAGCGCTTGAGGAAGGTGTGTTCATGTCCATGCTTACATTCATTTTTGTTTCAGTATTAGAATTTGTTTTTGCTAGATAGGTATTTATTTCATCATCACTCATCGAAGAGATCCGAAATTTCAGTTTGTTATTATGTGTTCGCTCAAGGCGTGTGATTTTTCTGCGCCTGCGCACATTAATACTTGTATTAGTTAGATTTAAACTTTTTGCACTTACCCCATCCACGGGGTGGAACGTAATGTCTGATAGTTCACTTTCCGGCTGTCACGCCGGGCACAGATTGTGCAGGAGCGAGAAGTTCCTCCGCCTGATCCAGGCTTGCACTCACTGATTTGACACAACTTTGGGAAAAAAACACTGAATTTAGGTTTAAATTTTATTTTCACTCACGTATAGGGGCTTCTTGTTCTATGGTGTCCACGGCTCCTATGACTGTCTCGTCTCGTGACTTATGAGATCTCAACTACCGTTTATATACTATTCTAAATGAAAGAGTGCATTGTATTAAAGCGTGTGAACACAGATCACGACAGTACGTGAGAACAATTTGATTAAGAAGAATACATTGATTAAATATTGACACGTCAATTGAAATTTCATTAGTCATACCGTGACCTAATTATGAACAAGTACAGCATCGTGTTATTTTTATAAACAAATTCAGCTGTGTGACACAAAATTATGAACACGTGCAGCTGGATACATAACAGAACGAACTTTATTTCAATTTAAATTATCTAGCTCACAGCCTAATTTTGATATGTTGATTTCAATGACGTTATTTTCTAATAGAATGTTTTTTTTTAAATTATGCAAAGAATGGAATAAATCAATATAATTGGATTTTTCTCAAAAGTTTTGTTTTGTTATTAAATGATAGATTATTTGATTTTTATTTTCCGATTTAAGAACATCTCCGATCCTGGACTTTGTTGATTTTAGTTCATCGTGGTTATCAATCATTTCTCTAATTTCGAAACTTAATCCGCGTGACATTTCATTATCATTCGAAATACAATGGACAATAGGTTTATCTTTTAAGTTAAATATTGATTCTTGAATATCAAAAATATTATTATAAGTACGAGGATTTTCTATGAAATTTTGATATTCTGAACGAGATTCGATTCTTGTTAGATTAATTTGTGGGTATCGATAGTTTTTAGTATAAATAGGAACTTGAGACGTGACAGGAATTTCATGATTCACAGAATTAGTTTGAGTTAGAATGTCACCGTCTAAATGAAATATATGATTAAAATCTTTACATATTTTTAAAAGTGATTCATTTTCTTCGATATTTAAATGAGAGGTTCTAATTTCTTTTATTATTTGGTCATTTCGACTGATATCTTTGAATTTATTATTCGAAGAAAATTGAAATATTTCCTTTTCATTAAAAGGTTCGAGAGTTATATCGTTTGATAGAATTTTGACAGATCGTTCATTGTTATTTAGAATAGTGGCATATACTTTGCCCGTTGAATTAGAATTATTTACTGAATGAACAGGCGTAATGGCACGGGATAAATGAACACCAGGTGAAATTTCAATTTCAGGAATCAAGCCTTGTTTAATTTGAGGATTTAGAACGTTTATTTCGATAAGAGTTTCTCATCTCAGTTTTAGGATAAACATAGGCTTGGATATTTCGTGTTTTATAGGAATAGAATGATTGGAAATAATTAGTTGATTATTTTTATAATCGATTCGTGCCTGATTGAATTTAAAGAAATCATGTGCTAATAATCCATCGAGGGGTATATTAGTTTTTTGACTTGGTATAACATGTGTTTGAATCTATTTTATTTTAATAATAATAAAAAGACTCTGTGTTGAAGTTCAAAATATTTATTGTAAATAAAACAAAATGTAAAGTAAAAATGAATACAAAAAGTGAAATGAATATTACATACAAAAGAGTTTACGTATAAGAATTTGAAAATATTAAAGGTACAGTTCAAAGTTCTTACTTGGGACGACCGTTCAGGTTGGTGTCCAAGCATAATCTCTCAGAAAAATCCTGTCGAGACACGTCGATCGCCTGCGCCGACAAGTTCACACAAGTCTTTTTTTTAATTGCACGGCCTGCGTGGAGCTCATCGACACGCAGACGGCTAAGCGTCTGGGATGACCTTTTTTTATTGCTTAATTGTACGGCCGCTCGCAGTTTGCGACGCTATCCTATAATCTAAATCCCTTAAACTCAAAAGTATCACGTACATTTGAAACAACTGCGTTTACGGATGTGCACAATAAAAACTGTTCTGTTCGTTCGGAGAAATAGGCGTATGTATACATTGTATTTATTTTGGAAATTCTGAATTCTATGTTTCTCTAATTACAGGCTTAAACATACCGCCCGCCTTGAAAGTGTCTTTCAATGTACTTACAAAATATCAAATGTAAAATTAATGGTAAATATTAATGCTAAGTAACATGAAATAAGTTCGTATATTTAATGTCCACTATATGTGTGTAAATAATTTTCACTCCACAACAATCAAATTTTCTCAGCTGCTGGGGTATCTTCCGGATTACTTGAGTCATCCTTGACATCAATCGGTAAAATGCAGATTCTTGATACTGGTCGTTTGATATTCCCTCTCGGCACTCGTATTGATAAGACTCTCGTAATTCCATCTTTACCTGGATGCAAGTCTGTTATTCGGCCAAGTGGCCAGTGCATTGGCGGAACGTTATCTTCTTTTATTAAAACCATCAGACCTGGCTTAATGAAGCTTGTGTTATAACCTTTTTTCTTTGGTCTGATCTGCAATTGTGAGAGATATTCTCGTTGCCATCTCTCCCAAAAGTGCTGCTGCATTTGTTGTAAGTGCTGATACCTGTCTAATCGGTGCATGTTGATAGCGCGTAAATCGGCTTGTATAGGTGCTGTTAATGTGTCTCAGATAAGGAAATGTCCAGGAGTGAGGGGGGTGAGGTCATTCGGATCATTTGAAAGAGGTGATAAAGGTATAGAATTTAAACATGATTCAATCTGAGTTAGTACTGTATAAAGTTCTTCGTATGTAAGTCGCGTATCCCCTATTACCCGCTTTAAATGATATTTTGCTGATTTTACAGCACTCTCCCACAACCCACCAAAATTAGGCGCATTCGGTGGTATGAAATGCCAATTAATTGCCAATACTGATATGAAATTTGCAATTTCATTTTGAAAATTCTCACCGTTTAACACGTTATTTAATTCTATCATTTCATTGTTCACTCCGACAAAGTTAGTCCCGTTATCCGAGTAAATATTTTTGCAAAGACCGCGCCTACTGATAAATCGTTTTAAACAGTTCAAAAATGCCTCTGTCGATAGATCGATTGCAAGCTCGATATATACAGCTTTCGTAACCATACATATAAAAATGCAAATGTATGCCTTTATTTGAGTGCGAAAACGTCCTTTCTCTTTGATAAGAGAGGCCCCGCGTAATCGATGCCGCAGTTATAAAATGCGCGTGCTGGTGTCACGCGAATTATATTTCGAGATTGGCAATTTAAGTTTTTAAAAAGCTTAAACTGACTTGAAGACACAAGTCTAACGTCTGCTCACAACAGTTTACTAATTTAGACTTCTCTTTATTTGAATTTGCAAACGGTTTTTATAGTTTTTACAATAAGATTACAATACAGGAAATACGTTGTTCTTAATTTAGAACATGGCCTAATATAAACAGATTAGCTTAAACAATAACATGTTTTGTATATATTAAAGAGATTAGATAGTCTTATCAATAATGTGTTGGCGTTGTCTTCCGGATCTTGGTACGTAACTCCTCCATCCTTTTAGAAATGAGTTCGTAGTTGCAGCGACTTATTTCTTAGCTAGATGATTATGTCGTTCGATTCTGGAATGTTGTCTTGTTGATTTTTTCTTCTTCTTTTAATTAGTGACTTTAAAAGGAAATACATGCATATGAAAGTCAATATCACGTAGAGTATTATCGTCCAAGCAAAGTGCACTGGCACATCAGTTATTTGATTAATTTTGTCTCTTTGTTCAACTAGATTATTTTGAATATTATTTAAACCTTGATAGTGTATTGGGTTAATTTTTAATAGTTCAAAATTTATTTTATTATTGGTTTTGAGTTTATTTTCGATATTAATATTTGGTAATTCTATTAGTTTTAAATTTGTTTTTGATTTATGATAATTTCTAATGATTATATTATTAATATGTATTTCACAATCTTTAGCTTCCAGAACATACGTTCCTTTGAGGGGAATGTTGTCTTTCAGGCGTTCACAATGTTGAACTGCTATTGTTACCTGGGGTGCGATTATCATCCATTCTCCAGTTTCTAATTTTTTTATTTTTGTCTCGTTTACTTCTAATGAATCTTGTTGACAATTATTATTAGTTGAGTACCTTAACATTTGTATCTCACAGAGATTATTATACTTGATGTGTTCAATATTAGTTTCATAGCATAGGTATTTTTTCTTAATTATTTGTTTGCATTTTGTTTCTGAATATACGTAATATCGCTCATTTAGGATTAGGTATTTGGATTGAGGTATGATTATTTTGTATTCGTTTTTTATAAACATAGGTAGGGGATATAATCGATAATAATCGTAATTCTCGGTTTGCACTATCGGGACTTCTATTATAAAATTTACTTGATTATTGTTACTATAACTTTTGATCTTTATTATTCTTTCATACAGTAAGATATTTTCTAATATAGGGTCGAAAGGTAGTTTTGCGTGTTTTAAATAAGGTTTTATATTTTTAATTTCGTTCAGAAGTTCCTCAGGTTTTGCTATTGAATCATGAAAAGTATTTAATTTTGAAAATGTTATCGCTATTTCTATTTTTTTCCAAAATGTCATATATTAATTGATATGTAGTCAGTATTTGCGACGATACCATGTGTAGCTGTAGGTATTGGAAGTTGTCCATACTGCGTAATTTAATCGTCTGAATTATCAATTCTACCTGTTTGATTCTAGATTCGAGAGTGAATTCATTATGCATTAATGCACTAGTTATATTCTTGAAATTTTGAATAGATTTTTGCATTAGTGTCGTTTGATCACTAGCTATTGTTTTTAATTTAATTTGATTATCAGAGAGATCTTTAATTACCTTATTATATCTTTTAGCGTCTTCTTGGTCTAAATTTCGTGTTATTATTTTTATGATTGAACCTAAGGGATCTGCAATTCCTCTTTTAGTTCTTTTATTTGAAAAAGGATTTATTTGATTTATCTGAGAGGTTATTTTATTATCTAGAACTGAGATAAGATTGAATATGTTGTAGAATTCATTTTTGTATTGTGTGTAGTTTTGTGTTGTACTGTAATACGATTTGTTTTTTGTTTTATTGTTTGAAACTGATTGATTATACTAGTTATATCGAAGATTTGTATAAATAACCAATAGTCTACGATATTTTGTGCATTTCCTAGTTTTAGAGGTAAAAGGCCAGGATTGTTATTGATTTTGTGAAATATTGTTTGTTCAGGTTCCGTTCGTGCATGGCTGATCAATATTAAATACAGTATGTAGATTGATTTCATTTCTTTTTCTTTGTTGACCCTTATGACTAATCGTTTAAAGGAGTGGCGATTTGTGTCCAGTCTCCAACGTAGTTTTTTGCGAGTTGAATTGGTTCTGTAGGCTGCGGTCAAATTTGTACTGCTTCCCAGGAATGTCTTCGATCTCTGGTTCTGTAGTGGTCTTGTTGAAAATGTGTTCTCGAAGATGCACTACCGAACTTTGTTCTTTTAGAATTTCACTGAATTAATTATAAAAATAAAAACGTTAGAATTCGCGATTTTTGTCGAATTTTGAGTTTAACGCTTCAGCAAATCCTACCGACTGCGCCAATTATATTTCGAGATTGGCAATTTAAGTTTTTAAAAAGCTTAAACTGACTTGAAGACACGTCTAACGTCTGCTCACAACAGTTTACTAATTTAGACTTCTCTTTATTTGTAAAAAAATAAATAAAATAAAATAAAAATGAATTTTATTGTTCATAAAAATTATACAGGGCCGGGTTTGTCCTTATGTTATATGGCGTTTGTGCGGTGCCCTTACCTTTTCGGTATTTATCCGCATTTGTGGTGTGTGGATTGTGTGTGGTGTTTGTGATTTTTATGAATGTCTCATGCTTGGGTTCCGGGAAAAATTTTCAAAAAACCGTGATCTTTATTTGAATTTGCAAAAGGTTTTTATAGTTTTTACAATAAGATTACAATACAGGAAATACGTTGTTCTTAATTTAGAACATGTCCTAATATAAACAGATTAGCTTAAACAATAACATGTTTTGTATATATTAAAGAGATTAGATAATCTTATCAATAATGTGTTGGCGTTGTCTTCCGGATCTTGGTACGTAACTCGCGGACAGCAGATCAATCTCCCATCACGTAATTAGATTCAACGGGTTGTACCTTAAGACACGTGATACATTCTCTTATAGTCTTTTTGACAATATTTTTTCCTGTTAGTGGCCAATACATTGTACGAAGAGATGTAAATACAGTTTGACAACCGGCGTGTAATAATCGTTCATGTTCATGTTGTATAAGTAACCGTGTGAATTTGTGCTTTGATGTAAGAACAATCGGATGTTTTTGATCAAAAATTTGTGCGATAATAGAAAGAATTGTACGTGTAGTTATTTTCGCGAGTCAGTGCCATTTACGCGATATTTCAAAATATCAGTTTTAGGATCCGACATTAATCCTAAAGTTTTCAGATCCTTTTCGCCGTGAATAGGAATATCTTTATTATTTTTCTTACCACTCTCTTGAATTATTCGAGGATCGTTCGATGCCCATTTTCGTAACTCTAATCCAGTGGCTCCTAGAATCGAGCTCAATTCCGTTTTTAATTGTTTGGCTGCTTCAACGGTGTGAGCGCCTGATAATAAATCATCGGCGTAAAAATCGTGCATAATTACTTTGCTAGCCAACGGGTACTTATCTTTACACTGTAGTCCAATTTTATGTAAGCATCTTGTTGCTAAAAAAGGTGCTGATGATGTGCCGTATGTTACGGTGTTTAATTCATAAACCTTTACAGGAGTATTATTATCAGTGCGCCATAAAATTCTTTGCATTGCTCTCATTCGGTTTTATTTTTATCTGCCTATACATTTTTTGCTATGTCGCCTGATATGACGTAAAGATACAAGCGAAAACGTAACAAAATAAATAAAAGTTCATCTTGAACTGGAGTTCCAATGTGTTGTGCTTCATTTAAAGATACACCTGTCGTTGTTTTTGCAGATCCATCAAAAACGACTCGTACTTTTGTAGTAGTGCTATTCTCTTTTGTAACGGCGTGATGAAGTATATAACAATGTGGCACAGTATCATCACACATTGCCGGTAATACGAGGTGTGGTCAAAAAGTAACGAGAATTATTTTTTTTCTCAAAAACTATTCATTTATTCTTTAATTTCGAATTTGTCCCCTTCAAAGTAATCCCCCCCTGACATGATACATTTTTGCCAACGCTTTTTCTAGTCGTCGAAGCACTTTTCAAACTCACTTTTTAATATAGCTCTTAGCTCCTTCAGCGATTCCTCTTTTATCTCATCAATGGTATCAAAACGTCGTCCTTTCAATATTTTTTTCAACCTTGGGAACAAAAAAAAGTCACAGGGTGCCATGTCCGGTGAATATGGTGCCTGAGGTATCACAATAGTATTATTTTTTGCTAAAAATTCACGCACAACTAACGAGGTGTGAGAGGGAGCGTTATCGTAATGCAGTTTCCACGAATTGTTTTGCCACAATACCGGTCGTTTTCGTCGAATTGCTTCGCGTAAACGGCGCATAACTTCCAAGTAGTATTCTTTATTGGCAGTGCGACCTTCTGGTAGGAATTCATGATGCGCTATGCCCTTCGAATAAAAAAAAAAACAGAAGAACCTTCATTTTTGATCGAACTTGACGAATTTTTTTCGATCTTGGCTCACCAGGCAGCTTCCATTGCGATGATTGTGCCTTGGTTTCAACGTCATACCCATAAACCCATGTTTCGTCACCAGATATGATGCAGTTCATAAATTCTGGATCGTTATTGGCTTTATTGAGCAATTCTTCGGAGACATCTACTCGATGTTGTTTTTGATCAAAATTCAACAATTTTGGGACGAATTTAGCTGCCACACGTGTCATGCCTAAAACGTCAGTGAAAATTGCTTGACATGATCCATATGATATACCAATATCATCGGCGACTTCTCTGATAGAGATTCGTCGATCTTTTAAAATCATTTGCTTAACTTCCTCGACGTTATCCTCATTAATTGAAGTGTTAGGGCGCCCAGAACGATCATCATGTTCGACGCTTTCACGACCGTCTGAAAAACGTTTATACCACTCATAAATTCTTGGTTTACTCATAGTAGAGTCACCATAGGCCTTTCTTAACATTTCACACACTTTGTTGCACTTTATTTCATTTTTTACGCAAAACTTAATACAAATTCTTTGATCCATTTTTTTTAATGAACAAAAATCGCCGAGCTCAAAAAACATGTCTTACCTTAGCGGCTGCCACTTAAAAAGTAAACAATGAAAACAGCTGAAAATTTTTTTATACTTTAGGGACATGTGTACCAACATAATAAAAAAAAATTTAGACAAACGGACTCTTCAAACCCGCGAAATTTAAAAATCTCGTTACTTTTTGATCACACCTCGTACCTCACTCATATCACCAAGTTCTTCATATTCATTCATAGATGCCACATACCGTTTCTTTAACAATAGATCCCTTTCTAATTTTTTCTCTAATGCAATAAATCTTTTATATGCCATATGTATTGACAATCCAAGTAGTGCGAGCTCTTCCTCCTTGAATGGAATACTCACAATAAAACGCCCATTTTCATCGCGTGTAGTGTTTTCTTTAAAATGTAATTCAACTGGATCGTCTTTTACCAACTGTGATTTCTGATTCGCGAATTATTAGAATTTTCATATTGGATATATTGAATTTCCATAAAAGCAGTAATGTTTTCCAGATTTAAAATTGTGTTTCCGATAACAGCCAGACAACATTTGCTCCGATAACAGCCAGAATCTGCATATTCTCTTTCGATGCTATCTCGAATACATCATTTCGACAATGTATCGTCGCGCTGTCGTGCTCATATCCGGGAAAAGTTTTAAGAAACCCGGATGTCGTACAGGAAGGTGATACTTTCTTCGATTTGTTTTATTCTATCGATTAATTCAGCAGGATTAGTACATTGATATCGTGTCGCGTTTATCAGTTCGTTAGTACAAGTTTCGATTCTTTGAATAATATTTATTATTGGTTCATTAGCAAGTTGTTTGCCATTACGAAGTTCCAATTCTAATTGAGATGTGTTTATTCTCTCCGTAACTAGAAATAAGAAAATCTTTTAATTACTGTTATATATCAAAGGAGTAGTTAACGATCGTATATCTAGCTTTTCCAACTACACAGTGAACTATATATTTTAATAAGGTAGATTGTAAAGAAGAATGGTTTAATTCAAAAGCAGTATCACAATCTTTTATTAATGGATATAAATTTTGTTTTTCACCATCAAAAGTAGATACAAATTTGATTGTAGTATCAAATGATAATTTAGATGTTGCCATAATAATGATATAAATACACAAAACAAAATATATAAATGAAATACAAAATGATGATGCGTTGATAAAAATGAAATGAATTGAGTTCAAGAGGTAACAGCTTACAATAATATGGTAAACGTGATTATTTGGATTATGTTCGTATGATGTCTTGAAGAAGATGTCAGCTCGAACTAGTAAAGAACAATGAATGTTACCCAGTTGAACAGTGACATTAGTTTCTTAGTAGGCGTTGTCGATTTGAACTGATATAGAACAGCGAATGTTGCTCAGTTTAACAGCGACAGTAGTTTTCAGACCAGCAGATATTGGATCTTCCAAGTTTAAATGATGAAAATCAACCGTTGTAGTACTTGCTTCAGCAGTTATTTTCCCACGTTGTTTTTACCGTTGGATAACTTGCTTAAGACCGATTTATTCGTACACGTTGTTTGGAAATGATCCCACTTCTGATACTAAAATTTTATTTTATGATTTTTGATATTTTATAACACGAATTCTGTAGGTCTTGAAAACTTCACTTATCCAATGTAGGATTTCAGGCAATCGTGGAAAATTTTGTATAAAGTTGTGATGAGTTTCCCAGATTTCGATAACGTGATACATCCACCGACATTCTCCGCGTATACATCCACCGACTTCTGAACCATGGGTCAAAATGCCAAATAAACGTTTCCAATCAAATAAATTAATATTTCCTGATGTTTCTTTACCCTCCCCGTCTCTTTGCTAGACGCAACACTTCATTTAAGACAAACACATTCGAGCCTGTACTCCCCCTGGAACAGAACCCCTTTTGTCTTAGACACAGTTCTACTTTCCCCCTCAACCTTGCGTCTAGCAGTGCGGAGAAGACTCGACTAACTATTGAGGAGATAGTAAGGGGTCTCCAATTGCGAGCCTCCGTAGCGTCCCTATCCCCCTTGGGGATTAGGCATGTCCTGTTCTCTTTCCAGCTTACTGGGTGGACCGTATATGCGGCCACCAGGTTGAACAGGACACTTATTATCCGTGGCACTCCGGTTTTAGTGAGTGTACTGGTCACCACCCAGTCCGGCCCCGGTGCACTGTTGCCCTTGCGGCTGTTGAGGTGTCGCTCGACCTCGTCTTCCGTGAATTCCGGGAAGATCATCTCAGGTGGCGCCGGAGCGCATCGCCCTGAGGAGAAAAGGTGTTCTACGTTATCGACGCCGGACGTGCCCCATAGCTCGTTGTATATCGTCCGGACATCTCTGACGCATGGTACGGTCGGCCTGTGTAGCGGGATCCTGCCGTTCTCGTCAACCTCTCCCTTGCAGATCTTGTCTGCTAGCTCCTTTGGTGATTTCTTGTAGAGCTCTTGGCAGATTGCGTAACGGTATTGCCTATGTCTGCCCCTGTTACGTACGACCCGTCTACGAGCTCCCCGATCCGCGCCGTTCGCAAGACCCTCGGTATTCACATTGGTGAGGTTCTTCAGGTCGACATCGACATTGTTAATACAAGTTGCCCACTCTAGTCTGTCTGCTTTGGTATGAGATACTTGTCTCGTCTTATCATTCTTCCCCAATACGCATGGGGTAATAGCTCATGCGTAATAGGGTTCCATTTAACTGGTAGGATTGTCCAAGAATCGATTGGCTAGTTCGATCGAGGACCTCAGCGCACAGAGTGCGATGGTCTTAAGGTTGGGCTTTGAGATGCCCAAATCCTTTAGGATCTGTCTTGTCCTCCAAGGTAGTGCGCCCCGCGAACCAACAATCGCCGGGACTACACTCCCCTCCTCGACGCTTAGCTCTGCCGCTAGGTAGGGGAGTAGCGAGTTATACTTTCGTAGTTTCTCTTCCCTCGCTCGTTGGAGACTGGCTCGTCGCAGACAACGAGATCCGGCTTTAAACAGCCCCCTTCGAACCTATAGGAAGGTTCCCGCTGAACTTGGTGTTCCAGCATCGCAGTGAAGCACTCCTGAAGTATCGTGACAATCTCGTCGTGTCGACGTATGACACAATCATGGAACTGGCTGCATCCACCTAGAACGTGCCCTAGGGTTTCCATACTCTCACCGCAGTGCCTGCATTTGGGGGAGGGGGACCCTTTTATCGTATCGTCGCTTGACTATTCTCGTACCGGTGGTGTTCGACCGTAGTCGCAGTGCGTCAATAAAGCGACTAGATTTTAATAGGTTCGGTCCTCTTAGCCAGCAATTACCTATTGGGTCATTCTTAAAGGAAGAAACTCCCACGCCCTGAGATCTACAATTCGCCCAAGCGTTATGCTCCTCCCAGCGAAGGCGAACCTTTGCTTTCCGGAGCTCAGACAGGTCAGCAAGCGGCCACCGAAGACCAATCTCTCCGGCTACTCGGCCCGCCTCCCTATCCAGTCCGCTCAGGTCGAAGAGCTCATCAATGACAGGGTCTCGTTCCTCCAACAACCTAAAGTAATGCCCTAAGACTGCTGTTCGGATCCTATTTGCGATTCATGGGAGCCCCAGTCCTCCGTCCCGTCGCGCCGCATACAGCAGTCCGTTTGCTGTTTGCGCGGGCAAATAGAAAATGCCTCGGACGATCCCTCTAAGGTCTTGGTCTAACGACTCCAGTACTGTTTTGGGCGGGTGGTCCAGCGTTAGTATATAGAGGAATCAGGGAATGATGTGCACTGTCAAGAGGTCAAACTTCTGGGCAGGTTTTAGACTAATTCCCGCGATACGCTTCGCACAGACCCTTAGGGCATCTACTGCGCAGCGGTTGTCTAGCCCCTTCCAGGGGCTGAAATCTACCCCCAGGTATTTGATCCTCCCTGTCGCCTCACAATAATGGACATCGCGGCCAATTTGCAGATCAGGTTTTCGCACGTCTTTTTCGCGGCCACCACCTCGAACGCAATGCATTTCGGCAATGAGACCCCCATGCCGAGGGCATTCAGAAAGCCGCATACCATGCCGAGAAGGCTGTCCGCTTCCGCACTGTCCTTGCCCAGCAAGACTAGGTTATCGGCGAAGGCTAGGAGTGCGACCTTTACCTCCCTGAGTGGTATCCCAAGTCCACTCTCCGCTACTTTCTCCACCAGCGGGTCCATTATCAAGTTAAGCAGGAGTGGCGACAAGGGGTCCCCTTGCTTCACGCCTCTATTGACACTCACATTACATACCCCGTCTGAGTACTTGATGGTTGTGGTGACGTCCATGTACGTCTTCCTCACATATTTGGCGATTTCTGCTGGAACGCCTTTCCTTTCCAACGCGGCCCTCAGTGCCGAGTGTGGGATCGTGTCGAACGCCTTCGCTATGTCGATCACGATTACCACACACCCTCCTCGTCTTTTTGCTAGACGCAACACTTCGTTCAAGACAAAAACATTCGAGCCTGTACTCCCCTTGGAACAGAACCCCTTTTGTCTTAGACACAGTTCTACTTTCCCCCTCAACCTTGCGTCTAACAGTGCGGAGAAGACTCGACTAACTATTGAGGAGATAGTAAGGGGTCTCCAATTGCGAGCCTCCGTAGCGTCCCTATCCCCCTTGGGGATTAGGCATGTCCTGTTCTCTTTCCAGCTTACTGGGTGGACCTTATATGCGGCCACCAGGTTGAACAGGACACTTATTATCCGTGGCACTCCGGTCTTATTGAGGGTACTGGTCACCACCCCGTCCGGCCCCGGTGCACTGTTGCCCTTGCGGCTCTTGAGGTTACGCTCGACCTCGTCTTCCGTGAATTCCGGGAAGATCATCTCAGGTGGCGCCGGAGCGCATCGCCCTGAGGAGAAAAGGTGTTCTACGTTATCGACGCCGGACGTGCCCCATAGCTCGTTTTATATCGTCCGGACGTCTCTGACGCATGGTACGTTCGGCCTGTGTAGCGGGATCCTGCCGTTCTCGTCGACCTCTCCCTTGCAGATCTTGTCTGCTAGCTCCTTTGGCGATTTGTTGTAGAGCTCTTGGCAGATTGCGTAACGGTATTGCCTATGTCTGCCACTGTTATGTACGACCCGTCTACGAGCTCCCCGATCCGCGCCGTTCCAAGACCCTCGGTATTCACATTGGTGAGGTTCCTCAGGCCGACATCGACAAACGTGTTGATCAGGTTCTCAGCCCGAAAAACCGAGCCGCTCTCAGAGAGCGAAGCGCATAGAACCCTGATGAGGGCTTCGGCGCAGAGTTTGGCATCGAGTTCGCCTTCGTCCTCCTCCACTAGGCTAGCTCGAGCGGCAGATAGAAATCTGTCCCTCCAGTCGGTTTCCGCGCGGTCGGGATCGGCAAGGCGAACCTCGCTGCTCACCTCCCGCTGGTCCGTGCCAGGTAGTTCGTCGACCTGAGGAAAGAGTGGCCCTCGTGGCGTAACAACCCTCTCCTCGTCTGCCTGCGAGTTAGCTGGGTCGGAAAGAGACACACGGGCCGCAGGAGGGGTTTCATATTCGGCCTTAAGACATCGCCTTTTGTCCGAAATCTGCTTAAACGTCTTGCCCTCCAGATACCTTGCAAGCATCACGTTCGGAAACCGCACGTCCTCTACCTCGTGTTCTCTTGCCCTCGACGTGATGACCTCGTCCTCCGACCACACGCTAGCTTCGCGGCCTCTTCCTTTTTGACGTCGTTGCAGTCGTGGGTGTCGCTGCTCGGTCTTTATTTCTTTTGTCTGGGTGTGCGTGCCGTTCTTGTTGGGTTAGTCCGCGAAGTGTCCCAAACTCCCTGAGGCACTCTCCGCAGAGGAAGTTACCCGCCGCAGGAGCTACAGGTAACCCCCGCACTTCGGATAGTGGCAACAAACAGAATGGAAACTCCCCCTGAACACTCCGTCGCACTTGCGACACCCCCAGACAGGAATGACACCACTGTGCACACTCTGATAATGTCTTGCGAGGTCCTTGCGTGAGTGTAGATACACGCTTTTCCCTTTCTTTGTACACTGGTTACACTTGGTAACTCCATCTGTCCAGGGATGCATTATTGCATTAGTCTCCCATCCGTCGCATCTTTCTACGACTACCCTCCATTCATTTCTATTTGGCGCTTGTGCTGCTGCGCCAACGAACTGTGGTCCTTCCATTGCTCTGTGACTAGACGTTCACCTGCAATAAATATGGACAGGTTACCGATCATGTTCGTCTTAGAGTGGTTGCCCAGCCACTCGCTCCTTCGGAGGGAGCTAGGCTCCCCTTCTAGACGGATTCTGTACGTCCCAGGTCAGAGGCTCTGACCTGAAGGGGTCTAGTCCGAAAACGGAGCGTGCCTCACAAATGCGTTAGAGGGTAGAGCTCCGCATGTAGCTCAAGCTCCCCCAGTAGCGTACTCTCATACCCATACATCTACCGTAGTGGATGTCGACTCAATTAGCCTACTCCCGTTGGCCCTCACTCCAGCTTAGTGAGGTTACCGGCCCCAACGTGCTGCAGAAACTGTATTAGTATTTAATTTACCTTTTTTATAAATAATTTTATAATTAAATTCTTTTAATTTAAGTCACCATGTTACTAATTTAATATTTGGTTCTTTAAGATTAAATAACCGAACGAGTGGTCTGTGGTCAGTATAAATGGCGAATTGTTGTCTGTATAAGTATGGTCTAAAGAATTTACAGGCCTATACTATAAGCTAATAGTTCTTTTTCTGTTGTTGCATATTTGATTCACTTGAATTTAGTGTTCGTGAGATGAAAGCTACGGGTTTGTCATTCAGAATTTGTCCTTGTTATAGAACTGCACCGATAGCAAAATTACTAGCATCTGTCGTTAATATAAAAGAAGATTCAAAATCTGGTATTTTAATACTGGGGCATTCATTAGTAGTTCGTTACAATGATCGAAAGATTTTATAAATTCGTGTGAATGTATTACTTTTGCGTTTTTCTTTAAACACGTGGTCATAGGTTTTGTGACTTTAGCGAAATTATCTATAAAGCGTCTATAATATCCGATTAGTCCTAATAATGATTTAATTTCTTTTTGAGATTGTGGTATTGTGAATTTTTTAATTGCGTTAAGTTTATCCGGGTTAGGTTTAACACGGTCGGGTGTTACTATATGTCTTAAATATTGTATCTCTATTCTTAAAAATTCAGATTTGTCCATTTGAATTTTGAAATTTGAGTCTCTAAGTCTTTGAAAGATTTGTGTTAATCTTTGAATATGTTCCTGAAGGGAAGTACTGAAAATTATTATGTTGTCTAGATAGACAAAGAAAGTTTCATTCTGTAATCCTCTAAGAATATTGTCCGTCACTCTCTGAAATGTCCAAGGTGCGTTTTTTAATCCGAAGGGAATACGTTTAAATTCATAATGTCCTCTTTCAGTCGAAAAACCTGTTTTTTTTTTTTTTTGAATATCTTGTGGATCAATTTCTATTTGGTGGAAAGCATTAGCAAGATCTAACGTTGAAAAATAATTCGCTTTACCTAGTTTGTCTAAAATTTCGGTTATATTAGGTAAGGGGTATTTAACATTTATTGTTTTTTCGTTTAATTTGTGATAGTCAATTACCATACGCCATTTCTTTTTATTTGATGCGTCTAATTTTTTAGGTACTATCCAAATCGGGCTAGACCAAGAGGAATTCGTATTTTGAATAATTTTTTGTTTCAATAGTTTATTAATTTGTCCATTAACTTCCGTTCTATGAATTTCTGGATATCTATAAGCTTTTGTATAAATTGAATTCTCTTCTGTTAAATTTATTTTGCGTCTAATTTGGTTAGTGAACGTTAAGGGAATTTCATCGCAATAAAATATATCTTTATATTCAAGGCAAAGTTTATGTATCGCTCTCTTTTCTTCTATATTATCAGGTCTTCTATATATTCAGATCGACTTTCACTCTTAATCTTGCGTCTAGCAGTGCGGAGAAGATTCGACTAATCATTGAAGAGATAGTATGAGGTCTCCAATTGCGA
Organism: Acanthacorydalis orientalis; assembly: GCA_034766995.1. NCBI lineage: Eukaryota > Metazoa > Arthropoda > Insecta > Megaloptera > Corydalidae > Acanthacorydalis > Acanthacorydalis orientalis. The sequence continues at coordinate 54,379,072 of CM068313.1, forward strand.
GCCTCCGTAGCGTCCCTATCCCCCTTGGGGATTAGGCATGTCCTGTTCTCTTTCCAGCTTACTGGGTGGACCTTATGTGCGGCCACCAAGTTGAACAGGACACTTATTACTCGTGGCACTCCGGTTTTGCGCTGCCTATTTCTGTAATGCAAGTTATTGATTAGTGGTACATAACATGTTGTTATAGGGCATTAGTTGTCAAACTACCCTCCCACATCTAGACTACTTGCATGGCTTGTGCCGTCACTGTCCCGGAAGGAGCTCACCCTTCCTATTCTCTGGCTTATAATTACTCGGTCAGGCCTCCTCTCCTCATCAGCATTGTATAATCGTTGCTGATCCTTTTTGGTGCAGGCCTCAAGCAGCCCTGCAATGCTTTTCTCCCTGCGCGGGACATTTGCTTGGAGGAGGAGTTCGTATCGGTGTTCCCCAGCTAGGTGGCGCACATCATTGCGCTGGAGCTCACCCTTGCTGGTCACTTGTGATCTAGATACTTGTACTGTATATACAGCTGCATCTCCTTCCCCCTTGCGTGGACTGAGTCAGTGGGACTGAGTCAGCAGGAGAAACTAGACGTGGAGTCGACGTGTTCGTGAGGGATATCATTGAACGTCATCGTAGCACAAGGTGCCCACCCTTGGCTGACCAACTACTTGGCCCGGATGCTTATGCATCACTGTCTTCCCTGTGTCTTCCCCTCTTGTACATGTGGACGTTGTCCAGCGTTGGAGGGGATTGCAGGGGGAGGTTCATTGTTGTTGGACGTCTTGCTATGATAAGTGACGTCAGGGGCCTTGTTAATACAAGTTGCCCACTCTAGTCTGTCCGCTTTGGTATGAGATACTTGTCTCGTCTTATCATTCTTCCCCAATACGCATGGGGTAATAGCTCATGCGTAATAGGGTTCCATTTAACTGGTAGGATTGTCCAAGAATCGATTGGCTAGTTCGATCGAGGACCTCAGCGCACAGAGTGCGATGGTCTTAAGGTTGGGCTTTGAGATGCCCAAATCCTTTAGGATCTGTCTTGTCCTCCAAGGTAGTGCGCCCCGCGAACCAACAATCGCCGGGACTACACTCCCCTCTTCGACGCTTAGCTCTGCCGCCAGGTAGGGGAGTAGCGGGTTATATTTCGTAGTTTCTCTTCCCTCGCTCGTTGGAGAGTGGCTCCGTTCTCAAAGCGGACAGAGACGTCCACGATGTGGACCTTGACTCCGTCGCAGACAACGAGATCCGGCTTTAAACAGCCCCCTTCGAACCTATAGGAAGGTTCCCGCTGAACTTGGTGTTCCGGCATCGCAGTGAAGCACTCCTGAAGTACCGTGACAATCTCGTCATGTCGACGTATGACACAATCATGGAACTGGCTGCATCCACCTAGAACGTGCCCTAGGGTTTCCATACTCTCACCACAGTGCCTGCATTCGGGGGGGGGACCCTTTTATCGTATCGTCGCTTGACTATTCTCGTACCGGTGGTGTTCGACCGTAGTCGCAGTGCGTCAATAAAGCGACTAGATTTTAATAGGTTCGGTCCTCGTAGCCAGCAATTACCCATTGGGTCATTCTTAAAGGAAGAAACTCCCACGCCCTGAGATCTACAATTCGCCCAAGCGTTATGCTCCTCCCAGCGAAGGCGAACCTTTGCTTTCCGGAGCTCAGACAGGTCAGCAAGCGGCCACCGAAGACCAATCTCTCCGGCTACTCGGCCCGCCTCCCTATCCAGTCCGCTCAGGTCGAAGAGCTCATCAATGACAGGGTCTCGTTCCTCCAACAACCTAAAGTAATGCCCTAAGACTGCTGTTCGGATCCTATTTGCGATTCGGGGGAGCCCCAACCTCCGTCCCGTCGCGCCGCATACAGCAGTCCGTTTGCTGTTTGCGCGGGCAAATGGAAAATGCCTCGGACGATCCCTCTAAGGTCTTGGTCTAACGACTCCAGTACTGTTTTGGGCGGGTGGTCCAGCGTTAGTATATAGAGGAATCAGGGAATGATGTGCACTGTCAAGAGGTCAAACTTCTGGGCAGGTTTTAGACTAATTCCCGCGACACGCTTCGCACAGACCCTTCGGGCATCTACTGCGCAGCGGTTGTCTAGCCCCTTCCAGGGGCTGAAATCTACCCCCAGGTATTTGATCCTCCCTGTCGCCTCACAATAATGGACATCGCGGCCAATTTGCAGATCAGGTTTTCGCACGTCTTTTTCGCGGCCACCACCTCGAACGCAATGCATTTCGGCAATGAGACCCCCATGCCGAGGGCATTCAGAAAGCCGCATACCATGCCGAGAAGGCTGTCCGCTTCCGCACTGTCCTTGCCCAGCAAGACTAGGTTATCGGCGAAGGCTAGGAGTGCGACCTTTACCTCCCTGAGTGGTATCCCAAGTCCACTCTCCGCTACTTTCTCCACCAGCGGGTCCATTATCAAGTTAAGCAGGAGTGGCGACAGGGGGTCCCCTTGCTTCACGCCTCTATTGACACTCACATTACATACCCCGTCTGAGTACTTGATGGTTGTGGTGACGTCCATGTACGTCTTCCTCACATATTTGGCGATTTCTGCTGGAACGCCTTTCCTTTCCAACGCGGCCCTCAGTGCCGAGTGTGGGATCGTGTCGAACGCCTTCGCTATGTCGATCACGATTACCACACACCCTCCTCGTCTTTTTGCTAGACGCAACACTTCGTTCAAGACAAAAACATTCGAGCCTGTACTCCCCCTGGAACAGAACCCCTTTTGTCTTAGACACAGTTCTACTTTCCCCCTCAACCTTGCGTCTAACAGTGCGGAGAAGACTCGACTAACTATTGAGGAGATAGTAAGGGGTCTCCAATTGCGAGCCTCCGTAGCGTCCCTATCCCCCTTGGGGATTAGGCATGTCCTGTTCTCTTTCCAGCTTACTGGGTGGACCTTATATGCGGCCACCAGGTTGAACAGGACACTTATTATCCGTGGCACTCCGGTCTTATTGAGGGTACTGGTCACCACCCCGTCCGGCCCCGGTGCACTGTTGCCCTTGCGGCTCTTGAGGTTACGCTCGACCTCGTCTTCCGTGAATTCCGGGAAGGAGCATCTCAGGGGGTCCCCTTGCTTCACGCCTCTATTGACACTCACATTACATACCCCGTCTGAGCACTTGATGGTTGTTACGATTTCTTTTGTACGTAGTGACATTGTTATAATGTAATTTAGGGGGGTTTATTAATGTTAGATTTGGTTCCGTATTATCATATTCGATTGAAATTTTAGCTGTGTTCGTAGTTATTTTGCGTGTATTTAAATTTATGTTTGCGTGTAATTGTTTGAGTATATCGACTCCTATGAGTCCATCGAGTTCATTATTAAAACGAAAAAGATAAAATTTATGTGTATCGTTTACATTAAATATTTTAAAAGTGGGAATTTTTATTGCTTGTTTGTGATTAGTTATAGCGTGCGTTGTACGAATATTAAAGTTTTCATATTATATATATATATATATATATATATATATATATATATATATATATATATATATATATATATATGGATTAAAATGTTTAAAATTTTGAGATGGGTCAATTTGTGAGTCTGCTGGGTTTTCAGTATCGTAATTTAATAATTCGTCGTGATTTAAATCAGGATATTCATATTCATTACTATAGTATTCATTTGAAAAATCATTATAATCGTATTCGTCATTATTTGCATCATTTTCGATTTGATGTTAAAATAGTTCTTCTGATACAAAAGTGGGTTTGATACGTGAGTTACTCGAATTAGTGTCTATGGGTCCTGGATTTGGTAATCTAGTATTTCTCTGGGGATAATTTAGTTTTTGTGGCTGAGAATTTTGTTGGTTGAACATATTTCTATTTGGGAAAGTATTATTTTGGAACATGGATCTTGGAAAATTTGAATTTACAAAGTTAGGTTTAAATTGTGGATTAAACGTTTGATTAAATCGGTTAGGTAAATTATTGAAAGGATTTTTCTGATAGTGATTTAGATTTGTTAAAACTAAAAGATTGATTTGGTTGCGAAATACTAAATCTATTATTATTACTATTACCCGTGTTTGGACTTCTATTAGGTATATTATTTACAGGTTTAAATATGGGTTTATTATTTATTGGTATGGTATAATTTATATTACTAATGTTACTATTATGATGTCGAGAAAGATATTTAAAATTTCCCTCCTCTGTTACACGAGAAATTGCTTGTTCTAATGTATCGGGGTTTATTAGTCGAACAATCGGTTGGAGTTGATATGGTAAGCCTATTATAAATGTTTTTAATGCAAATTCGTTATAATGTTGTATTTTGATAATTTTTTCTTGTTCATTAATTATGGTCGAATTTATATCTGAAAAGAGCAAGCTACGTGTGTCTTGAATTCGCATACCGAACTGTATTGGTGTGTCGGGCGCACAGCTCTTCTTGTCGACCGCTGCTGCGGCCGACGAGATGTGCCATACGCTGGTGCGCCAAGCGTATGGCACAGAAGTCTTTATCGGCTCGCTGCGGCGGTGAATTTATCTAACTCCAAAAGATAATCAACGGGTTCCCGACTTTTTGTATTGAGTCATTAATGAGTCTAGGTAAGTGGCACTTGTTACACGAGATTTATTGTTCGGTCCAATACCTCGGTATTGTTTCAGTGTCTCCACACTCCCAATTTCAATGAACATTTTGAAGAGAGGTATGAGAGGTTGGGGATGGTTATTTCTGCTCTGGAGAGATTGTATCCGGTCAAGACGTCACTCTCACATATCTGTAGAATCTGTTTAAATTTTATGAATTCTGATTTCATGGTCGCATTTGACTTAATTAGAAATTTCCAAGGGAATGTTGGATATGAGAGTTCAATGTAGTACCTATATTTACAACTGGAGTCAGAACGCGATAAGCAAGGAAGTTTGACATTGGGTTGAGTACCACATTTTCAACAGAGTTCATTAATTGTAAAATGTTATTCAAAATGATGTCAATTGTGGTGTTATATTTGTCTAAGTGATATCTAATTATCTTCTAAATATTGCCTATAAAGATTGGATCACTGTCTTTCATTAAAAATCCAGTTGAATCTAATGCAGACAGACCATGACTCATCGATCGAAACAAGTGGTAATCAGAAGGATCAATATCTGGAGAATGCGGCGAATGGAGTTTGTCTGATAGAGTCTCAATCCATCCTTTTGGAACATTATATTGAGATGATCCAGAAGCGCCTTCGTAAGCGAATGCATAACGGGGTTCTCCATTTCCTTGAGTTGCTCATAATAGGATTACCCTTCCACAAATGCTTTTTATAGCCGTTTTATATTTTGCCGGCGGTAAGCGACGTGTACGGTTGTGTACATTGACTTGACGGGTTTGTTGCCTCATTGAGGTTTTTTCTACGTTGTTAGCGGTTAGTTCCTGCTAAGTTGTTGTGGATTGCTAAGTAGTTCTGCAGTAAACGACTGTACTTTGCATCTCATGGATTGCTAGATATCCTCTACTGATTAAACGGTAGTTCCGCGAGCTCGTATTCCAATGAACTCGTTGATAAGTATCGCTTCCTTAAGTCAGTGACTGGATGAAAGTGGGCTAGAAAGTCATCTCCTTGTATAGTGTGGGCCACATCGGCGACCACATCGTTTTAATAATATCTACGGACGTATTTGGTCCGGCGAGTGTCTGCATCTTGCGACGGAGTTGCGAGTGCTAGAAATCCCCTAATTTGTTTCTTCGATTAGTCTCATGGTTTTCTTTTGTAATTTGCGATAAGGCAGTCTTTTTAAATAGTTTTTAAGCTTGACGGCCGAGTTTGCGGATCAGGTCCGCAACTTGTGTTTAAGGTGCGGTGGGGTAATTGCCCAATTAGCAGATGAGATCTTCGTGAAGTAACTGCTGGCAGTGAATACTACTTTGGCCGGTATAATTCTGAGGCCGAGTTCTTCAGGCCGAGGTCAGAATATCGATTGATTTTCATTTCCCACGTACCCGTACTCGAAATGGTTTTTAAATATCGTTTAAAGAGGAACAGAAGAATTGTAGAAAATGCTTTTGGAATTCTGGTAAAAAGATTTCGAGTACTTGATGATGAAATAAACTGAAAATTTACAAACTTGTACTAGCTATATGCACTCTTCACACTGGTTCTATAAGGCTAGGCCGATGGAGGGCAGAAATGACCGAACTATGCAATTTGGAAATATTTTTGTTAATTATTTTGTTGGAATATTGGATTAAATTGAGGTTTGGGATAGTTATTGAAATTTGATTCTTGCGGAAAGAGATTTTTAAAAGAATTAAAGTCTCTCAGTATGTGTCTTAAGAATCCCATAAACTATCAGTTTGACCTTCAGTCAAACCGTACAGTTAAATCTGAAGAATTTTAACTGACCTGACTGTGTGTACTCACATCAGATATAAGTGATACGATGTGTACATCCATAATCAGATGTCTTTCACGATCGCGATCTGCTTTTGGATCAACCTCTTTTACTTTCGTTAAAAGCCTGTCATAATAATCATTTCTTTTAGTGTTACTGTGATAATCTTTGGAGTTTAGTTTCTATAACTTCTCTTGAGCAAAAAAAAATTCAATGAATTTTTAAAGAAATTTTTTTTGACTATGACGTCATTTCAAACTGCAAACGTTTCAGGTCTACTAAATAACTTTTAAATTACTTAAAAATAAATAACTTAAAAATAAGTCCAATGACAGTAGAACTAGAAAACAAACAGCGGATGGAGACATATGTACAAGTTGCATAGAAGGGTTTGTTTTTGAGGAACTGTTTCGTGTGTAGAATAACAAACAACAGGGAAACGTGAGTCAGACGTGCCCCTGCAGTTCAGGTCCGTCACCCAAGAAGTCTCGTAATGAGCACCGAAAATCGATTAATCTGGAGTGGGTTAGCACCAGGCCACCTGTTTACATGAAGCAAAGGTCAAAAAGTGTATTTGGGGTGCGGATAAAGGTATCCAAAAAAATTAGGGTTCCTCAACTTTCAGGATCCTCATTTCCAACGAGACAGTTATCCATATACGGTAAATACATGGGTGGGTGTTCCGTATCCAGTGGTAGTCAGAATGTTGCAGGGAGAAAAAGAACTCAGTTAGTTGAGGACATAGACCATCTATGAAAAGAAAAAGGTCTTAACACGACTAACTCTGGATCTTCCGGTCACCTCGTGGAGGAACCCACTTCGACCGTTTTGTGGTCCGTGATAAATAATTTGAATGTTGTCTATATTATCTTCTCATTAAGTATAGCTGCTTATATGAATATATACCTCCTCCATAGCTCGTATATCGTCCAGACGTCTCTGACGCATGGTACGGTCGGCCTGTGTAGCGGGATCCTGCCGTTCTCGTCGACCTCTCCCTTGCAGATCTTGTGAACGAATCGCTCTTGACAATGAAATAGGCCGGATGGCCTTGGAACGAAACGCAGTGAATAACAATCGCTCGTGACAATGAAATAGGATGGCCTTGGAACGAAACGCAGCGATTGAAAGAAATAACCGAATCTGAACGTGATTGTTCCCTGTAACACTCCAGTATTAATGTAAATTAACACTCACCATATCACCGAACTCGCGGATGGCGACGATAACAATGGATTACAAATTGCGCAGCAGAATGGATCCACGGTGGATCCGGCTCGAGAGACCAAAAATGTTCTTCGAGGACGGGCAGCGGAATGTTCCACGGTAGATCCGGGTCGAAGGACCAAAAATGTTCGCGCTTTTCCCGTAGTCCGAATAACGAGCCACGAGAATGCGTGAGGAAAATGAAGATTAAACGCAATGTTGTAGATTCACTTATTCTTTATTGGTTGTCGGCTATTTACATGATACTGTTTCTGCGCCGCACTGTTATTTCACAGTTCTATGGTCTCTATAATGTCTTACACTTTTTTTCACTGTGCCCAGGGGGCTGATGCGACCGCACTTATATATCCTCAGGCCGTGCACTAGGTGGAGGATATGCGTATGCACGCTGCCCAAGGGGGAAGTGGGAAGCGGCCGGTACGGTTAATGTGTTGACTAGACGAAATTCTCTAAAATCAACAATCAGTTGATTGTCGCAACACAGACCGAATAATGCAGCTGTGCACTACAGACCAGCTGGAGATGACAGGTCTGCAGTGCAGAGACGTAGCGCGGCCAACGCTAGATGAAGGAGACATTCGGGATTCTCAGAAATCCCGAACAGGTATATTTAATCTTTCCGGAGCCGTCAAATTATTCATTTTTACTTTTGCCGTGAAAAATGTATTTCTATATTTGTCTGCATCATCATATTCTTGTTGAATAACTTCTTCTGTTGCGGCATCCGAATCAAGCACCAATTCAATCATACCGTTAGAAGTTACACTTAATTCATTCATTTTTTCTTCTAACATTTGAAACAAAGCACTGACTTGATTCTTATCCACAGTTTCAGCAGCAACAGCATCGTTGAAAACATTCAAAGCTTTTGTAAAAGCACGACGTTGCGCTGTTCTCTTCTTATTTGATTTCTCCATTTTTCTTGAGAAAAAATATAAAAAACAAAAAGTCACGGACTCAAAAAACATTAAAACTCACGTTCTTTCACGGTCGCCAGATGTTATATTAAGGAACGGGTGAAATATTGAGAATGTATAATTTATGTTAATAAAAACTTAAGAATTATTATAAAATATAAAATAATTAAAAGAAGATTTATTGTGACCAAAAACTACAATTTAGTAAGTGTAAAAGCGATTACTCTCACTGGTCACGCAGAGACTATAACTACAGAAAAAAATATAAAAACGATACAAAAAAACTATATGCGTCTACTGCATATGAACGGTTTACTAAGACTGAATAGTTTTCAACAATAAAATTTTCTTTTATTTATTTTATATTTTATAATAATTCTTGAGTTTTTATTAACATACGTTATACATCTTCAATATTTCATCCGTTCCTTAATATAACAACATGAATGTGTGTGTTGAAGGCGTGTTGGATGCTTGATGCCTGACCATAGTGTTGACTCGAGTTTAGCCGTAGTGTATGTATTTGTGTTTCAGCATTGGGTTAATTGTTTCTGAGAAGTGTGATATGTCCGAACATTTTCAAAACCGAGCAGAACATTTTTTTTAAAACTTACAACTAACTTAAAACTAATTAACTAACCTAAACCTAGTTGGTTAGCTCCCGAAATGCTAGTCGTACGTAGCTTTCACCCTTGGAGCCATTTTGCACATCCGGACGATGGTTATTAGGATCGGGATGTTATCTAAATTTGGGCCTTCGACCGTTTGTACGGTGATGGGATGATTATCCATATTCATTACGAACGCAAGGTCAATAGCGGATGGGTTTTTATTTGGACAGTCTGGGTATAAAGTGTGGTCAGGGGGTAATTTAGGATTTAAGGATGCCTCCCTGAATATTAAAGTTTAGGATCTTGAATTTGGGACTGAAGATGGTGACTTATAGAAAGAGCATATGGAACTCGTTCAAGGAATTTAACCTTTCAAACGGTCCAGTGACCACTAAGAACTGGTCTGTGAGGATGAGGGCGTTGCTGAGGTTCTTTAGGTCCACAAGGGCACTTAAGAGGCGGATTTTTGTCATGAAAACGTCGAGGTCGGTTACAATCTTATAAGGGAAGGTGGAGGCAGCGGCCGCAGAAGTGTTGCGCTCTGTTGTCGAAGTCTGTTATTGCACCGAGGGCGGTGCGCGGGTCGAGAAGGAAATTTGTATCAGAGCGGATACCTGTGGCGCTGACCACTACGATGACGTGATGATGGTAGAGGTTACAGAAAGTGGCTGCCTCCCGAGTCTGTGGGCTCCGATCACAGGAAACTGATGAATGCTCTCCAGCATAGGTGGTGTGATTATCGCTGTGGATGGTGGTACTGTTGGTGCGGTGGAGGCTGCGGAAATTTGACCGGACCAGGCGTTGATTTGAAGAATTGGTGCCGGGACGAAGTGGATACTCTACTCCTTCAACTCTCTTTCACCTTTCCTCGTCTTGGCGTATCGCCAACCTTTGAAGTATCGCCATCGGTTGCACAAATTAGTATATTTTCAAGCGAGATATATTGCCTCATAAAAAAAGTTTTGTTGATAAATCGTTTTACCTTTGGCGTCGCTTTTAAATTTTCTGGCAAATAGCTTTTCTTTACGGAGCTTATCGTTATTAAAAAATCTAACATATACCATTAAAAGGGGCTGATATTAGGATTCACAGGATTTTTCGTAAAGAACGCTTTAAAATAATCCTGAGGGCTTCGCATGGATGACAACACATGTTAAAATATCGAGATAAACACTAAATCATAGTAAAAAGTCCAGTGTCCTTTGTGAAAGTCAAAATGCGATTTGCGGCGTCATTGTCGTCACCTTGAATTATGGATATGTGCCTCGACAAACCCAGGGTTTTTCTAATTTTCGGGTAACGATCGCATTAAGTTAAAAAGTGCGAAACCGTCAGAGCAGTGCCGCGCGTGTCACATCGGTTGGCGTTCCTTTCTTAAAATAAAAGAGCGAGTCAGTTTGGCTGGTGTGCGCTGTGCGAAGCATTGTGAGAATGACTTGTTCTCGTAAGTTCTTTTTCTTATTGCTTACGGATCCATATGTTTCCATTGTGGATTCGGAGAGCGATAGAGCTTATTGACGGCTCTCAGGGGAGGCTCTCCGACTCGTTTATTATTTGGCTCACTTGAAACTAGAATGGGGGTTTGAGGAGTTGTTTTGGGATTCTGGATTGACTGACTTGGTTTTCTGTGTTTCGTTCCATTAAGCTAGATTTGACGGCGGATGGTTCTTCCACGACAGACAGCTAAAGGCACTGTAGAAGGTGCTTCATCGGGTGCTGGAGCTATAACAGTGTGCGTACTCATATTCAGTGTCTGCGTTCAGTGATCATTTTTGATGTTGTTTAGAAACAGTGCAAACGAAAGATGTTTGAAGCATAATTAGTGTTCTTTGGATATAAAGTTTTCTGGCTTCCACGATAGAGATCCTTTGGATGGTCTTGATCTCGTGAATCGCACGTTCCTCCTTATTCTTTGGACAATCGCGGGAGCGAGCTGAATGGCTTCCACCGCAGTTCACAATACATGAGTTCCTTACAGATGGAATCCAAGTGAACTGGTTTGCCACAAGCTCAAATCGGTATTTTTGCTGTGCATCAATCAAAAATATCACCGAATTTCTGGCAATGAAAACATCTTATCGGGTTCGGGATGTAAGAATTCTCAATGGATGCATTCCTGCGTCCATGCTTGGGGGAAGAAATAGCGTTTTAAAGTAAGTATGGTGGACGATGTAGGTTTTAATTTGCCATCTCTTCATGTCAAGATGTGGGATATGTCCTCTAAACCTTAACTTTCCAAATTCTCTTTGATCTTCTCGATGCCACTGTTGAGAAGATCTAAGCACGTGATAACTCCTTTACACAAATTGAGAGTCTTATGTAGAGTTATACTTATATCATATTCAAAGAACTTAGTCATCTCTAGCAATTTGTTAGACTATGAATTGCTAACAGATTCAACTAGAAGTGTTCCATCTCTTAATTTTTTGGTTGATTTAACCGTGCCTACTTCTCCATATATACCTTTTTGAATCAAGAAGGATGAAACTTTGGAAAAGTATCCCTCCTTTTTGAAAATGACTAGGATCCAGGGGCCCGGCTTCTCCTTGGTCAGACTCAAACGACTCTTGTAACTGGGCCGTCTTCTCTTTACCTTAGAGGTAGGGAGTGTGTTTGGTGTTAATTTTTCCATAAAAAAGTTAAGGATTTCGTCACCTGGGTCCCCACTCATCACGCAGATCAATAAGAAGGGAACTACGTATCCGCAAATCGGTACGGATACCAGGGTTATCCAGGTAATATAGTACTCAACAAAGAAACACAAGCTTAACGTGCATCTGCAGTCCGGGTACGTCACCCAATCCGTCTCATAATAAGCACCGGAAGCCGATTAACTCGGAGTGGGTCAATCTCTGGACGCCTGTTCAGCCGAAGCAAGGGTCAAAAAAGTGTATTGGGGCGCGGATAAAGATATCTGAAAAAATCCGGGCTTCTTCAACTTTCTGGCTCCTCATTCCAACAACACAGGTATCCATGCACGGCATCCACATGGATGGGCATTCCGCATCCAGTGGTAGTCAGCGTATTGCAGCGACCAAAGTACCCATTTAGTGGAGGACATAGACCAGCTATACATAATCCATAAAAAAGGGAAAAAGGGTCCTAAACAACACGCTATACAACTCTAGATCCTCCTGTCACCATCTGGGGGAACCCACTGCGACCGGATTGTATTTAGTGATAAATAACCGGAATATTGTCTGTGTTATCTTTTCATAGACCTTAGCTTGCTTATGTGAATATATAACTCCTCTATCGTTAAAGGGGACTCGGGGTCCTGCCACTGGATTCGATAATTTCACCTCTAGTTTTCCTTAGATGGTGATTTCTTTATTTTGCTGGTTTTGCATATTTTCACATAAACTTTTCGTTTTTATAAAATTGTGTGATATATATATATAATATGTATGTAGGTTACAGTCATTACAACTAGTAACGATTCTATTCAGAAACAGGTTCTATTCAGATTCTATTCAGAAATCATTTTACAATCGGCATTGAGAGCGGTCACAAACTTTAAAAGAAAATTAAAAAAACAGTGAAATATGCTGTAAAAACGTTAATTTTTATTTAAAAAATATAGAAAAAAAATTAAAGATTTAAATTTCTAATATGTGGCATTTTGAAAATTCCAGGTAATTTTTTTATCTGCATATGCCTGAGTGAGTATAAATGAGAAACAAACAAAAGGAAAAATAGAATAAAGGCAAAAAGAAAGAAAAGACTAAAATGTAAATAAAGAGAAAAGATGTAAGTTTTCTATTTGAGGATGTTTGTCTATCCATCTATTTTACTGATAAAGTTCCAGAAAATAGTGAACTTTTCGGATTTAGATTTTACTTCCGTCATCTTGGCTTTTAATTGAACGATCAGCGTGAACATCTAATAGATGTCACAAACCTCGTTTATATCGAACAAAATGATTGCCATGAATTAGTGGTTGGTTGTGGGACATCCACAAATCTTGAGCGTTTGTTTCTGATTTCCGGGAAATAACTTCTCTGGAATTCTGCCATAGGTTGCCTTTTCCTTAGCAGTTTTTCCTTAAGAACACTGTGTTCTTGCTCTTTCTTATCCGCAGGGCATCCCCGATAGTTGGCAGGATGGTTACCCTCACAATCGGCGTACTTGGATGGGATGTTCTTGGGTTTGAGGCATTTCCTCGATTCACGCTTAGTACCGCATTTCACGCAACTTTGCAGGATGTTACAGTTTGAGGCTGCGTGTCCGAAACATTGATATCTGTAGCACTGTGTAATATTACTACTACTCCTCTTATAGCTCCTTCAGTGTACCCTCATCTGGAAGAGGTATGGCACTTTGATGACATCGACCAGTTTGGTGCTTGGGGTAAAAATCACGATGTAGATAGGACTGTAATCTTTTTTCCATGAGGGATGGGGAACAAACGAACAAATATATAATTACAATAATTATAATGCATTTGTCAACTGTAGCGTGCTAATTTATACATATATGTAGGTTAGAGTCATTACAACCAGTAACGATTCTATTCAGATACGGATCATTTTACAATCGGCATCGATATATCTTTACATATTTTAAAGGATAATTAAACAACCAGCGAAATATGTTGTAAAAACGTTAATTTTTATAGAAAAAAAATTAAAGAAGATTTAAATTTCTAATGTGTGGCATTTTGAAAATCCCAGGTATTTTTTTTATCTGCATATATACCTGTGTGAGTATAAATGAGAAACAAACAAAAGGAAAAATAAAATAAAGGCAAAAAAGAATGAAAAGACCAAAATGTCAATAAAGAGAAAAGATGTAAGTTTTCTATTTGCGGAGGTTTGTCTATCCATCTATTTTACTGATAAAGTTCCAGAAAATAGTGAACTTTTCGGATTTAGATTTTACTTCCGTCATCTTGGCTTTTAATTGAACGATCAGCGTGAACATCTAATAGATGTCACAAACCTCGTTTATATCGAACAAAATGATTGCCATGAATTAGTGGTTGGTTGTGGGACATCCACAAATCTTGAGCGTTTGTTTCTGATTTCCGGGAAATAACTTCTCTGGAATTCTGCCATAGGTTGCCTTTTCCTTAGCAGTTTTTCCTTAAGAACACTGTGTTCTTGCTCTTTCTTATCCGCAGGGCATCCCCGATAGTTGGCAGGATGGTTACCCTCACAATCGGCGTACTTGGATGGGATGTTCTTGGGTTTGAGGCATTTCCTCGATTCACGCTTAGTACCGCATTTCACGCAACTTTGCAGGATGTTACAGTTTGAGGCTGCGTGTCCGAAACATTGATATCTGTAGCACTGTGTAATATTACTACTACTCCTCTTATAGCTCCTTCAGTGTACCCTCATCTGGAAGAGGTATGGCACTTTGATGACATCGACCAGTTTGGTGCTTGGGGTAAAAATCACGATGTAGATAGGACTGTAATCTTTTTTCCATGAGGGATGGGGAACAAACGAACAAATATATAATTACAATAATTATAATGCATTTGTCAACTGTAGCGTGCTAATTTATACATATATGTAGGTTAGAGTCATTACAACCAGTAACGATTCTATTCAGATACGGATCATTTTACAATCGGCATCGATATATCTTTACATATTTTAAAGGATAATTAAACAACCAGCGAAATATGTTGTAAAAACGTTAATTTTTATAGAAAAAAAATTAAAGAAGATTTAAATTTCTAATGTGTGGCATTTTGAAAATCCCAGGTATTTTTTTTATCTGCATATATACCTGTGTGAGTATAAATGAGAAACAAACAAAAGGAAAAATAAAATAAAGGCAAAAAAGAATGAAAAGACCAAAATGTCAATAAAGAGAAAAGATGTAAGTTTTCTATTTGCGGAGGTTTGTCTATCCATCTATTTTACTGATAAAGTTCCAGAAAATAGTGAACTTTTCGGATTTAGATTTTACCTCCGTCATCTTGGCTTTTAATTGAACGACCAGCGTGAACATCTAATAGACGTCACAGACCTCGTTTATATTGAACAAAATATTTCCGCTAGAACTTGTGTATTGTTTGAGTTAGAATTTTGATGCAGCAGGGGTTATTGAATTGGCTGTTGTAGCTGTGAGGATTGCCATGAATTAGTGGTTGGTTGTGGGACATCCACAAATCTTGAGCGTTTGTTTCTGATTTCCGGGAAATAACCTCTCTGGAATTCTGCCATAGGTTACCTTTTCCTTAGCAGTTTCTCCTTAAGAACACTCTGTGTTCTTGCTCTTTCTTATCCGCAGGGCATCCCCGATAGTTGGCAGGATGGTTACCCACACAATCGGCGTACTTGGATGGGATGTTCTTGGGTTTGAGGCATTTCCTCGATTCACGCTTAGCACCGCATTTCACGCAACTTTGCAGGATGTTACAGTTTCAGGCTGCGTGTCCGAAACATTGATATCTGTAGCACTGTGTAATATTACTACTACTCCTCTTATAGCTCCTTCAGTGTACCCTCATCTGGAAGAGGTATGGCACTTTGATGACATCGACCAGTTTGGTGCTTGGGGTAAAAATCACGATGTAGATAGGACTGTAATCTTTTTTCCATGAGGGATGGGGAACAAACGAACAAATATATAATTACAATAATTATAATGCATTTGTCAACTGTAGCGTGCTAATTTATACATATATGTAGGTTAGAGTCATTACAACCAGTAACGATTCTATTCAGATACGGATCATTTTACAATCGGCATCGATGTATCTTTACATATTTTAAAGGATAATTAAACAACCAGCGAAATATGTTGTAAAAACGTTAATTTTTATAGAAAAAAAATTAAAGAAGATTTAAATTTCTAATGTGTGGCATTTTGAAAATCCCAGGTATTTTTTTTATCTGCATATATACCTGTGTGAGTATAAATGAGAAACAAACAAAAGGAAAAATAAAATAAAGGCAAAAAAGAATGAAAAGACCAAAATGTCAATAAAGAGAAAAGATGTAAGTTTTCTATTTGAGGAGGTTTGTCTATCCATCTATTTTACTGATAAAGTTCCAGAAAATAGTGAACTTTTCGGATTTAGATTTTACCTCTGTCATCTTGGCTTTTAATTGAACGACCAGCGTGAACATCTAATAGACGTCACAGACCTCGTTTATATCGAACAATATATTTCCGCTAGAACTTCTAATGTGTGTCTAAATTTGTAATGTGTGGCATTTTGAAAATCCCAGGTATTTTTTTTATCTGCATATATACCTGTGTGAGTATAAATGAGAAACAAACAAAAAGAAAAGTAAAATAAAGGCAAAAAAGAAAGAAAAGATTAAAATGTAAATAAAGAGAAAATATGTATTTAGTTTATAGATATGAAATGATATAATGATTTTGATGATAGAATCTTGAATCATCGCACCCGACAATTGAATGTCATTGACCGAAATGGCAGTCGCCGTCTTGGCTGAGGCCGTTGTGTATAACCCGGAACTTCGACGTCACCACGTAATGCGACAATTCAACAATTCGCATGATCGCCAGGTTTATCTGCACGCTCCATGTGCCTCCGGGGTGCAGTGTAAGCCACTCGATTCGCATGAAAACCACGTAGTTATCCCGAAGGTCCTCGTTACTACCCAGTTGCCACTCCAGGCAATGGAATTGTCTCAAAGCCTGTTGGTACGAATTACCAAATCGTGGAGCATCGGGTTGGAATGGGATATGCACCATATACCTGCCATCTGATTCTGAGTGTGAGCCGTCGAGAATATGCGAGAGCAGTCATCATCCCCTTCACCCACTTGCGTAGGGGTTTTCTTCAACTGCCAAAACTCTTCTTCACCATCCTTCGAATGGAATTTCGTCACCGAGACCATCGGAGATGATACCGTGGAGACTGGTCCAAAGACGACCCATCGAATCTCATGCGCTGTGCATGTGGTTCGTTTGAATTCCTGTTGATAATGCCATTCTCAAAGACGAGAACCCACACGCCGGTACCAATGAGGAAGCAGTGCCTCCAGGAACACCATAGCATGTATCTGGCAATTGTATTACGTGTAAATGTTGCTACTGGTTAGAATCTACATGCACCGTCGGAGCCACCGAAGTTATGGATGGTAGAACCAAAGCGATGGTTGTTACTGAGAAGTCAGAGCAAGTTGACTTCAGCGTAACTGCCACCAGTCCTTTGGTACGGGTATGGGCCAATGATCCGATGCGCTGTACGGCAAATTCGTCGTGGCTTCGGCGCAATTGCAATTGATTTGACATACGATCTGAAATAAAGCTGACCTCAGAGCCAGAGTTACATAGGATGCGAGCAAGATGTTTCAATGTTAGAATTTCTCAATACCCAAACACGCGCAGTTGCAATTAATACCACCTGGTTATAGAGAACCAGACAGGTAGCTACGATGATGTTAAGTCAAGGCACCGGAGCCTTCGTGGTCGGCACCGGTTCGTGATAAATTCCGAGTTGGCAATGGCAGGCGCTTGGTAACTGGTTGAACTGATCGAAGACCTGTCCCGTGGCGTTAGGACACAGCAGTGTAGTGTGTTTTGCCACAATTTCTACACCCTACGGCAGAGCAGCCTTTCGAAATGTGTCCGGGTCTCAAGCAATTGAAGCATACATTGAAATTCCGTAGAGCCTTGAAACGTTGTGGCACATCAAGCTTGGATCATCGGGATCAACGAAAAATTCGGTGCGGCGCCTAGCAACAAGAGCACCTTGAATCATTCATCGATGCCAAATTGGAACTTATTAAACGAGGGTCAGAAAACGCCGAGTATCAGCCGAGCTGGTACTCGGGATTACGGAGTTTGCTCTGTGTGTCTCGACTGCACAGTGCAGTCTGAACAGAGGCTGTAGCCTCTTTTCTCCTCGACCTTCAGCAATTCTGCTGCTGCTGAAATGTCCGAAGAACTCCAATACATCTTTCACTCACGTTTGGTAACTTTTCCACGGCTGTGGGAACAGCAAGGGCGTCCCATTTATCCACAGGCAATTTCATGACGTGCATCGTGCGTAGACATTTCCGTACAACATTCACAATCTGCAAAAGAGACCTGGATGTTTCCTCCGTCGCTGGTTTGATATGGAGGAAATGAGAGACATGAATCTTGACCATCTGTTACGGGCTGTCGTATCGCTTGGTCAGCGACGTCCAAACTTCTTTGTACCCGCCAAAATAGAGGTCGCCAGTGAGGAAAACCGCATTCGTCTTTGCGGCCTGCCTCATCTTCCCCAATTTATGCGCCTTCGGGTAATCCATGTCATGAACTAACGTGACAAATATGTCCTTAAAAGTCAGTCAGTTATGCAATGCACCGTCAAAGATAGGAATAACCACCGGATCCAACATCAAATCCAAACTGTTTTATATCTGCATTGCAGAACTGTAACCCGTTGTCAGTTATCGGTCTCTTCATTTCATGTCCGTTGGCTTGAACTTCAGTATAGAATTGCTTAAAATGCTCCAGAACGCCTATTTTGTCCTTTAAAAAGTAGATGAAACAGTACCGTGAAAATTCATCTTTTAACAAAAAAAAGTAATTCGTCCCTCTGAGGTATGCTGTACTAATTTTTCCGTATAAGTCAGCAAGAAAAATCTCTCCTGGAGTAGTTGATCTTCTGGATGTCTTAGGAGAAGATTATCTGTGATAGTTGCCATGTACATAACATTCACAGAAAAGATAATTGTCAGTTGTATTTGTAAACTGCAAGTCTTCAACTGTTCCTCTGTCGTAGGTCTGTCTCAGTGTCTGATAATTTACATGACGAAGACGTTCATGTCATGTTGAATCATGAACCATGATCGTAGTGAATGACACGTTGTCAGACCTCAGCTGTTTGGAGTGAGGTGTTCAGGTTGTCTGTTAAGATTGTTACACTTAACCTCATCCGCTATGAGCTGTTGACTTCTCACAAAGAACAGTAGATTACCACTTTCCATGAAAGTGACGATCTTCTTCTCCGCTGGGCCGGAATTGTCCTCGACACGCCTTGTTCTCTTCTTCCTTGGTTCCTAGCCATGGAGTTTCTTCTATTCCTTCGGATGTGGTGGCCATGTCCATCTCTGTAGTATTCATCTCTTAAACCTAAAACAGAAAATGGTGATATTCTGCATCAGAGTGCAGTACATCAGCGTGTTAAAACGGTGACGGCGTAAACTCACCTCTCCTTCGGATGTGCAGCGCGCGAACGCGCCTACTGTAGTAACGCACTACACAGAGCAACCCCACTACACTTTCACTGCACACAATAGCGCACTTGACACAGACAGCTGTTAAACTACTACCATACGCACAGTATGGTGTCTACGAATGTCCCGCACCGTTCTTCCGAATTTATTTTTTTTTGCACGAATTTTAGATGGTGTTAATCAGCATATGATTTGAATCAGCATATATGTAGCCGTTCCAGAGGCCATCTGGTGCCCCGACAACAGCCAGAGTCTGCATATGTTTGTTACGAATCTTCACTATCGATGATAAATCATCGTGCTTACGTGCCTCAGATCCGGGAAAAGTTTCAAAAAACCCGGATATCGTTCTTAAAGGTATCTCCCCTACCTTTCTACCCCCTCCCACAGTGGGGCGTAACTAGTGTCTTGATAGATTGATCTTGATCCTCTGACGGATTGGCACCCGTACGGGACTATGTCCCGGCGACGTGAGTTGGCTGGCTTTATGAGAGGCTTTGCCTTGAAGTAATATGGTTGCACAAATACGTTGCGACGTCTATTCCTCCCTATCCTCCTGTTCAGGGGGATGACTTTTGCTCTATGAAGTTGTTCGAGCAAGAGATTGCAGCGCAACTCTCTGGTGTAAAATTTCCAACTTAGATGTTCAATGTCTGGCAACCATGGGTATGCGCGCCTTATCATGTAGTATTGCCGTTGAGTACCTGCACGGTTTGTCTCTTTAAGATCTTATTTTGCACCTTTTGCAGTCGGGAGATGTTCGTGCGTGAGGTGTTCCGCCAAATGGGTGAGGCGTATGTAAAGATCGGTCTGATCGCCAATTTGTAGATCTTGATTTTATTGTCCCGACTCAGACCGCTCCTCCTAGCTATGAGTGGGTAAAGCTTGGCCAGGGCACCACGTTTGCTTGCGTACGCATGCGATATGTTGGTTGTATCGTAGTCTTCTGTCCATGCGTACGCCCAGATATTTGACGTAATTCTTCCAGGCCACCTCGGTGTCATCGATGGTTAGGCACCGAGGATTAGTTCTTCTCGTCCTAGAGAATATTATACCCTCCGTTTTGGCTGCATTTATTTTTATTTTCCATTTGGAGAAGTGTGAGGACACATCATCCAAGGCTTCTTGCAGCCTATTAACGGAGTCTTCTAGGTACCTGGTGCTGGCAAAGATGGCGGTATCGTCAGCATATAGAGCCAGTTGGACACCCCTGACACGCGGGATGTCGTTGATGTAATAGCTGAATAATAGTGGTCCGAGCAGCGACCCTTGCGGGACCCCTGCTGCGACATTCTTCTGTGTGGAAAGTTGTCCGTTCACGTCGACACGGAATGACTTGCCTTAGATAATTGTCAACAAGTCGTACGATGTAGTGAGGAACTCTATACCGTATCATCTTGTAGACCAGGCCGTCATTCCACACCGTGTCAAAGGCTTTCTCGATGTCGAGGTCTACCATTGCTGTGCAGCGCTTGCTTTCACTTTTCTCAGTGTGTATCGTTTGTTATCCGGCTCATCCATAAGAGGTACATACAATTATTTTTGTCGAATTAAGTAATTTTAAGGGACACAAGTTGAACTTGTTTACTGCTTATTTGGCGTGTAACTGTTAATTAAATTAGCATTTTTTCCAAGAAGGAATAGATACGGTTTTATCCATAAGGTATGATGTTTTGAGTGTAAACATATACTTTTGTTTTATATTGACAATAGTTTGAGGAAACATGAACTATGGAGCAGAGTCAGTGGTAGTATTTGTCGTTCCTTACTTGATTAACAAAATACTTACTGACTGACAAGAAACCACATGTAAAATATTTGAAAATCGAAAACTTATGCTTCGAAAAGGTCAGTGATGATGTACTTATTTCTTTGTCATATAACTGTTTATTGATTCTGTGAAAAAAATCAATTGTTGATTGTAAATTCAATTAGTGGAGTTTGGGCTCTGTAATTAAATTTATTACCACAAATAAATTATTCACGTCCCCACAAAGTGTTTAATGTTGTCTTAACTAGGAATATTCAAAAATTGATCATTGATCGTTTCAATTCTTTCTATGTGGATTTCGATGTCAATACTATTATTCTCAAAGTAGTAATATACAGAAAAATCTTAACATTATGAGCTTGATGGTATTGTTGTGATCGATGAAAATTTTATTTGTAAAACTTACATAAAGATTTTTTTGTATAAATATGAATCAAAATAATTAAAGAATCTTAAACTTTTTATAAGATATTTATTTATAGATTTATCATTTTTATATTTAATATATATGAGAGTGATTAGTATTAAATTGATATTAAACATAATGATAATAATTGGCTGTAAATCGATATGTGCTATGAGACTGTTATGGATTTTAGATATAATTTTATAACATAAATTCTCTGCAGGTTTGAAATAAAACACAACAAATATTTATTTACTATTATTGTTTAATTGTTACTATGATGAATATAACCACACGGGTTCTGTTACTTGACTGACTTAATAATTGTTACATGATTTTTGATTTATTTTTACTCGATTAGTTACTTGATTGTTAACTAGATTGTTAACGAGATTGTTAACTAGATTGTTAACTTGATTTGTATCTTGAATTTAACTTGAATTTATAACTTGATTTATGATTTAATTTATGAACTTGAATAACAGCGCAGGCCTGAAGGGCCCCCGCCGTCCATGAGCACCGAGCATGTACGCTCGCGCTCAGAGTACTGACTTTACATGAGTACCCAGCATGTACGTTTACGCTCGGAATACTGAATACTAACTTATGAGATCTCAACTACCGTTTATATACTGTTCTCGATGATAAAATTGCATTTTATTTAAGCGTGTGAACACAGGGATCACGACAGGAACGTGAGAACGTTTTGATTAAGACGAATACATGAACTTAGGTATCGACAGGTCAGTTGAAATTTCATTAGTCAGACCGTTGACACATTTATAGATAAGTACAGCGTGTGATACATTTATAGATAGATAAGTACAGCAGTGTGACACATTTACGAACAAGTGCAGCTGGATACATAACAAGACATAGAACTTTTTTTTTGATTTTTTGTGATCTGAATTTGGATGCATGTTTTTTATTTTTACTTCAGTTTTTTATCTCTTAATATATTGAATACCTGTGCTCATCAAAATCTGATTTTTTAACATCGCTATTCATACCATGTGCTCTGGCAAGTGATAGTCCTTCAGACTTACGAATACTTAATTCTTTATTACATTGCAAAAACCCATTTAACCAAGTTTTACCAGCCGATTTAGTTATACCAGAGAAATGATTTTTTATTTTAAGGTCTTTATCAAATTGAAAGGCCATTTTTTAACATCCCTACGATCTGGCATAAAACATACTTTTTCTTATTTTTTTATATTATTAACTAATTTTTTTCATATTGAATTTCAAAAATAGCTGGATAAACAAACTTTATATTTTCCAGTGAGAAGGCTAGTTGACCTCATTCGACGGGGAAAAAGATCACACGCCCCCTACCCGCTATAAATATACGCATCTGCGTATAGATATAACTTTTCGAACATATCGCCTGTTGGGCTCTAAATTTCCGGTACATATTGTCTTGATAAGTGGTGTACTTATATTTCTTTCTTAGATTGTCATAAGTATCTACGTCTATTTCTTCATTTTCTTCAGCTTCCTGTTCAATAAATTTGCTAAGTAACTGCTTTCTGTAATTGCGCTTTAAAGTTTCAAGAATGCTAATCAATGAACTGTATTAATTTTGTTACATTAGGCATAAGTAATTTAACTTTGATATACCCACTAACCAGTTTTTCTTCTGTTGGATATTGTCAATTAACAACATCGCCTTTAATGAAAAATCTTTTTTTTGAGTGACTTTGTACACTTGGTACCAAATTGTGAAAAAATAGTTCCTTAAAAATCTTACTATCCACCCAAAACACTTTTCAACGACTTGTGAACATCGACCAAAGGAGAAATGTGTATGTTTTAAAGCACATGTCAGCGAAGAAAAGCGTATTCTAGCCATCAAAGTTTTCACCTAATGTCTTTAACTTTTTAACGCCGGAATTAGTTTTTTATTAACATATATTTTGAAAACTTTATAATATGCTCACAAAATACTAGTAGACAGTGAAAAAAGATTACATTTTTTGTGTTAATTAGTTTTAATAATATCATATGATCACGCTAGGCGCTTGTCGTTTTGTCATAGTATTACAATTTATATCTAATTAAATGTAACAAAACAGTCAATACATAATCCTACTTCACATTTAATACATTATATGGTTTTCGAGCAGTCAGGGGCGGCACATTGATGTCTGTTACACGATATTACTAAATGACCCTTACCATCTAAACGTATATCATCAGATATCCTGAATGAAATACTGCTAAACTTTGAAGATGATGGGCAGCCAGAACCAGATGGAAATTTTTTGAAATTTTGAAGATACGTTGTAATTATTGAACGACAAAATTCTAATTCTGATATTTTATGGTCGCTTTTTTTCATGAAAATTCATGCATTATGCATGATGGCCATCCACCGTTCAAGTGACTAAAGGCCAGTACTATTGTTTACCTCGAATACCGATACGATAATATGATATATTCTCGTCCATTCTATTGGTGAAGCCTATAAATTTATTATATTTAGCTACTAAGAACGGTTGAGGAACACTTATTTTTCGTTTTTTCATATGACAATATCTTATTAAAAGTACAGATTTCGAGCCCGCATGCACCTAGTTTGATCATACGAACACGCCAAGTGTATTGACGATATATACCATTAAACAATTAATTTATTGAATATTTTACTGTGTGCGCGCTTTTCCCGTGGTCCGAATTAGCGGGCCACGAGAATGCGCAAGGTTGAAAAGAAACGCAAAGGGGTGCTGTTTCACTACTACACTTTATTGTTCACAACTGGTTATAATTACAATATTACATGGATCACTGCTGTCGTCTGCCTGAATACTGTTGTTACTGTTCTTGGATATTGTATACTGTTGTTGCGGGCGACTTGCTGTAGCGCGGGCCTGAGGGACCCTTGCTGACTTGAGTGCCAAGCGGATGCGCTCACGAAGTGCCAAGCGAATGCGCTCACGACTCGAGTAGCTGATAGTTACTGGTGCGTTGCTTGGTATGGAAACTCTCGTGTGTGTTGAGCATTTCGGACCCCCTCCAGGGGGTCGCCTCGTGCTAATGGGCCAGCGAAGCTCCAGGTCGACCAGTGACGGCCGACCTCTTACTGGCCATTGATGAAGGCTGGCGCCAGGTCAGTGACCGTCGGCCGCCTCACGCTGCGCCACCAGCAGGCTCGGCCCTGGTAGATGCAGTGCTCGGCGACGAGGTCGTTCGTTCCCTGTCCGCGGACTAGGGCGTTGTCGCTGGACCTCGCCCGCCCGTACAACCAGCTAGCTTGCCGGCGGACAAACTCGTCGATCGTAGGGAGGCGAAGGTCCCGGTGAAGAGTGGTGCTCCTCACCAGGTAGTGCGCATCGGTGATAAGACGCAAGATCCTGTTTTGGAACACCTGAATCCGCTTGATATTCGTTGGGTTGTAGGCCCAGAATGAACTCGCATACGTCACAATCGGCCGAATGTATCTGAGGTAGAGCAGACGCTTACTTCTCAGCGACAGTTTCGACTTCCTGTTCAGCAGCGGGGGCAGCCTGCAGAGCTGGCCCTGAGCCTTCGCCAAGACCAGCTCTGCAGGCTGTACCCGCTGCTGTACCTGTTGCGGGCGACGATCGTGTGTAGCGCGGGCCTGAGGGGCCCTTGCTGTCATGAGTACCGAGCGTGTGCGCTCACGACTCGTGTTGCTAATATTTTCTGGTGTGATGCTTGGTAAGAGGAATCTCTTGATTTGGAGCATTTCTGACCCCCTCCGGAGGGTCGCCTCGTGCTAAAGGGCCAGCGAAGCTCCAGGTCGACCAGTGAAGGCCGACCTCTTACTGGCCATCGATGATAGCTGACGCCAGGTCACTGACCGTCGTCTGCCTTGCTCTGAGCCACCAGCAGGCTCGGCCGCTGGTGTCTGCAGTGCTCGGCGACGAGGTCGTTTGTTCCCAGTCTGCGGACTAGGGCGTTTTCGCTGGACCTCGCCCGCCCGTACAACCGGCTAGCCTGTCGCCGGACAAACTCGTCGATCGTAGGGAGGCGGAGGTCCCGGTGAAGAGTGGTGTTCCTCACCAGGTAATGCGCATCGGTGATGAGACGCATGACCCGGTTTTGGAACACCTGAAGCCACTTGATGTTGGTCAAGCGGCTTCAGGGTGCTGATGCGGGCGTTTATAATTGAGGAAATCTGATCCGGCATCACGACAATCGCCTTTGCCGCAACAACTAAATCGTTGTTGAAATTTGAGCGTTGGTAGTCGTCCGTAACATCTTGTATCTGACGTACTTCCCTATTCGCTACGATCACCTTGCACTCAAAGGCAGCTAATGCTACTCGGTACAATTGGTGAATTGTGCCACGCACGGGAACGTTGTTAAATTCGTAAATTGATTGAAAAATGTAGAAACTTGAAAAACCTATTGCTGGTGTGGTTACAGTTAGTGTTATGGCTCGCTCAGTGTTGTACGCTTCCATGCGTTCTGAAGCGGATTGTCCATCTTTAACACCTAGGAATAATTTATTCCGTAACTCAACTGAAAGGTCATTCTCCGTGATCTGGCTAGCCCCACATCGGTAATTGTCTGACCTTGCGGCCTGATGTTTTGCTCTGGATGGACCAGGCTTCCATTTACCTCGGGGTTGTGTCGGCTGATTGGCGACTTGTCTGCGCGCATGCTCCACGCTTCTCGCGGGATCCTCGTCATGGACAAAGTCCATATTCATGCGTTTGCGGTATGACATGTTGAAATTGTAGCCCTGAATTCAAAAGCTAAAATCGATGATGCGGGCGCTGATGCGACCGCACTTATATACCCCCAGGCGGATCACACTAGGTGGGGATGTACTGATGCAATCGCACTTATATACCCCCAGGAGGATCACTAGGTGGGGATGTACTGATGCACACGGCCCTAAGGGGGAGGTGGGAAGCGGCCGGTACGGTTACTGTGTTGACCGATCTGAATTCTCGGAAGTCAACAATGTCTTAATGACTTAATTGTCGAAATACAGCCCGAATAGTGCAGGTGTGCACTACAGACCGGTTCGAGATGAACGGTCTATAGTGCAGAGACGTAGCGCGGCCAGCCTTAGATGAACGAGTCATTCGGGATGCTCAGAAATCCCGAACAACTAGACTACTAATAAATGATACTTCTAATATATATATATATATATACGAGGTCAGACAACTAAGTAATGCGACCGTTTTTTTTTCTCGGCCTGTGGTAACACTGCGAACCTGTAACTCCGCCACCGTAATAGCAGATCCCTACTCTCTCGATTGAGACCTTGACCACCCTCGTACGATCATTTCTTCGCCAGCTGTTTAGTGTTTTGTAACAACGCGCGAGTAGTGCATGTCACGAAGCCCACCGAATGAACATCGCTCAAGATTGTCTCGAGCAGGTTGAAAGTGATCCTACTCTTCTCGATCGAGTTATTACTGGTGATGAAAGTTGGTTCTTTCAATATGACCCCGAAACTAAACGACAAAGCCAACAGTGACTGTCCCCTGGAGCACCAAGGCCAAAGAAGGCGAGAATGAGCAAGTCCAAAGTGAAAACCATGTTGATTTGCTTCTTCGACAGCAAAGGGGTAATTCACAAAGAGTTCGTACCACCTGGACAAACCGTAAATCAAGTATTCTACCGCAATGTGCTCGAAAAATTACGAAAAAGGGTGCTCAGAGTGCGTCCAGAGATCGCGAAGACTTGGGTTCTGCATCACGACAATGCTCCCTGTCACAGTGCGTTCAGTGTCTCTCAGTTTTTGGCGTCTAAAGGCATCGCAACGTTACCACAACCGCCCTGTTCACCGGACATGTCACCCTGCGACTTTTTCCTATTTCCCCATATGAAAAAATTCGTCAAAGGTCGACATTTTGACTCCGTTGAAGATATCCAAGAATCTGTGACGAGGGTACTCGGAGAGGTCCCACAAGAAGTGTTCCAGAATTGTTACGAAAACTGGAAAACTCGCTGGAATAAGTGTATAGATGCGGGAGGGGACTACTTTGAAGGGGATCGCAGCGATGTACCTTAATTTTTAAATATACTCGATTTTTGAATTTTGTCGCATTACTTAATTGTCTGACCTCGTATATATATATATATATATATATATTGTGTATATAAAAATAAAATTCAATTAAATATCATTTAAATTACTTGAAACTTATATTGGCTGCCGCTTCTAAGTCGAAAAAACTGCTAGTGTTCGCTTCCATGATGCACAAAGAACAAATAAAATAAATTTAAGCAAAGTACCTGTACTGTTATCTCAACTGTGTATAGAAAGAAAACTTATACAAACATATCCTGTTACCTAAGAAATATATTACGAGAAAATATTCATTTGCCATGTGTTTTCTGTGATCATATGGCGCATCACGCATGGCGTTAAAGGGTTAATGCTCTTATGTGTGTTCTAATATTGACTAGTAATTTTCTTAAAAATCGATGGCAGATTCTCTTGTCATGCTAGGTAGTTCCATTAATGCTTTTAAATGATTTTGAATAATGACTAGACGATTGTCAAAACGTTCTTTTAATAAATTCCAAGCAACCTTATAATTTTCAGATGATTCTTCTAATGAACTTATGAATGACCTAGCTTCATCTTTTAAATAAAGGCGTAAACAATGCAAATTTTGAATATCAGATAGATTTGAATTGCTATGAACCATAGAGTTGGAAGAATCGTGAAATTCGGGCTATTTATCAAAAGAACCATTGAATTCTATTTTTGGTTAACGCACGTTATTCTGTGTGCAGTTGGCTCTACGCCTATTACCTATTTTAAACGAATTCTCTTACTTTAATACTCTTAGTGACTTATTCAATTCAATTTTTTTAAAAATAAAATGCGCGTTAGTAATGTTTCTATTAAAATAAGTGGTGAAATTTGTCTAATCCGCTGTTAGTCTCCTCTGACAATGAATCGATTTTGTTTTCAATGGTTTCGAAATTCTTTAATATTCCCTCTGCTCTGTTTAACCGTATCTTAAGTTTAGTACAATCATCGAGGTTAATTTCGTCTTCTAAGAATTTTATAAATCTTGTGAACTTGGCTTTAGTCACGCCGGGTTCTTTTTTTAGTTAGATATTTCTTCAGCAATTGAAGTCAGTGTCTAAAGAATTTTTGTGCTTATTTGAATGATGGTTCCAATAAGCAATATTATCCGTACCTTGTTGAATAACTAAATCGGTGTTTTGAATGTCACTGCTGTACACGTGTGTGTTATGTTCTTCACTGACAATGGATTTGCACTTATGAATGTTCATAGGACACTTATAAGATTAAATGAATTGTATGATTACTGAATGAATTTCAACACTTTGTTTCTGTTAATCAATAGATTTTCCCTTCTTATTTGTGTAACGTATAATAATATCCACCATTTCATCTGCAAAAAAGCATTTAAACGTATTGCGAACAGTTAAATTTTCGGTGGTTCTGTGAGGGCCACTCCTCTGCCTATAAACATTATGCGTTGGTGTTTGATGAAAAGCTGATGTTATTTTATTTCAGACAGTTCTATCCTTCGCCTTGAAATATTGTTCAGGTGATATATTTTCAATAATATAACCTTTTGGGCTTTTTTTGCAGAAAGACAAACGCAACATTTTTTCTTTTATCCACCGTCTGCCTGAATCTGCCACACCACTGACACGAAGCTATAAAAATATATTTGTTTGTTAATTTATAAACGACAATGTGGAGATTTATTTCTCTGAAAAAATTATAACCTGTGAGGTCAACAAGATTCGGGCTGTAGCAGGAACATCTTTTAAAACTAGATCCAAGTGATCTGCACTGCTTTGTAATAACGCTTTTATATATTTTTTTATTTTTCGCACAAACACGCTTCAGACCACAGATATATTTTTGTTTTCTTTTTAAAATCTTCATCAATTTATCTGTACTCGACGTGTTTGGCATTTGTTTTCTAATATCTTTTAGAAATTAGAGATGATTTCTACTATATAAATAAAATTAGTAGATTTTGAACGTCATATATATATATATATATATATAAATATAAATCTTGCTAAAGAATAACAACTACTTACACTAGGTTTTTTTGAAGGAATTACTAAATACGCGTTGTTTCCTAGTTTGCACTCATTTCGATCGAGTTTGTATGGAGAATGGCAATTTCTGATAACTTTAATTGCTGCTGGGTAAGTTCTCCTCCTATATTGAACCCTATCATTAATATTTGCTCAATCATTATATCGGATATAATTCCCGACCAAAATTTCTTTGGCCTTCTTATTGTAAAGTCGTCTTGTAAATTTTTCGAATTATTCCGGTGATATATTTTCATGTAGAGTTGCCATGTTCTGCAAATATAAATGTACGGACTTCGCGTATAGATAACGGCCGGATACATGGAAAAATGGCAGCATTCTTTGTGCTATAACCATATGAAGGTTCCAGTTGTCCGAGCGTTCAGTTTCAATTGTTTTTCATAAATATAATCATGCGAACGTACTGCGTCTATAACTTCGCTGTGGGACCCATACTTTCGAAATTCATCATCTCTTCAAATTTTGCAGGCACATTCTTGTTAACATCGTTTTCTGAGGTTGTAAGCATAATAGGCCGATCTTGCACGAAAGCGGCCAATTCTTCGCGTTCGTTGTCGTTGAATTCAAGGAATCACAATGTAATTTTCGACAGAGACAGGTGTGCCAAGAAGTAAGCGCGAACAGCCTTGGAGTATGTATGCCCAGAGAGGATTTTGTTTACGCAATTTTCGGCATAAATGAGCTTAAAAAGGTCTTGAAGTCCACTTCCTAACATAATAAATCCTATTATATTCATAAATGACATCAGAAGATCGAATCTTCTAAGCCTGAAGGTAATTCCACTTCATCCGTCTGCATCGGCTGATGTATCTATATTGGCAATGATATCACATGCATCCAATATAATGGTTGGTCAAATGTAATTGAGCACGCTTCCTAATGTGATTTTTCGCATTTTGAATTGCGTATTTTAGTGTAGTTAGTCTAGTGTCGTATTCTAATAGCGGTGCATTGATGAACGGAAGAAATATAATTTTTGATCGTTCGAAATTCTCATTTGCAGTAGCATGTTCCATAAATCCATTCCGGCCTGGTATAATGTAATCGCAAGATCATTTTCCATACAACTATAAAAGATCGGATGATGTCGACACAATGTTATTGGAAGTTTTACGTTTTGCCTCAATATTAGCAACGGTGATTTTTTGCAAATGTGACGATGTCGGTTTGTCGTAGTGACTTCTCTCAAACACTCCCAATTCTTCAATTTCTGCAGCAGATACTCTTCTTTCAATACACAGAATTTATTTATCTTGGTCGACACCGATTTAGGAAGTTATGTATTGAATTCCTCATATTGCATGGAAGGAAGTTCTAAGTCCATTCAGAGTGTTTACGTAAAAATCAACGTATCGAATACGAACTGAGGAAATGAATGTGGAAAAATGTATTGTTAACCTCGCTGTAAACATGAAACTTCGAACAGTAACTCGTACGTGCAGGCAAAACCCAATGCTGTGATAACGTTGAATAGTTTTTTTTTTGAACCGTGCTTTTTATACACGAAGCAACCAAGTCTGAAACTAAATACAAAGTAATGTAAACTTATGTTTTTTAATCGCCTTTTTGTCTTTGAGTCGTGAATTAAAGTATGAATATGTAAAATTAACGGTTGTCTCAGAAAAACTTTCTTCTGTTGCAATTTTGCCAATTTCCTGTAACGATTACTTTTTGTACTTCGTCATCCGTTATCGCATTATATTTTATCGATCATGTTCGATCGGCACATGTAATAATTCACAATATATTTCATAAGGCGCTCTCTTTGTTCATGGCAGCCAATCAAGAGGAGTTACATTGTATGCAATGTTTCGGTCATACTCAAAAATGAGTCCATTTGGAGTCGTTGAAAGCTGGAAACCTTCAGAATTACATTTTCAACCCGAGTCTGTAATTTGAAAAACCTTTCTGAGGGTTTCACCAAGCGACCCTTCGACAAGAGCTTGATGAATGTTTCTGATATGAGTTTTCATCTTCCGAACTGAACAAGGTATCAGTGCAAGCGTCACAGTAAATTCTGGAAACGACTTTTTTTGCGACAAAACCACAAACATATTTGAATAAAATCTATTGTCTCCGCCACGGTATAATTATGATCGAACTTCGTAAAGTTCTCTTCGATCAGATCGTCTCCAATTCCATGCTTAATGATTTCATCAAGAGTATTTTCCCAAGTCTGATTGTTGTTCTTGACGTTTTGGATGTCTTTAATTTCCAATAATGCTCTAAAAACTTCCGGTCCGGCGACGTTGGAACCTCTGGAGTTTGATTAATGAGCAAATTTCAAGCAATCGGAGCACTTGAATAAATATTAGTGAATCAGGGTGGTTATTACTGCCACAGGCTCTTCGGATCATTCCAAAAATAGTATGAAAAAAGACAAACGATATAAACATTAATTTAAAAGCAATTACCCATTGCTTTTAATTTAGAAAGAAAATCATGAGAATGTATCTCCGAAGCATCTTGCGTAAGTCTAGCCGTCATTAAAAATTCGTACGAACATTACTCATTGTTGCGTCTTTTTTGTGAGAATAGAGATGAGATGAGAATAACTCGTGCTAAAGGCCAATCGATTCTTTTTAAATTTTCATTTTCTATTAAAACAACATCTCCAACATTTACATTCATTATATTTTTACTTTTATTACAATGTTTGTGTATCAGATTACTTAAATATTCATTTCTAAATCTTTTCCTTAAATCATTTTTAATTTGTTGTCGATATAAATAACGCTTATCAAATTGAACATTCTCTATTTTATCAAAATCTAGAACACCAATTTCTTCAATTTCTTGCAAAAACATTGATGGCGTTATAGGTACAATCTCTTGTTTATTTTCAGACATAAAAGTTATAGGCCTTGAATTAATTACACCCTTTTTTACATTTTCGCATACTTCGTCATCCCACGCTAAACTTTGAGCCCAAGTTTCCTGTAATAAAACACGTGGACATAAAACGACGGGGCTCACAAAACCTAAAGGATCAAATATCCAATGTGCAATAGAAAGAATATATCTTTTCGTAATTTTTCTCTCAGAAAAATCATTTAAAACTGGTACGTTCAATGATAAAGTATCGCGTTGTTTATTCCAAACAATGCCTAACACTACAGCTTGGTTTTCGCGAGAGTTATCACCATTATACTCCCACCCACGAAGGTCAAAACCAGCTAACTCCATCATTGTTTTTGCATCAAAAATAAACTTATTTAATTCATCCATCGAATTCACACTTGTAACGCAATCATCGACATAAAAACTATTTAAAAGTTTCAATACATTTTCCTTGCAAAAATTATTTTCTTTATCATTTACTGATTTCAAAATTTTATTTGAATGTATGCAAATAATAGCACCTAAAATAAAATGACTACATGAAAGTCCAGAGACAACTCTACAGTGTCTAAAAATTATGCTATTTCCATTTTTATCAAACCATAAAAGGCGTAAAAAATCTCTATCTTTAACATCAATACCAATTTGCAAAAACGCCTTTTTAACATCAGAAATAATACCTATATTACCCTTTCTAAATCGCAGTAAAGATGTAGGTACAAGTTCAATAAGGTTTGGCCCTTTCTCCACGCACTCGTTCAGCGACATCCCACGACTATCCTTCGCTGAAGCATCAAAAACTGGTCGTATTCTCGTTGTGCTATTTTCTTTAATGACGTGACGATGCGGCAAATAGTGACCCCAATTTTCTTCTTCATTTTCGGGCACACGTTCAATAATTCCTTCAGCAAGCCACTCGTTCAAAATTGCATCATATTCATCATAAAGATTGTCGATACTTAATTTCTTCACTAAATTTTGAAGACGTCTTATAGCGATCTCTTTGTTATCACTTAATACCGGGTGGTTTTCTAACCATGGTAACTTAACTTCGTAACGACTGTCTTCATTTACAATAACATCCTTTAAAAAATTTGCGCTTATTTCAATCTCACGCTCTTTCTTCGTTTTTGTTTCAATTGGATCTTTGATTCCTAACACGTCCAAAGACCACAAGTCTGAGATGTTATCATTTTTCACAAACATCGAAATCGCTGTCGTCGTTGGATCACCGCGTTTCTCCGTACCGGGAACTTTACCCATTAAAGTCCAACCTAAATATGTTTCAACAGCGACTAAACCACATTTTAATCGGTGAATCCGACCTGTTAATAATTTACCAGCAACGTCGGCGCCTATTAACACTGAAACCGACCGATCGTCGCTGTAAATATCTGTGATATTAACATTCAACGCCTCTAATTCTTTGAACCACGCACCGTCTTTAACACACGGAATTTCGTTACAAATAACACTTTGATCGAGAGCAATGAAATTACACGCGTAACTGTCATCTAAACTTCTCAAATGAACTCGATACTTTTTATGTGAAACTGCATTACTTTTTCCACCGCCAAATAGAGAATGAGTCATCAACTGATTAGAAACATACTCGTAGCCAACACGTAAGGCGGCTTCTTTTGTGACATAAGACTTTTGCGATCCCGTATCAATAACTGCGCGAATGTTTATTTCTTTATTTCCGTTGCGCAAAATCGCACGAAAAGTTTGCATAAACACTTCCGGATCATTAGAAACACTCGCTAAATTACACTCATTTTTTACAGCATTTTCTTGCAAATTATCTTTAGTTTTAACTTTATTATCGGGACACATCAAAGATACATGTCGTCTAGAACAATTTTCACATTTTAGATAAACACGACACTGTTTAAACCCATGTCCAATTTTTAAACAATTAAAGCAAGCACGCTTTTTCTTAGCAAGTTCTTGTTTTTCACTCAAATTTAATTTTTTCGCTTGTTCACAATTTACACTATCATGCTTATCAGAATTACAAAACACACATGAAATGATTTTATTTTTCGATAATAAACCAGCAGCACTCGGTATATTTTTATTTTCAAAACGATGTTTCGACCTTTTAAATTTTTCAACATTTGAATTTTCCTTGTTACTTGTCAGATTAAAACCTCTTGCAGCCATAGACGTTCTGACGTCACCATCAACTTCACCTTCCAAAAACGACATTAATTGAGTCAACCGATCCTTTGAAATAGATGCTGTAGAATTTTCTCCATGTTGACCAGTTACTTTTCCTGCATTTCGTTGCCAGATTCGCAATAAATCTTGAGGCAAACACGATTCTATAATCGGGAAAAGCATTGCTGCGTATTTGTCGGTGGTCACACCAAGTGTCTCGAGTGACCTTAAACGTGACTCAATTTCATCGTATAAAATAGACAAATCAATATCTTTCGAAGGTGTCACTGCTTTTTGTAACACTAACTGCAATAGTTCTCTAACACAAACTTCTATTTGCAAGTCATCGCGGCCGAAACGACTTTTTAAACTTTTTATAACTTTATCATAATTATCACCAGTTGGTGGATAACTACTCACTAATCGACCCGCACGAGATCTAGGAACCATAGACTGCTTTAAACATTGAAATTTATCTTCATCTGTAATGTTCACGTCCTCATGTATCTTTTTGAACGAGCTCCAAAAATCCAGCCATTCATAAATATCACCACCATATTTAAACAATTCGATTTCTGGTAGTTTAAACGATTTTTTATTACTTTGCGTGCTGGAAATTGCAGCAACTACCGGTGATATATTTAATCCTGCTTGAGCCGTCAGATTATCCATTTTCACTTTTGCCGTGAAAAATTTCTTTCTATATTCGTCGGCGTCATCATATTCTTGTTGAATGTCTTCTTCTGTTGCGGCATCCGAATCAAGTACCAATTCAATCACACTGTTAGAAGTTACACTTAAGTCGTTCATTTTTTCCTCTAACATTTGAAATAGAGCACTGACTTGATTCTTATCAATCTTTTCTGCAGCAACAGCATCATTAAAAGCATTCAACGCTTTTGTAAATGCACGACGTTGAGCTGTTCTCTTCTTCTTTGATTTATCCATTTTTCTTGGCAAAAATATAAAAACACAAAAGTCACAAACTCAAAAAACACTAAAAACACCCAAGTCCTGTCACGGTCGCCAGATGTTTTATTAAAGGAACGGGTGAAATATTGAGTTTGTGAATAAAATACTTCTCAGAATTTAAACGTGTTATATTTACGAACGGCTTATTGCGACTGACCATATGAATGATCGCAGTACAAAAGTGAACAAGTAATACAACGACACTATTGTCGTCTGAATGTACTTATCAAACATATTTTTCTTAAACGATATTTAACATATAAACATTCAACAATCGCTACCGACATACTTCAATGTCGATACTTTCTCACGCACACGATTCTCATACAATAACACGTTTGCATGCACATAATCTAACAAACAGCCTCTTTCGGCGTATGATGATTGTTGGATAATCTGCATGTGGCTCGATAGGCAATCGCGCAGTTCGTGCTCAAATCCAGGAAAAGAGATGAGCGCCTTGGGGACGCGGTGGTTTTTATATATGCCTCCAGGCGGAGAGGCAGGGGGAGAACTGCACACGTTACTCTTAACGGTTGACGAGCGTCGAACAGCACAGATGTGCTGACCGGTCATAATTCTCGGAAAAGTACCGAGAACTGTGACGACACAGCCTACATCTGCACTGTTCAAGGCCACGTACCGCAAGAGATGTATGGCCACGTTGTACAGTGGCGTAGAGTGACCGGCGGGGGGTGAAGGAGCCATTCGGGATTCTTAAAAATCCCGAACACTCATGATAAATTCAATTGGAGGTTACAATGACATCCACTGTGTTTTGTGTTTTTGAGCCTTTATTTCAGTAACAATGTGTGAATACATCAATCAACGTATTTACCCTCGGAAGCGATGACTTTTTCACCCTTTTTCTGACAGAAATTGAATTTCGCGACGAAACAATGGTTGTCTTTTGAGCCAAACCATTCAGTTACCCAATTTTCGACTTCTCCGTAGTTATGGAAATGTGTATCTTCGAAAGCATGTTGCATCGATCGGAACAGATGGTAATCGCTTGGAGCTCGGTCAATATAATACGCTGGGTGCGGGAGAATATCCCATTTGAGCTCCATCAGTGTTTGTTTCGCGACTATAGTAACATGAGGCCGAGCGTTGTCATAGAGAAGAATCACTTTTTGGTGTTTTGATGTAATGAATGGTCGTTTTTGCATCAAATTATCATGCAAATACTCTGTTGAAAATATTCGTCGGTGATTGTTTTCTTCGATTTCAACAGCTCGTAATATACAAGTTTTGTGTTGATGTGACGGAAACTTCTTTTTACAAAACACAAGTGGAATTTTTTATAAAGTTACATAGAAGTTACTCTACAAACGTAATTATAACATATTTGCTTACATCTAAATATGTATTACTTTATATAGTTTTTCGATATCACTATTTGATGGGAACCGTCTATTCAGCTTCTCATAGAACTCTGATGATGTCGTCTAGTCCGGATGTTTATTAATTATTGATGGGAACTGTCTATGTAAGCTTCTCATCGGCCTAACTGGCTTATGTGAAGATATAACTCACGACACCCTCCATGTCCCGCCAAATAGAGAGCATTGCTTTCTTACCGTGGATATTTCACTTTGGTGTCGACATTGATGGTTGATCAGGATCAACCCATAGTTTCTGCGTTTCGTGTTGTCGAAATAGATCAATTTTTCATCGCCGGTCACGATATGCCACAAGAAAGTCTTCTTTTTTTGCCTTGCGAGCAAAGAAATCGAAATGTTTAAATGGTTAGCAATAGCATTTTCGGTTAATTCATGTGAAAACCATGCCTCTTCTTTCTGGATCTTTCCCATGGCTTGTATTATTAAGTCAAGCGTATTACGCATAGTTACTCTGTCCGAATAAAGTGTTTGATGATACACATTTGCTGTTTTTCTCCAAGGCCACTTTTTTACACTTGTCCTGCTATCCAGTGCTTTTATCATCCGTAATCGTATTATATTTTATCGATCATGTTCAATCGGCACAACATGTAATAATTCTCAATATATTTGTGAGGTGCTCATATTTTTTTGCGAATTTATTCGATCAGTACTTTTTTCCACTAGTCCTGCTATCAAATGCTTTATCTGCTATCCATCCGTTATCGTATTATATTTTATCGATCATGTTTGATCGGCACATCATGTAATAATTCACAATATATGTTATAAGGCGCTCTCTTTGTTCATGGCAGCCAATCAAGAGGAGTTACATTCTATGCAGTGTTTCGGTCATACTCAAAAATGAATCCATTTGGAGTCGTTGAAAGCTGGAAACTTGCAGAATTACATTTTCAACCCGAGTCAGTAATTTGGAAAACCTTTCTGAGGGTTTCACCAAGCGATCCTTCAACAAGAGCTTGATGAATGTGCTTTTGTCCTGAGTTTTCATCTTCCGAGCTGGACAAGGTTTCAGCACAAAATGCGACTGTCTTCGTCAATCGCTGTACAAGAAGAGTACAATGCTAAGGACGCGCAAACCATTCTTAACGTCGGTAAATCAGACGTCTCAAAGACATGCGAAAGAGCCTCTGGGTGCGCGTGTAGCTGCCGACTCGAATGTTTCTTAGGCGCGGCAGGTCAATTAATGAATCCTGACTTGCCGACTACTTCCCGCAGGTTCACCCACGCCACTTCCTCGACTGTAGGATATTTACAAGCCAGGAACTTGAAGACATAGATCGCTTTGGAGATGTTGATCGAGTTCGTTAGCGATATCAGACTCGTGCCACCCTAGTACGATGTGATGTACAGTAGTTGCGGAAGGTTCATTCATTTCTTGCTAGCCGCCTTGATGGTTTTGTCGACAGCTACCAGCGGTGCTTGGCGACCTTTGCGCCGTGTAGCACGAAGTCCATTCTCGATAGGATAAACATGTTGAGGGCCTCCAGCTTCACTTATTCGAATAATCTTTTTCTTCAGTAACTCCTCTAGTTTCTTTCTCACCTCTAACTTCTTCGCGTACGCTTATTTTCTCGGAGACAAATACAATGGCTGATGCTCTTTCAAAACAAGCTTAATCACTTCATGAACTTCTCTTTTTTCCGATCGCTCTGGTAAAACATATTGTCGTTTAAACAATTCGATCACATCATTTTGAATTTTAACTGGAATGTCAGTGTTAATTTTTAATCTATGCTTTTCGCCAGATACGTCAGTGTTCTTCATATCTTGCGCCTCACTTATAAAATTCACTTTTTTTTCACGTCATTCTTGACTATTGCGCTCCAATTTAAAACCAAACTTATTTAAATTATCTCACATGGATCTACAAATCTCGGACTCACACAATAAAATCGACGATTTCTTCTTCGCGATTTTCACATCTAGAACGTTGCACACACCTTCGCACTGGCTTCTACGTTTCTTTCTTTATCTTCAATCGCATTATAAGATGAATTTATTCACGGTCATCTCATTTTTGAACTGCAGGAGTCTTTGGTCAGGATGAATAAATACTACTATGAGCGGTGTTTATACGGCCTCTGGCCATTTCCTGCTTCTCACTCGCCATGTGCTTCTGTCGTAGACGTCAATCTCCTCTACGTCCCATCTCCTCATGGCAGTTCTTATGCCTTCGTGCCATTGTCTCCTTGGCCGTCCTTTTTTTCTTCGTCTTGAGAGGACCCAATTCCAGGCTATATTTGGCATTCTTTGCCTTTCCATTCTTTTTATATGTCCATACCATAACAGCTGTTTCTTTTCTATAGTGCACGTTATTGGGATTTTGGCGTTGCTCTTGTTCCTAATTTCTTCGTTTCTAACGTGGTCAAGTAACGTGTGTTGGTAGCATCGTCTCCAGAAGTTCATCTCCATCGCATCAATCCTTCTTTTCTTGTTCGCGTTTAGAGTCCAAACTTCCGACCCGTAGGTGGTACAGCTCTCTACGAATGATTGAAATAATTGTTTTTTTTTTGTTTTTAATGAGATGTCCATACTCCATATTACGAAATACAGCTTGCTAGTAATGGCCCTCCCTTTCCCAATTTTATTCAGCATGTCCTTTTGATCTGATCCATCTGATGTTAGTGTAATGCGAAGATAGTTGTATTGGGAGGTTGTTTTGATGGTACCTTTTTCCGTCTCGATGTCCCGACCGTTTGCCCCAACCATATTTTGTGTTTTCTTGGTGTTAATTTGCAGCCCCCAGATTTCGAATTCCTCTATTAGTTTTCTCATCATATGGGGGTATCTTCTGCCATTACCACTTGGTCGTCGGCGAAGAGTAATGTGTGTATGGTCCCTTCTCCAGTATTGATACCCATTGCACAGCATTTCCTACTCCAATTTCTTAGGACAGATGTCATGAAAATGTTAAACAGAATCGGAGACAGAGGACAGCCCTGTCTTACTTCTTTACTAACTTCGAATTCTGAGGAGTAGGTATGACCGATTTTTATTTTACTTTTTGCTTCTTTGTACAGTAATTTTACAGCATTGATATATGTGTTAGCAATTCCGTTTTCTTCAAGTGCGGTCCATAATTTGTTTATTGGCACACTATTAAAGGCCTTTTTAGGTCAACGAAAACCATGTGAAGTTCGCTGTTATAAGCTATACTTTTTCCGCCAATTGTTTAATGGAAAATATATTGTCAGTGGTGGACCTTCCAGCTCTAAAGCCACTTTGCTCCTCCATATTCTGAAATTGGTTTCCTAGTCTATGTTCTAGGATACGTCCGTACAGTCTACCAATTGAGGATATAACGCTAGTACCTCTGTAGTTATCACAGTTTTTCTTGTCTCGTTTTAGGATGAATAAATACTTTGATTAAAATAAAAATCAATATTTATTGAAATGAAATAATATGATGTAATTTAACGTTGATACACACAAAAAGGCAGTTACTCTCTAATCGAACTTGTCTAATCGCTCACATGCGCAATTCGTCGCAATATCGACTACTCTCTTCACCTACGATTTACACTTCGCATACTCGTATACATTGTCGTATCCATCGGGCGTTGGTTACCAGGACGCTTTCCATTGGTGCCCGATGGTCGATCTAGATGACATTTCTAGCCGCTATCATCAGGGTACATTTATATTTTAAAGTATCACTTTTCAATAAACCGGCTGGGCTTCATTCGTTTGTCACTGTTATCACAATTATTTCAATAAAGATGAATTTATTAATGTCTTTGATACAATGATTTATACAATAGAAGTTATTTACGCGAAGCTACCGCGGAGCGAATGTTACAACAGTTTATATGAAATTCAACTATATTGACTAATTCTCCATGTGAATGATCCACAATACTTATTAGTAACAAAATGCTGGCGATAACTGTCCAAACATCCCTTTTTGTATCGAGTTGTTCGATGTTTAATTGCTCTCTAGATTATTCGAGAACCAATCTGTTTGTTCTGTGATATGGTTTGCGTCGACAGTTATGACTCAATTGTTTGTATGACGTGTACCACACATTTGATTAAACATACATACATACTCGCGCACATTATAACTTACATATTATAACATATATGGCATGAGGCTACAACAATTTTTCTTCCCGTGCTATCCAATGCTTGGTCGGATGATGTTGGAGTGTTGCTATTACTAATTTGTTTACCAAAAGTACTCCCAATAGCAAGCTTTATTGTAAAGTTCCTCATTATTTAACCATTTCTCGATCGATCTTAAGTTATAGGCATGTAGATTTATCCCAACTGGCGCAAAAACAGCGGCGCTGTTTTATTATGTGATAATATGTAATATATGCCGCTAAACTGGAAATATCAATTATTTTATAAAAAAAGATAGAGACCACCTCTTTGATGCCCTTGTCGTAATGTATATCCAAAGAATTTTATCCATGGTATCGATTCCAATTTTCGTTTTATGATAATAATGAATTATTTCTGATTTCTTTTTTTTCTCATTAGCGTCTACAGTCATGTCCGAATGCAGCATAGATAAAAGTAAAACAGATTGTAACGTTTTCATGGAAACCAAACACTGTTAAGTATATTTCGCGAGATTTAAGAGGAGCCATTTCCGTTTG
The DNA here is from genome assembly GCA_034766995.1 of Acanthacorydalis orientalis. Taxonomy (NCBI): domain Eukaryota; kingdom Metazoa; phylum Arthropoda; class Insecta; order Megaloptera; family Corydalidae; genus Acanthacorydalis; species Acanthacorydalis orientalis. The sequence continues at coordinate 54,420,561 of CM068313.1, forward strand.
AATATATTTTTTATTTCTTTTCAAAGTTCCAACTAATATAAGGTACGTCCTTTGTATAATGAACCCAAGTCTTTCACGACTCGTTCGCCCTGATTCATCTCTAGAACGTCCGCAGTTTTTTCGGTATAAATTTATCTTTGTAATGGATATGAATTTTCTGCAACGCAAATCCACCAGACTTTAATTTCATATATGCTGGTCTCGATGGGAGATATACTGAGTGAATTTGGTTGTACTTCGAAATGGGTAAAGCTAATCGTCAATCGTCAGGGACTCTGTTGGTTTGTACATTATAACTTAATTGTACGTTTGTATTCAACATCGTCCAAATATGTTGTATGGGAGCATTTTTGTCCTCTTCAATCCTTTCTTCGAGTATTAGTATCTTCAAATGTAATAAATTGTAGAATGTTCGAAAATCTATTCATTCCCATGGTAGCTCGATATAAAGGATAAGAAATTCTTTACTCCGGAGGTAATCAAAATACCCAGAAATGCGTAAAATTCTTGAATCGCGAAATCTTTCCATACCAGTTGCTGTTTAGTAGGATGTTTTTAGTTGTAATATAGATATACCCGAGAGGCTTTTCTATTTGTATGACGTACAATAATACAGCGATTTCAAAAGTAAAAATAACTTCGAAGATATCGAAGATTGATTTTTCTGTGTCATTATGCGGGCCACTTCTTTGCCGAATAATGTTTCGAACCGCAGTCTGTCCTTGAATCGATGGCATTCGAGCCCAGATGGTTTTGTCTTTCACTACAATGATAGAATTTTGTATATAGTCAGATTATAAATATTTATTTACTTCACTAGAAAGTTATTTTTAGCTTAAAATAATGTTTATTCCAAATCTAAAATTAAAGATTTAAAAATTAACGACTTTCATTGTACGTTTTCTTATCATCGACAGAGTAACACGTTATAAAATGGATGGAATGTTTTACAATTTGCAAAACTGTATGTACCTCGCTGGAGAGGTGACATTGATCTCCATTGCAGAAGTCGAGACCGCTTCTCGCTGAAGCACAAAAATGGGTCCATAATAGATAAACTGAAAGTGAGGAGTGCACCTTTTCTCCGTGGCAGAAGCCGACGATGTCTTTTGTGGATGCACGAAGATGGGTTCATGATGGATGAACCTATCGGAAGAAGTGCGCCTGGTCTCCGTGGCGGAAGTCGAAGCTGCTTTCTGCTGAGGAACGGAGAGGCTGTTCGGAAGATCAGCTACAATTGCAGAGCTGCACTCCGTCTTCATGGCAGAAGCTGGCGACACTTCCTGATGTGGCATGGAGTTGGTCTTCGGATGAGCCGACGACATTGAAAGGGACATCGGCCCTTTGAAGTAGCGGATGAGCTTGGAGAGATGCGCCTTGGGGTCGGAAGATCCGACAACAATGGAGAACATCGGCTCTGTAGAAGAGCGGATGAACTAGGAGAGATGCGCCTTGGGGTCGGAAGATCCGACAACAATAGAGAACATCGGCTCTGTGGAAGAGTGGATGAACTTGGAGAGGTGCACCTGGAGGTCGGGAAATCCGAGAGAATTGTAGGACATCGGCTCTGTGGAAGAGCGGATGAACTTGGAGAGGTGCCCCTGGAAGTCGGAAGATCCGAGAGAATTGTAGAACATCGGCTCTGTGGAAGAGCGGATGAACTTGGAGAGGTGCCCCTGGAGGTCGGAAGATCCGAGAGAATTGTAGAACATCGGCTATGTGGAAGAGCGGATGAACTTGGAGAGGTGCCCCTGGAGGTCGGAAGATCCGAGAGAATTGGAGAACATCGGCTCTGTGGAAGAGCGGATGAACTTGGAGAGGTGCCCCTGGAGGTCGGGAAATCCGAAAGAATTGTAGAACATCGGCTCTGTGGAAGAACGGACGAACTTGGAGAGGTGCCCCTGGAGGTCGGAAGATCCGAGAGAATTGGAGAACATCGGCTCTGTGGAAGAGCGGATGAACTTGGAGAGGTGCCCCTGGAGGTCGGAAGATCCGAGAGAATTGTAGAACATCGGCTCTGTGGAAGAGCGGATGAACTTGGAGAGGTGCCCCTGGAGGTCGGAATATCCGAGAGAATTGTAGAACATCGGCTCTGTGGAAGAGCGGATGAACTTGGAGAGGTGCACCTGGAGTCCGGCAGAGTCAACAGAACAGGAGAATCACACTTGGGGTCCTTGAGAATGGACATGACTGAAGAACCAGACCTGGACTCCATCAGCATGGGCACAACGGGCGAATCACACCTGGACTTCTCCGGAACGGACACAATTGGAAAATCAGACCTGGACTCCTTCAGCATGGGTACAACGGGCGAATCACACCTGGACTCGGATGCAGACGCCTCCGGCGCTGGAGATGACGGCAGCATTTTCTGGACCCGTAGCACAGCCTGGCAATATTCTAGATGGACCTGCCTGTAAAATCCTGCTTTTACATAACCTGTGTCACGGGCACCGATCATCTTGCGAAGCCTTGTATCATTTCCCTTGAATTCCTCCCATCACTTGATAATGTCGTTCTCGGCGACGTTGATAATGGCGGCAGTGGCCTCGAGTTGGCCACTGTCAACGCTGTCTCGGAGCATGGAGGCGATCTTCGTGATCCTGACCCGGAGGGCATCCTGGCGTGCCAAGATGTCGGCCAAGTCCGACTGCGAGGCTTTGCGGGGACTCATTGCGAATCTTGTTGAGACGTTGCTTTCAGACGGATCGTCGCGGTGTCGACATCGAACAGGATGTCGGAGGACCTTGGAACAGGTCGGTGTGTCCGCGACGTGGGATGATCACGCTGGGCAGTCCCGGTAGCCTGGAGAATCGTGGCGTGTTCGCAACGTAGTAAGTTCACACTATGTAATGGGCCCGATGCCCGGAAAGAAAACTTGGCGAGTGTCCGCGACGTGGGACGATCTGGCGCACAATAGAATAGGCCCGGTAGCCTGGAGAAACGTGGCGCGTGTCCGCAACGTGGGACGATCTGGCGCACAATAGAATAGGCCCGGTAGCCTGGAGAAACGTGGCGCGTGTCCGCAACGTGGGACGATCTGGTGCACAATAGAATAGGCCCGGTAGCCTGGAGAAACGTGGCGCGTGTCCGCAACGTGGGACGATCTGGCGCACAATAGAATAGGCTCGTCGGCAGCAGACGTAGCCTTTTGACAGTCTTGTCGGTACAAAAAATTAGTCGGTCACAGAAACGTTACACTGATGTTAACATGTGGGTGTTTATTTCTAGTAAAAACACTCACGGATGGCGACGATAACCACGGATTGCACTGCACAGTAGACTGGATCCATTGGGTGGATCCGGCTCGAAGGACCAAATGTTTATGCGTTTTGTGAACGGATGGATATTACAGAAAACGGAGTGTTAATTTTTTAAATGTTTTATTCGGCATTCACTAATTATGTATTTACATTATATTCACTTCGTTATTATGTACAATATTACATTCACTTAAGATAACAATGTTCTTAATCCGTGGTTCCCGCGCACTGATCCATGACCGACCACCGAAGACTGATTGAGTATTGAACTGCGATTTAAGACGAACTGCTCCGCGCCAAATGCACGAATTTTTTTTTTTTTTTTTTGCACGAATTTAAGGTGTTGCTGGTCAGCATATGGATGGCATCAGCATATTTATAGCCGTTCCTAGAGGCCATCTGGGGCCCCGACAACAGCCAAAGTCTGCATATTGTTTCGAGACTGGCTCGACTACTTCATTTCCATATTTGTCTTCGCGCTGACGTGCTCATATCCGGGAAAAGTTCCGCGCCAAAGGACGCGGTGGGTTTTTATACCTTCCCCCAGGCCGAGAGGAAGGGGAGGAGGACTGCACACGGCACACTTGACGGTTAACGGACCTTGAACTGCACAGATGTGCTGACCGGTCATAATTCTCAGATAAGGGCCGAGAATTATGACGACACAGCCTGCACCTGCACTATCCAAGGCCAAGTACCGCCAGAGATGTGACTGCGTGTGCAGTGGCATAGAATATCCAGTGGGGTGGGTGAAGAAATTCATTCGGGATTATCTAAAAATCCCGAACAGGTGTCTTAATTAAGAGAAATCTAGAAAAATGTGTAGAATCCATCTTTTCCGACTCTGCACTTTCCGGATTTTTATTAATTAAAATCTCAATTCAATTTTACTTGGTTATATAGATAAATGAACAAAACCAATGCTGCATCGCGTTGAATTAATAGATTGTATTAAATAGGAACAGTATACAAAGATTCGTCCTGTCCTTTGATTATTAGCGGCTGTAAATTGACAAGAACGCAAACCATGAAAATAATGTTATCAGCATGTGGTAATTCTAAAGTCGCAAACTTCGAAGTTATTCTATAAGTTTTTATTCTTGGAATTGCTCTCTATGTGAATTCTTTGACTTACTATTTTTATTTAAGCTTCATTTTAAATAAAAAAAATTAGCAATCGACTTCGTTTGAAATTTGACCCGAGCTGCTGTTATCGGTAACCCTTAAATAAAGGGAAGGTATAACTCCAGCGAGATCCAGTAAATCTTGATCTTTGCTTGACGAAGAAAATGCGTGGAAATCATGTTGACATTTTAGAAGCGTTTTTTTATTAATTACTCTCTTACACATTTTCACTACAAATTTCCTTTTATCGAAATTTAGTCTAAGGTCAGCCATTATTTTAAACGAGTTTCACCAAAAAAATAAAGAAAATTAAAAGGGTTATGTACTGAACTGGTAAAATGTGTACATTTTTGCGGGACAGTATTTTGCAGTATTTTGCAATCGGCATAAATGAGAACTGCAAATATTTACACGATGTTTTAACCCATTAATGACAGAAGCCCTAAAGTTGAGCTAAAGACCTATTTTTTCAGACGTGACTGCTGTTTTGACTACAAATAAATCCGAAAGAAAAAACATTTTGGCTCGATTGTAGCCGAAATTGGCCGTGACATATGTCACGTTAGTTCGAATGCTACCAAGGCTGTGCTAATCAAAAACGACAGAATACAAAGATAATGTGGGGATTGGAAAATGTGTCTATCAAATTTTCACATCTATGGATATACCCAGTGTATGAGCATTTCCATCGAAATGTGGGGTTGTGTCAATCTATAATCTAAGTAGTTTGTAATTAATTTGATCAGGCATTATTTGATCGGGTATTTGTATTTTTTAAATTGTTGACTTACAGTATGATTGAGATGCGTATTTTCATTTTTCGTTTTTCTTAACCTACTGCCAGTGGATTTCGAGCGATGTTCCTGGCCCATCGGCTGCTTAATCTAGCTGGTTTTATCGATGTGATCTGCTACCAGTTTCTTGAAGTGTTGTCGATTTTTGTCCTCTGCTTCAAGTCCCGAAGTGTTGGCGATATTGTCCTCTGCTTCAAGTTTCACTTATGTTTTTAAAAAATTCCGAACAGTCGTTGTTTATGTTTTGCCAAAATTAATTGTTGACACAAAACATTTTCTTTTGTTGAAACGTTTTCGGCAATCCTATCGATTGCGCCAGTTTTTTGTTGGTGTAACGGAAACTTTTTTAATAAGCACAAGTGGAGTTTATTGTAAAATTACATAGATATGCTCAGCACAATAGTTATAATAAAATCCGTTTAAATCTAAATGCACTCCTTAATATAGATTTTGATTTGGGAGTTGTCGCTTATTTCAGATGTTTATGTTTGTTGATTACTGATGATTAATCAGAACGTTGTCTATGTTATTTTCTCATAAAGCTTAGCTTGCTTATGTGATGATATACATACATACACTTCGTATGTTTCTTCTCGATCCTTTTTATTGCGACTTAGTGCCAAATGGATATCCGCTTGATCCATTTGTGACGGAAAACTAGGGATTAACCTTGATCTAAAATTGCCCCACGTCGATATTTCCTCCAGGTTATACTCGACCTATTGTTTTGCTGCGCCCATTAGCTTCGTAATCACTTGAACTAAGAGTACTGCTTTATTTTTGCACTCGATTGACCCGTCCCTCTGCAGCCAATCCTGTTGTCGTTGGGGGGGGGGGGGTCGCATTATAGCAACATTATATCTCTTTTGTTGTGAAATAAATAGTGTATTGTATTTATTTAAGATTTTATGGAAAATTAAATAAATTACACAGCATGAAAACGTTCAAAGCAATCTCCAGGTCATAGAGAATGATTATTTGGACAAGTTCTACACCTCCATGAACTGTTAGTGTTTTTTTTTCATCTTTTGAGCACAACCGGCAGTGTAAAAAATAACTTTTTCTTCCATAATGTATTGGAATAGGAATTTTTTCGATAAAATGTGATCTCGATCCAGATGAAACTGTATTATTATTTATTGAAGAACGGAATGTTTTATACCACTAATTCTCTTCCATCCGTTATATCGTCAACGACCAATAATGATGGGCGAATTTTTCTTTCGTGTTAATGGCTTTCCGCATTTGTGTGTTTTTGGATCTTATATCCTCTGATGAGGCCATTTAGGTACTCGAACTTTTCTTTCGACATCCTGAAGTACATCTTGTACCGATTGAAGGTACTCTTGAAGCTCCTTCACAAGACGATTGAACTCATCCTTTTCTTTTTAAATTTAGCTCATGAACCCAAATTCTTTTCTTATGAATTTGATTATGAGCTATCACAGTACAAACACTTCGTATTTCTTCATCAAACTCTGATGAATTACTTGTTTCGCTCTCTATTATAATTTCAATAGTATAATCAATGACGTTCAGCTATATGATAGTGGCGCGCAAACACAAGTCTTGTCAATTGTGTTCACGTGGCTGTACATAAACACAAAACGTGACAGGCACGCGTGATAGTGTGATACCTCCTACATTACGTCAAGTTCCGTTTGGCTGAATGTCTTGCCGTGACGTGTCAGTAGTATCCACGCGGCTTTAGCTGCTGTGGTAATGTCAATTCACGGCAAGCGGTCACCTGCTGGTCTCTTCTTCTTTCCTCTTGCAGTGTGTCATCGGATGCATTTCCGTCTACAGTTCGTGCTGACGCTGAGATCATCCGATGCGCACGTGCTTGATCGCTGCCGAGTGCTCACCAGATGTTGGGGGCCATCACGGGCGGTTTGTTATTGCAAGGAAAAGGAAGGTGAGGGTGTGCACTGTCGGCCATGCAAGGATGGGAAAACCCACACGAAATGTATCAATTGAACCGGGGTACCAAAATTATCGCGAACCAGATCGGAAAGTGCGTACACACAAGCACTCAGACTCTTTATCAAGTTTACCGCGAGCCACGAGGACGCGACCCTTTGCCAATATTCCACAAATATGAGGCGCAAGACCTCACAGGAGGCACCAAAAAATGTTGTGGAAATAAAAAGGGGGCTCCGGCACAGTTTAAATAATCCAATCAAAATAACAACAATGTTCTCAACAATATATTTTACAATATTTACAAATCATATACAACAGCTCCGTACACGGAATGAACAATACAAATGCGACTGTCGCGACTGATTTGCAAATCGACAGATACAGTACAATCACCCAGTGATTGTACTGTGTGTGTAAGTGATCTCATATGTCTCTCGCAACGACTTGACAATTGACTCAAGAACTTCCGCCGATTTCACTGCAATAATCCTGTCATCTAAAAAAGCGCCAAATAGATTTCACATCCATCGTAACAACCAAAAAATAAAATATTTATCTGCATCGTTTTCCTTAAAATTAAACTTTTGCAGAAAATTTGAGAACTTCACATTCCAGCACTTCGGTGCTTGCTATAACCTATACAGGGTTTTATCAAGCTTGCATACCGCACTTTTACTTTCACAATCAGTGACGACGATGCCCTCAGTAATTTCCATGTGTATATCCTCTTGAAGATCTCCGTAAAGGAATGCCGTGCTAACGTCGAACTGCACAGCTTCGAGGTTGTCGTGGGTGACGGTCGCCGTAAGTATTCGAAGTAAATTGTATCGTTCTACGGGTGTAAATATTTCTGTGTAGTCAATACAATCACGCTGCATAAAACTTCGCGCACACAGGCGAGTTTTGAAGCTATACATGTTCCAGTTTGAGTGTCTCGCTGCAGTTTAAAAATCCACTTTGAATCAATCTCTGCGTCTTTCGGCACAATCGATCACGTTTTGTTTCTCTGTTATGCTTCGAACTCAAAGTAGATTACTTCAATCTGTTTTAAAGCGACGGGTGTTGTTACTGCTTCCTGGAACGTCGAATGAACTTTATATTCGACCAGATTCATCTCGTACCTTGAAGGACGTCGAAGAGAGCCCCGATCTCGTAGGACACTTGGTTCGATTTTCAGCTGCTGAACTCTTTCGGCGACAGGTACATCATTGACTCCGCTTGCTGTTTCCTCAACCTCGCTCTCATCTCGTACATCTTCAAACTTGTCATTCGTCTTCAAACTCGTGTAATTCTTCTGCTTGCACCTCGATTTCGTAATGCATCGGTAACTGGATTTCTACTTCCGATGTTACTGTACCATCTCGGTCTTCTCTACCCACTCGCTCATCGAAAACTACGTCCCTGTATTCATAAATAGCGTTTGTTTCACGATTATACAGCCTGTAGTTTGATGGGTCGCCCTGTTACCCGACGAGAATCGTCTTCTTCGACCTCACATCGAATTTTTTGAGGAACTGCTTGGGTACGTAGGTGTAGTCCACCGATCCGAAGGTCCTCATGAAACCAACGTCTGGCTTTTTACCCATCCACAACTCGTACGGTGTATTACTTCCGACTGTTCTGGTCGATTCAGAGTGTAGACCGGTGTGTTCACTGCTTCCACCTAGAAGAAATTCGGAGGCAAAATCTTCGCCATCAGCATCCTTCTGGCACACAAATCGTTCGATTGTCGCGTTCCGATCTGTGCTGGGGTGTATGAAGCCGTATTTTCCATTTTTATGCCACGTGACGCCAAATACTCTTGCATCTTAGTACTGCAGTACTTTCACTATTGTCAGCGGGAAGAGTTGTCATCGTCCAATCAAACTTGTTAACGAGCATGCGATCATATTCGATGAATCGATCGAAAACATCTTCTTTTTATGCTTGAGGAAATACACGTGACGAAAAGCGCGATAACGTGGTCTTTGATGGTCACGAAATACTCCATATCGCCATAGAAATATAGAGCACGGTTTCGATCATGTCATCAACCCATGTATCGTTAACGAGTTTTTCGATTTTAACCCTGTAGTGATACGGTGATTTTTAAGAAGGTAACTAGTATTCTGGAGTCAGCTCTGACCCCAAACTGAAATTTTATTTTAGTTCATTGTGCTATATGTAGCACTTTTTTTGTTTATTTTATGATAGTCTTTCACCTTTTAAGTAAATGTATACTGAAAAAATCGATTATGAAAGAAAAAAAATAATGGAAAAGTCTTAAATGACAAAGTAAAAGAAATATTCAATACTTTCATTTTATAACTAAACACTTTGAAAAAAGGTTCCACTTTATTTTTCGCGACATTAATCATCACTTGATTCTCTGAAAAAAATTCAAATTATATTAGTTGGAGTAAAAAAAAATACCGATAACGTTTTATGACTTACGAATGAAAATTGTTGCAGGACCTACAAACGATTGTCTCAATTTTATGCTGCTCACATATTGTTTTAAAGGATTTAAAACATTGTGTTGAATGTTTTCTATCTTTAGATCGAGAACAAAGTTCACGTCTCTGCCTTTTTGGAGTGAGTTCAAGAGCGTTTCCTTTTCCTGTGACGAATTTACGAGACGCTCGCTATTAATACCTTCAAATCCTCAAAAATTCTGTCACGAAGCAGACAAGTGGTCTTTTATTAGGGATTGTTGAGTGCGCGCTCGTCGAGCGTACCTACGGCGCGCAGAAATGTTCATTATGCGGCGAATTATCTGACTCCAATAGATAATAGAAAAGTTCGACTTTGTGTAGATGAAGATGGAGGCTAGACTGATCGCGGCTATGGGAACTTTACTACCCACAGCAACGAGACACTGTATCGTCTCCATCGATCAGTTGATGTCCGGCACCGTCACGGACCTGTAGAGCCGTGAGGAATTTTTGCTATAGAGGTCGAACCACCAGATAGAAGAGAAAGAGAGCTAAACTTGGAGGATATGAGAACGTTACTACCCACAGCAACGAGACGCTCTACTGTCTCTTTTAAGTCGCGTTGGCTCGGGTGTTGTCCCGGATCCGTAGAGTCGTGAGGAGCGTTGGTGTTATAGACCGAACCACCAGAGATAGAGAGTGAGCACTCAGAGGCTGTGGGAACGTTACTGCCCATAGTAACGAAGCACTGTATCGCCTCCACAGAGGGTTGAGAACCCGATGCCGTTACAGATCTGTAGAGTGGTATGGAGCTTTCGCCTTACAAGTCGAACCATCAGTATTAAAGAGGACTACAGCGTTACTTTTAAAATCAACCGTAACACCTCGAGGTAGACATATAGCAAAGAGATGCTTACTGTGAGTCGAAAATCGATTGATTTAGGCTTTTTTCATATATTTGAGGAATTTGGACATCCTTCGTATTGTTTTAATATTGAAGATCGTACATGGGGGTACGAGACTCCGACAACAGTCATTTTCATGTGATAGTTTGTTTCCTGGTTACCATATGTTGTTAATCTCATCAAATAGTAAACACCTGGGAAAAGTTTCAAAAAACCCAGATAAACCTGATACAAAATTCCCCACCCACCTTCCCCTAGACGCGTATTCCTCCACTTGTTGCTCACCTAAGAGTCCTGGTTCACTGTCGACGTGATATCTTCGACAGCGTTGGTCGCGGCTCTATGAAGTAGTACAGCTGCAAGAACTTTTCTTTCCGGCGGTGTTTTCCGACACGATTATTTAACGGGATGATTTTCGCAGCTGGCAGCCTCTCGATCAGTGGATTGCCGAGAGGCTTTTTTTCCAGCTTATGTCGTCAATGTATTCGGCCGTACATATTTCTGCTTCCTTATGTATTTTCTTTGTGGGAAAGTTGTACTCTTTCTTTAACGTCATCCTTAGACATTTATTCTGTACCCTCTGTAGTGTATTGCTATTTGTTCTGGAGGTGTATCGCCAAGTTGTGGAAGCGTACATCATAGTCGATCTGATCGCCGTTTTGTATAAAGTCAATTTGTTTTCAGTATTCAGATCGCCATGCCTCGCCATAAACGGATATAATTGCGCCAGGGGATTTACGCTTTCGTGCGTGTCGTTGTGACGAACACAATTTTCACAATCGTTGCCTCATCCGTTTCGGCCTTGATCGGGTATTGTGTTCCGCTTCTTCTTTCGACAATATCTGGCGTAGTATCCCTTTTTCTTGGAGTAAAAGCATTCGAAATTACTTTTCTTGTTTGACTGTGTCTTGTTACAATTTTTCATGCCTGGTCTCGCTGGTCTATTTTTGCCAAAACTCATAGCCCTCTAATGCACTCGTTATTTCATCATCAATTGTTAGCCGACTTTCCTCTTTTATTAGTATTTCTTGTAGATAATCGATGATTTGTCTGTCTGGGTCGACACTCCCATGCCATCCGTAATCTATTATATTTGTAACGGAGAATTCCTGGGACTTGCGACATTACATGTACATTCGATGTTTTTTTCACCGATATCCGAAAGCTGTCTGGTTATGTTTTGCATTTTCGCTACATGATGAACAACAGAATCTGTTGAGTTCATTCTGCATTCATGAAACCTTTGTGTGAGAAGTAATTTGCTTGAAGCTGTCGTATGTTTGAGAGCTTCCTCCACATCTCAGCGACCGTTGTACACGTTAAGAGATATTATCTGCGAATATTTCAACGTAGGTGCTATAAGTGACATAGCTCTTGAATTGTCCCTTAGTCAGTCGTTTTCAGCTTTCTTTGCTGTCGTTCTCGACGGTGGAGGCGGCGATCTTGCTCTCGTGTCCGTCACCATATCGAAAATATGGTATGAAATGAGAATATGGCTCATTTGAATTTCCTATGGTCATTATGAAAAACAAGATGACAAGACTTCTGCTTAACAGCAAAATATATACCACATGCCTCGAGATCAAAACGAAAAGGAAAAAAAACACTTCCAGAGAAATGCACAATCTATAGGGTGACTGGGTCCATAACCTGTTGCGAATGGATATGTCTGAGATGACTCAATGATACTTGACAGTAAGTATGTGAATTTTTGGTTTTTATTTACAACTTTATATACAAACAGAGATAACGTTTTGATTACTTTTTTTCACAGCGGCTTGTGTGCATCAACATGCTTATCTCGCCACTTCTAGACTCACTGCTACCCAAAGAGAACATAGAAGGTCTGTTGCGCAGACACGTATTTAATATAGAATACGTTGTTATTGGAAGCAGAGCATGAAAACATAAATACTGATATAATATACAAGTTATATCATCACTAGCCATTTGGAAAAGATAACATGAACAACAGACCAATTATCCATCGCCCGCCACTTAGAGAAGATAACATAAACTACACTCCAATTATTCATCACATCTCTACTTAGAGAAGATAACAGAACAGTTCGATTATTTATCACCATCCATTTAGAAAAGTCCGATTATTCACCACCAACTACTTTAAGAAGATAACATAAAAATAAACATCTAGAATGAAAGATAACATCAAAATCCAAACCTATATAAATGACGATGATGTTTAGATTTAGACAGATTTTATTTATACTTTACATCAGTTCTCAACCTGTGGCCATATGGCGCACAATAGACCCCTGGATATTCCAAGGGGGTCATAGATAAAAATCACGAAAAGGAGTGACCTCGGCACAAGATTAGGGGGCTACAGTGAGAAGTGACAAATGAAGAAAATAGAAGTGACCGAGAAAAGAAAAAGAAAACAACGAAGTGAAGAAAAAAGAAAACAGAAGTGAAGTAAACAGAGAAGTGACCGTCAATAGAATTTAAGAAGCGTTCATAGAGCTACAGAGCAACATAGCATCCAAAATAACTTTTAGTCGAGAAAAACACCATTTTCGGATCAAGAGTACAATATTTAAAAAGTTTTCACAGCTGTGGGGTAAAGCAAAATAGTTTTTCATGGCATTTCCTACATCGTATTTAGTAGAATCAGGTTTCAGTCGTGTGAATTATTTACACATCCTAACGCGGAATCACCTTATATATATATATATATATATATATATATATATATATATATATATATATATATATATATATATGCGGTTTATAGAGTCTGTCGACGCTTTCCGCTCTTCGACTTTTTCCTCCATTCCGTTCTATCTTGGCACAGCTGTTCGTCCAATTCTCTCTCCCTGATCGATTTTCGGATTCCTTCGCTCCAAGATCTCCGTGGGTGACCTCGTTTCCGTCGTTCCAGAGGTAAATACTCCATCGCTTGCTTAGGCAGTCTTGTATCGGTCATTATCTTGACATGGCCGTACCAGGTGAGTTGTTTCTGCTCAATGTCTTCAATGATGTTGTCTTCTACGCCCATTAATTGCTTGATCCTTTCGTTTCTAATTCGATCTCTTCTTGATATTCGACAGGATCTTCTTAGAGCATCCATTTCCATGGCCGCAATTCGTCTTTTATCTTCTTCTGTTGCTGACCTTTCCGCCGTTCCATATAAGGCTATACTTTTAACCACTATTTGGTAAATCTGCCATTTTCGTTGTTTCGATATTGTGGGGCTCCACCGAATACTATTTAATTTCCTAATAGCTCTCCTACCTTGTGCGATTTTTCCTAGTATTTCCATTGAGTCTTTGCCTTCCCTATTAAGTTTCAGTCCCAAGTAGTTGTATACCTCACAGGCTGATATTTTTTCATCATTGACCAATTCTAATTCCGTAGTTGCAGTTCCCCCTACGCATAAATATTTGGTTTTGCCAATATTCATTTTTAGCCCTCCTTTCTCATATTGTTGTTTGAGCTTCTTGCCCATGTATTCGAGGTCTTCCTTATCCTGCGCTATAAGAACCTGATCGTCCGCAAACTGCAAGGTATAGATTGTGGTTTCATCATTGCTAGCGGAATCACCTTAACATAATGAAAAGATGTGATCATCGGTTATCCCTCACAGCAATAGAAATGTGTTTCTGGTCATCAAGCACAAAAATCACATTGATCGAGAAATACTTAAAGTATGAATTTTTATTTAATTATTGTATTTTGTATAAATTATAAAAAATATAATAAAACATGTGTTCTATTTACAAACAAAACATTTACATAACTACTTTCTACCAGTTGGACAGGGTGACACAGGAATGAAACAAGATCGGAAGGGGGAAACGGTAAAAAAAACGTTGAGAAACACTGGTATAGAGTAACATCTATGTAAAATGGCAATAAAATTCCACTTGTGCTTTTTAAACAGAGGTTTTCGTCACATCATCACAAAACTGGCGCAGACGATAGGATTGGCGAAAACGTTTCAATGAAAGGAAACGTTTTCATTCAACGGAACCATAAGTGAAACTTTAAGTAGGTTATAACATGGCTAACACTTCAAGACCTGAAGCAGGGGACAAAAATCGCCAACACTTCGAGAATTTGGTAGCCGATCACATCGGCAAAACTAGCTAGATTAAGCAGTCGACGGACCAGAGACAACATCGCTCAAAATCCACTGACAGTAGGTTAAGAAAAATGAAAATATACATCGCTGTTATACTATAAGTCGAAAATTTTTAAAAAACCTATTAACCAACTCATTACCAAAATATTAATTTCTAACAAAATAGGTAAAACAATAAATAATCGTAACTGTAAATAGTAAATGCAATTTGACAATCTAATAAATCAATGAAAACATACGAATACCCGATCAAACAATTCCTGATTAAATTAATTACGAACTACTTAGATTATATATCGACACAATCCCACATTTCGATGGAAATCCTCATACACTGAGAATATTTATCGACAGATGTGAAAATTTAATAAAGACATTTTCCAATCCCCAAGACCGCGTTGAATAATTTTATCTTACGTGCAATATTACTATATATACTACAGGTAGAGCATTAAGTTTAATTGGTTCAAGAATAGAATTAAAAACTTGAACAAGTATTAAATCTGCTCCAAATCTTAGTTTCGGTAACTAATGTAACAGATTTTTTAGTGCAAAATCTGATTGCGGTAAGACTATTAAAAAAACGAAACCCCATATTATTTTGATATAGATTGTCAAGGCGCGAGAAGTTTAATTATTTGAAACATAAACACGTTAGATTCAACATCATAGAAAACATTAATTATTATACAAATTATGACGATCTATCTTTGAAAACATGAATACGAGCATTATCTGAACAAATTCAAAATAATGTTAGACTTAGAAACCTGGATAGCTTATCAAAGGCTGTCATTAGTTATAGAGGAGTCGAACTTTTTATATATTTAACACAAAAATAATACCGTTAATTATCAATTATATCAACCCGTCTCAGGATTGACGCCAAAAAGATAACCCGATATACAAAGATATTTAAATAGATCACAACCGAATTTCCAACAATCCCAAAATACATAATTTAAAAATAACAATTTCCCGACACAAAGACATCCACATTTCGATTAAAAATGGAATTTCGGAAATCAAAGAAATATTGATTGTCTAGTACAGGATTCAATATCATTACACCTCTTTAATAATGAACCACCGTATAATTTAAGAATGAGATGTCAAGACGCTAGAAATTCGATAATAGCTAAATTAAATAACGAATATATTCAATCACAGGAAAAATTAATATATTTACAAAATTGTGATAGCTTAGCTCTGAAAACATTTTTTAGAGGACATTAACAGACCGAATTCAAAATAATATTCGATTAAGAAGTCCAAACAGTCTAGAAATAGCCCTAGTTATTGAGGAAGAAAACTTTCTGTTCAATCAAAGTAGATATAATTCATTAAACAAACAAAATAAATTCGAACCATTGAACAGAATACAACCGATCAATAATAAGCTGTTCCGTTCTGATGATGAACTCGTGACCCTCCAAGATGTGTGCAAAGAATTTCAGTGAGGCGAAGGCGGCGAGCAGCTCTCGGTCCTATGGGCTGTAGCTTTTCTCCGCTGCTGAGAGTTTTCTGGAGAAGAAACCTAACTGCGTACGCCATCGACAATTTGCTGTAACGAGCCTCCAAGTGCCGTCGTCGACGCATCCGTGGTGAGGACGAGTTTGGCATCCGGGTGAAGAAAGCTAGTTGACGTGGCGTTGACTAGAGCTTTCGAAAGCTTCGATGAGCTGCGAGTCCCATACGATTTCGGTTTTGTGTCTCTTCTTTGCGCCTTTGATTTGGCTGTTGAGCACGGCCTGTGCTTCTGCTGCATGCGGGATGAGAGTGCGGTAGTAGTTGATTGCTCCCAAGTAGCGTCTGAGGTCCCAGATTGTGATTGGTCTGGGGTAGTTGGCGATGGCTTCTACTTTTTCAGCTGGAGCAATGAAACCTTTGCTGTTAACAGTAAAACCTAAGAATGTTGCCTCCTCCATTGCGAATCGGCATTTGTCCCAGTGGATTTTCAGCTTATTTTCCAGTAAGATGCTCAAGACGATTTCGAGGTGCTTGAGGTGTTCCTCCATACTTGACGGTGCTATCAGAAGGTCGTCTAAGTAGATCGAAACGAAGTCCAGGTGCCCCAGGATGCTGTGCATGTAGCGTTGAAATGTTTGGCTTGAATTTCGAAGTCCTAGCGGCATGCCGAGGAACTCGAAGAGTCCGAACGGGGTCGTGACAGCTGTTTTTTTATGTCCTCTGGTGCAACTGGTATTTGAAAATACGCCCGGAGCAAATCGATGGTGCTGAAGATGCGTTTGCCGTGCAGTTGCGATAGCAAGTCTATGACTCGTGGTATCGGGTATCTGTCCGGTACGGTTTGCGCGTTGAGACCGCGGAAGTCACCTGTTGAGCGGTACTTGCCTTTGTTTGACCTGGCCATGTGTAGTGGGCTGGCGTACTCACTGTCGGACGGGCGGATGTAGCCTTGCTCTTGCATCTCGCGAAAGTCAGCTTTTGCAGCCTTGAGCTTCTCTCCGAGAAGTTGGCGTGGCTTTGAGAAAAACGGTGGTCTTGTGATGACAATGTGGTGGCTGACGTTCGCTTTGGGGCCCGAGGTTTGCCCCTCGGCCTTGGTGAAGAGCTGGATGTACTTCTCGACGAGTGCGTGGGCTTGGCTGGTGCCAAAGTTGTTTTGTGGCGGGACGATTGCTGATATCGAGTGCGTTGATGACTCTTTGAATTCTCCGGCGACCGAACAGGAGGTGATCTCGTCGATCAGTTTTCCTCGTTTCAGATTTGGAAGTAGACTAAAGTGCGACAAAAAATCGGCTCCTAATAGGGGAGTTCCGACGTTTGCCAAAACGAATGACCAAACAAATTCCCGACGTAGTCCTAGGTTGAGTTTTACCGTTCTTCGACCATATGTACAGATCGGCGATCCGTTTGCTGCTGCTAGGTAGGTTGTCTCGTATTCTCTGTTGTTGGGATTGCCGATGTGCGGTAAGATGGAAACTATTGAGCCGCTGTCTACCAGGAAGCGAGAGCCGGAGTAGCGGTCCATGACGTGAAGCCGGTTTTCTCGCAAGGTGGATGAGATGTTGATGTTGGGCGATGTAGCTGCGATGTCGGGGCCGCTGTCTGAAGTCCTGTCAGACAGCAGCGAAGCTAGTTTTTCTGTTGGTGTTGGGCTTGTGCAGCGCACGGCAGGTTGCAGTGTTTGGCTGCAGCTCCATAGCGATGGTGATAGTAGCATACGCCATTGGTATGCTGTCTGTTCCGTGAAGATGATCCGGCTCTGTTCGTCGGCCGGCTGCCGTCTCTTCTCGAGGTGTGGCCTGCATCAGCGTTAACATTTTGCTTTGTTAACATGAGAATGTCCCTAGAAAGAGTAATCAGCTGAGCTAGGGCTTCTCTTATCTCGGTTAAGTCTGAGGAGCGGTTTTGAATTGCAGACACAGCCTCCGGGTTGACTGCGTTGATTGAGCGTCCTGGCAGGTAGGGAATGTCAACGATTTCGTCTGCCGCTTTTAAGATAGCATTTGTGTTTTCTTGTTTGAAAATTTTTAGAATGCTCTGAGCTTGAGCAGGAAGTGAATTGAGGCATTTTACCTTGAGAAGGTCCTCTGATGCGTTGTTACCTGCTAAGTTTTTCATCTCACGGTACAGTTGTGAAGGTCGTTTGTCTCCAAGAACGACCTTATTTAGCAGGTTGTCGAGCTTTTTGTCGTCCGATTCGGAGAAGCGTTCGATGAGCCGCGTCTTGATCGCCGTGTATGAGTTTTCTGGTTGATTCTCGATGAGATCCTCGATTGCGATGAGCGCATGGTGTCCAGCCTCGGTGAGCGCACTCACTGCTAGTTGATATTTTGTTTTTTCTGAGGTTATGCGATGTAGCTGGAATGCTAATTCAATCGGCGCAAACCAAAGTTTTGGTCTCTCGCGCCAGAAAGCAGGTAATTTGACGTTAGCGATTGCTGCGATTTCTTGAGCGGTGGCTTCGGGTTGCTGTTGCGGGCCGTTGGCGCCGTCTCCCTCGACACCGTTCGTCATGATGGCGATGGCGTCTGGAGTTTCGTCTTGTTCGTCGGAGAATGAGAGTCGACGGCGTGGCACGTGGTAGTGCACTGTGTCGCTGAGCGCTTGTTGATGAATGAGGCTGTCCTCGTGGTCTCGCAATGTTGCGTTGAGATCCCAAAAATTGTCCCACGCCGGTGTATCGTTTCTCGGCGTCGTGGAACTTAGACTGCTTGTCGATGCACGTGGGGTAGTGAGCTGTGGTGTAGGTGCTGTTGGCGTGCTAATTTGTTGTTGTTTGGTCGGGGGACTTTCGTCTGACGTGCCCCGAGGAACCGCGTAGGAGATAAGCTAATGTGTGACGCGCACGATATACCCAGTCGCTGTCTCATTTAGCGCCACGTGCACGGTAAAAGATTCTGTTCGGCACACGTACGAGGTTAAGTCCTAGCACTGCACTGAACTCACGAAAAATACACCACTTGCACTGAATTTGCACTTATTACTGCTAGTGTTGTCTTAATCTTGCGACAGGGTCACCAATAAAGAAAGATTTGGCTGTAATAAGTTGAATTACCGGTGTCGCGCGAAGGTCGCCATGCGCCTCGGACGCGAGGAGTAACTTTTATGATCTTATTGTAGGCTCGCAAATTAAATATCTTGACAAGCAGATGCAGTTTAAGTTTCTTTTTATTTTACACTATTTACAGAATGACGCGACGCCACAGCTGTAGCGATGCGCGTAGATGAATTTGAGTTTTTGTAGAGATCTATAGAACTTGATTTTCGGACGGCTTGAACACGCTCGCCGATGCTCACGGTTCAAGCCGGAAAGACGAACTGGCTGTTCTCGCCAGAGACGGAGAAGATGGGTCGCGGCACAAGCACCTGCTTGCGGCGATGTTGCGTCACATCCGTTGAGCTGGGCGTCGCTGCTGAAGACGCGCTGGACGGTGGCGCCACATATGCTTGTATAAATTTCATTAGGTCATCTTATAATGTTAGTATGAAGCGATTGTTGTTATTAGCGGTTGGTAACGGACCGACAGTGTCCGTTGCAATTCGTTCACAAAAGTTGTTGTAATTAGCATTGGGTTTTTATTTACTTATGTTTGACGTAGATGACTTACATGTTGTGACATTTATTTATACATTCTCGTATGTACGAGTATTCTTACATATTTTCCCAAAAATTATATCTTTTTAATTTGTCGTATGTGGTTTGAAAAACTTGATAACAAGATAGTGGGTGTTCATGGTTTTCTTTCAATACTATTTCGATTTAAATTTGAATATTAATATTTATTCTGTCGTTTTTCGATCAAGCTGCGACTTTTCGATGTGACAAGTAGCCCATTATGTTAAAGGTAAGTCGTATTATCTCACTATTATAGTCAATACATTCGATATCGAGGCGATTGTTGCGCTGGAATTCGAATCTAGTCCAAAGGTATCGTATTTTTTTAAAATACATTTCATGTGTTTCTACGGAAATTTAACCAAAAATTCGATGAAAGTGCGAGTTTTCGAAGTAAAAAGTAGCCCATTATGTTGGAAATAGGTCGTATTGTCGCACTATTGCCATTCGATATTGACGTTCTCTACCTGCTGATGCTTGTGTTCTTCTATTCATGTAGAGAGTGGCCTGAAAAGGCGCGAAAAACGAATTCAGGGCATGGTCTTTTGGCCATATCTAGACGAATGCACTAGATAGCACTACACACTTACATATTGTAGGAACTTTAGCCAGGAATATGGTAATGAGAGTCCTGCTTTCTCGAATAAATGATAGACTCGGTTTATTATGACAAATATAATATTTATTTAAGATAACTAGAGACTAATGACAGGCTAGATGAGTATCAGTTAAGCATCTGAGCAGTTCTGACTTGCACGTAAGGCAAGCTGTGTGAGTGAGAGAGTTACCCCCACTTTTGGGTTGGAGAGAGACGGAGATAGGTTTTCCCTACAATATCAGAACACGCGTATTGACATTATCTCTATCTGGTGATACATACATATGGTTATTTTCTTGGAAAATGGATTGAAAAATCGATAAAAAATTGAGTCTAGAGGTAGTTTTTCGGCCGTAATTACAGAAAAACAGCCAGAGTAAATCGAGTCGACCATGGATACATGCACATTGACATTGACGTTATCTACCCGCTGATACTTGTGTTTTCCAATTCGTATAGTGATGGGCTTGGAAATGTGCGAAAAACTGTTTCCGGTCATGGTCTTTTGGCCATAACTAGACGAGTACACTAGATAGCACTACACACTTTCATATCAGAACACGCGTATTGACATTCTTTATCAGATCATACATACATATGGCTTTTTTCTTGGAAAATGGATTGAAAAATCGATAAAAAATGGAGTCTAGAGGCAGTTTTCCGGCCGTAATTACAGAAAAACAGCCAGAGTAAATCGAGTCGCCCGTGGATACATGTACATTGACGTTCTCTACCCGGTGATACTTGTGTTTTACAATTCGTGTAGTGATGGGCCCGGAAATGTGCGAAAAACTGTTTCCGGTCATGGTTTTTTGGTCATAACTAGACGAGTAAAGTGATAGCCATACATAGTCGTATATCAAAATTCGCGTTATGACATTTTCTATCTGATGATACATACATATTGTTATTTTTTTGGAAAATGAATGGAAAAATGGAGTTTAGAGGCAGTTTTCCGACCGTAATTATAGGAAAACATAGCCAGAGTAAATGGAGTCGCCCGTGGATAAATGCATATTGACGTTCTCTACCCGCTGGTACTTATTTTCCAATTCGTTTAGTGATAGGTCCAGAAATGTGTGAAAAACTTTCCGGTCATGGTTTTTTGGCCATAACTAGACGAGTACAGTATATAGCCCTACCCACTCATGTATCATTTTTTTCGAATCACGGTTGTCGATTTGAAACCACGTGTTCGATATCTCGTATGCATCATATATACGAACATACCCATGTACGGTCAGTATATTAAAATCCTACATACTGCTACTTTGAGACCTTTTTGCAAAAATCATCTTTTTTAATGAAACATATTAGTAATTAATCATTATTTTTCAAAAATATTTTTTTTTCTCAAGTCACGCGTTTCGATCTGGGATTGTGAGTTCGATATCCCGGATGTATCATGCGTTCGAACCTGTCCATGTGCCATCAGTGTATTGAACACCTACATGCGTCTACTTCACGACCTTCTTGCAAAAATCACATTGTTTAATGACAAATATTAATAATTAGTTGTTTCTTTAACATTCGCGCATATTTTTAAAAAATAAAAATTTTGTCAAGTAGCGGGACTCGAATCGGGACCGCGAATTTGATATCCCGTATGCACCGTGCGTTCGAACCTGTACATGTGCCGTCAGTGTATTAAACGCCTACATGCGGCTACCTCGCGATCTTTTTGCAAAAAACATCCTTTTTAATGATAAATATTAATAATTAGTCGTTTCCTTGACATTCACGCATTGCCTAGACTTGCCAAAACGTACTAATCATGCGACAAAAAAGGTTTCCATAACATGAAACACTCTATTCTGATAAATTGTCTGTGTTGGTCAACCACAAATATTTAGATTTTGTTTGTAAAAGCTGTAAAGGAAGCACACTATACACGAGAGCATTGTGCTAAAAAAAGTGCAACATACACATTGATTTCATACATGTATTGCTTATGGTAAATTTATATTGTTGGCAATCACCTGACATTTGACGTTTGAATGTTCATGTACACACGAGGATTTTGTACTTTTTGTTATTAACCATATATGTGTATATATAAATATATAATAAACATGAGTGTTTCAGAACAATCAGGTGAATTAAATGAAATACAATACTCTAATGTGTCCTCTTCAACGGATGAGGACATTTTAAAAACACTATATGACGAATTATATTTGTTGCGAGTATTATTACAATCTACTGACGATAACTTTCATTCTATTTTGGTTCGTCATGATTCAAACATTGATTTTATAGAACCTTTAAATGATCCAAATCCCTTCGTTCCTGTCAATTCCGACCTCATACGTAAGAAACAAACATTTTCCTTTCCTAACCTAACTAATTTCGAGTGCTAGTTTAACACGTTTTAATGATTTTTAATATAAATGTACGTTTATTACGTTATTTTATTCATAATTAAATAAGTTGTTGAATTTTTTTAGGAGTCACCGTTAAAACCTCAAACAATGCAAAATTACCTAGGGTCATTGGCTCAACCCGCACAGCTGCCTTTTCTGTTGGATTGATATTTTTGTGTTCAATTATTGCCTTGTTGTATGTTTATACCAGTTTCCCAGATTTAGAAGAGTAAGCATTATTAAGTGAATCTCATGATATATAAAACAATATAATTCGTCTTTTCATTATAGATCTGAAAAACAACATATAAAGTTACCGAAAGATATACATGATGTAAAACAATTAGCATTAGTTTTGGATCGATATAAAGACAAATATTTTTTTGAAGTCTTATCGGGTGTTTTTGTATCATATATATTGTATCCTTTACAATCAATAGTTCATGTATGTGGCTGTGTGCAGGTATAAATATATATATATATATCTGTGTGTGTGTGTGTGTACATGATGTATGATGTATGCATTTTTTTGTTTAATTATACTGAAGCAGTACTTTAACAAATTTGGTTTCATTATTGTATAAATAAAAAAATTCGTTATGTTCTTTACAATAATCTCAAAATTGTTACATTATTAAGATAAAAGTATGGTAAATAGTCAAATCTATAGTACAGAACAAAGATTATTACTGTATTCTTTTGAAACAAAAAATATTAAATGTCATTAATTGAATATTTTTAGTCGCAACACTTTTGTATAAAAAAATCCAGATTTGTTTCAAAAAAAAAACACATATACACAGACACATATGCACGCATACATATATGGATGTTTTTGAAATGAATCTGATTTTTACATGAAACATAAAATCAAGTATATGTGATGAATTACATTTCATGTGTCTTATACTTTTAGAAAAAGTTAATCAAAATTTCAAAGTAAATTTTCTGTTTAACCTGTATTTAGATGTTAATAGTGTTTATGACATTGCTTTTACTTATATACAATTTTCTTAATAAAATATTACAGCTTACAGACATTTGCCATTCCAGGATCCTTGTTTTTGTCGATTTTATCTGGATTCCTGTTTCCGTTCTTTCTCGCTTTAATTTTAGTCTGTATGTGTTCTGCTATTGGAGCATCATTATGTTACCTGTTATCGCAACTTCTAGGTCGTCGAATAGTACATAGATATTTTCCAGAAAGAGCGAGCGAATGGGCTATAACAGTGAATAAACATCGTGACAACATCTTTAATTACATTTTGTTTCTGAGAATGACACCGTTCTTACCTAACTGGTTTATTAATCTCACTGCTCCGGTGATCGGAGTGCCGTTAATTCCGTTTGCGTTGGGCACGTTTCTCGGCGTCGGTCCACCGTCTTTCATAGCGATACAAGCCGGTCAGACATTACATAAAATGACATCGTCTTCAGATGCGTTTTCATGGTTTTCGATTTCGTTGTTAGCGATTTTCGCTTTAATATCGTTAATTCCTGTGTTTCTCAAACAACAATTAAAAGATAAATTTGAATAATTTTAATGTTATTTAAAATTTAATTAAGTATTGTTAAATTAAATCAATTGTCGAATTAAAGTTTATTGTTTCATTTAATTTAATTTTATTTATATGTAAAAAATATTGTAAGTTTAAACTATTTTTATTTAGTATAAAATTTTTATTGTCTTTCTTCTTGAGAAAGAAAACAATTGTACAATAGAAGTAAATATACTGTAAAAATTATTACTTTATTAGATACTCTATTTGCATTCATACAAAAATTAAGCTTTAAATTAAATTATTTGTTTTAATTCCAAAACTTGAAGTTTTTATGATTTCCAACACATTTCATAGTGATATTTATTTTGCTATAGAATTATTTGATATCTATGTAATTTGTATAAAATGCTGAACTTATAACACTCCATGTTTTGTTTTAATACTCAGTTAAATTGAACATCAGTTGTTATTATTGTAATTGTCTTCAAATGACTTTTCAGTTATGTATATATTTTTGAAATGTTCTGTAATATTGATGTAGTCTACTTTTATCACTATCGAATTTCCACTTTTTACATACTTGCAGATAAATTACATATTTGTCACATTTATTTTTATAATAAAAGTATATTATAATTTAAAAGTAAGACTGAAATACTATTTAAATATCTTTTATATATGAACAATATATATATATATATATATATATATATATGTATATATATATCTATATTGTAACGTTTATAAACTTTTCCAATTTTTCAAAAATAAGTAGCTTTTTTTATTGGAAATTGAAAATCTGACTTAGTGTGTAAATTTATTTTTATTCACTTTTTAATCAAATTTGTAAATGAAAAATCTGTATGATTATAGTCTTTTGTCATAAAATAGTGTATCTATACTTAATTTCCATAAATAAACCTTTCGCATTTACGTTTATAAGAGAAAACCGTCCACATCTACACGATATTGATCTAAAGGAAGTGAATTACATTTATCATGTTAAACAATATAACACATTATTTTCTAAGTTTAAATTTTTTATATTATTTTACAAAAAAAGAATGATGATACTAAAACTGACTGAAAATATATGAACCAGCATTATCAAATTAATATCACAATTTCATCGATACGAAAGCTTTTTGTAATAATGTATTATATTAATCAGTATACAATAGTATTCATTTCACTTAAAGTACAATATTTATTAATAGAATATTTGTTACGAATTCTGTGATTTGTACAATTCATAGTGAAGAAAATGGTGTATGATTAAATATTTTATTTAATTTATAAATAGTTTAAGATATATAATTTCTGTTCCTTATCTTAAAATTGTATTGGTTGTTATTTGTTAACGTGTTTTTGTCCAAAAATAAAGTTTTACATATAATGTCGATGCACTAATAATAAAGTATAATGTTTCGATGCCATAATTAAATAGAATCAATTCTTTTATTGAAAAATCCATGGACCAAGTTGATAGAATAATTAATGCCAATTAAATTTAGTTGTAATATATGTAGAATATTAAGCAACTTACAAACAAGACAAATTTAAAAAGATTTCTGTTAGATTTTTGGATAATTGGAACTAGTGCATTATTAAAAGAATATTTTATTGTTATTGAGTCGGTTGCTAATGTAGGAATTATTTAGTTGTATACAAATTGTGTAGTTATTTTAATAAATATTACATTTTGTAAAAATGAGATAAATTCTGATTAAATCGATACTCTTCAAATGAATATATTTTTTTTTTCAAAAATTATATATATATAAAATACAAACATGTATAAATACATAAGTACATCATACACAAACATATATATGTATGTATATATATATATATATATTATACATACATGAACACACGTACATACATATACACAGTTCGTACATACACACAAATATACATACATACGCAGGCATATACACGCATTTATGTACACATATCACACATAGAACATATATACACAAAAATACGTACATAAAAACGCTCATACGCACGCAACCACGTGCACAGAACTCACACACATAACATACATTTATATATTCATACATATACCTTCACACATATATACATACACACACATGCGTACATACTGAAACACAAGTATACAAATACATATTTAGGTACGCATAACATACACACACAGACCCGCCACAACAGCATACACACGAACATACGCAGAGACCCACGCACACAGAGACACAGCATACCCATTCACAGACTCATACACATGCACACGCAAGTGCATACACACAACACATTCAGACACAGGCTTACACATTTAAACACACACAGCATTCATACACACAGAGAGATACACAACACGCAGACACATAAGAAATTTTTAGACAATGTCTAAAAATTACATACGATTCACATATGATACATGGTGAAAAAAGACCAAAAAACTGCGAAAATTTTTAGTTTTTCGGCCTAAAATTGGACGAAATGTAACAAAACCTTTACATTATGTATATTGTAAGATGCGTATTTTTATATTTTATACGCCGAAATGGCAAAAAAATACAATTCGCATTTATTACATGGTAAAAAAAAGCCAAAAAACCGCGAAAATACTTAGTTTTTTGGCCTAAAATTGAACAAAATGTAACAAAACCGAAACATTAAATATATTGGAAGATGCGTACTTATATGTTCTATATTTCGAAAAGACAAAGAATACGATTCGCATATATTACATGGTAAACAAGCCAAAAAAACGAATAACGACGAATTGACGTGAAAATTCTTAGTTTTTCGGCCTAAAATTGGACAAAATATAATAAAACCTATACATTATGTATATTGGAAGATGCGTATTTATATGTTCTAAATGTCGAAATAGCAAAAATACGATTCGCATATATTACATGGTAAAAAAAGCCAAAAAACCGCGAATTTCTTTAGTTTTTTGGCATAACACACAGCCGCACACTCGTCATACACACAAACAGCATGCACACATACCACACACACACAAACACACACATATATATATATATATATATATATATATATATATATATATATATATATATGTATATATATATATATATATATATATATATATATATATATAAATATATATACACATATAAATAATATTTTTCCCATAAAATAAACCTGTTTCGTTTGACCTAGTTTTGAAAATCATGTCGAAGCATTGTAACAAAGTCTCCCTCCGCAGCAAATATAATTTAGTAGTTATATAATTCACTTGTGGCGTAGCCACGAGTCGACCGGCTTGTTACGACCAGCGCAACCCATTTCTGTATCGGACATTGCACGTGTATCACGCTGTTCAAGAATATTCCCATGTAGTCACATTTAATTGGTGAGTAATTGTATGTTTTTCGATTTACTGCAAGTTCATGTATAGTCATTATCTAAAATAACATTATAATGTACACTGTTGTACTCGTATGTATTGCACTTGTAGTATACATGTTCAAGTGTAATGTGTTCTGCCTGTCTCTCTCAGTATTTGCATGCACCAAGTATCTATTTATTCTTACATGTTTGAATGGGTACTTGGTGCATGCATAATACAGATATGCATGAGTACATTACACTTCAACTTGTATATTACAAATTCAATACATTCTACAGTGTACATTATAATATTATTTTAGAATATGACTAATCATGAACTTGCAGTCTATACTTGTAACATGGATCTCTGAAATACATACAAATATATTTTAGAAATAAATACTCATATATAAAATGAAGTTATATTTATTGATATCAAATATATATATTCTACACACACATATATATATATATATATATATATATATATATATATATATATATATATATATATATATATATTTAATATTATTGTGGTCTGTCCAGGAACACCATTATGTCAAGACAACAGCTGCAGCTATATTCTCTAAACCTGGAAGAAAGATGTAAGTAACATTAATATATATATAAAAAATTTTACATATTAAAATGTTACATTCTGTATTACTGATCTATACTTTATACAATTTTTTTCTCTATGCATAGTGGTATATTTTTCAAAAATATACTACTATGTTTTCATAAATAATCTATCTCGTGGTGTGCAATTCGATTCGACTATTTTCCAAAAAGGCCTAATTTTACCCAAAAAAACCCGATTCTCAATCAGTTTTTCGGCCATAAGTAGACGAAATTAAATGCGAAACGGCTAATGTCGCACATCGTTAGATGCGCCTTAAAATTATCTATCTCGTGGTGTGCAATTCGATTCGATTAATTTCCAAAAAGGTCAAATTTTGCCTTAGAAACCCGTTTTTCAACCAATTTTTCGGCCATAAGTAGGCGAAATTACTTGCGAAACGGTTAATGTCGCACATAGTTAGATGCGCCTTCAAATTATCTATGTCGTAGTGTAAAACTCGATTCGGTTATTTTCGAAAAAGGCCTAATTTTACCCAAAAAACCCGTTTCTTAATGAGTTTTTCGGCCATAAGTAGGCGAAATTAAATGCGAAACGGCTAATGTCGCACATCGTTAGATGCGCCTTAAAATTATCTATCTCGTGGTGTGCAATTCGATTCGATTAATTTCCAAAAAGTCCTAATTTTACCAAAAAAACCCGATTCTCAACCAGTTTTTCGGTCATAAGTAAGCGAAATTACTTGCGAAACGGCTAATGTCCCACATCGTTAGATGCGCCTTAAAATTATCTATCTCGTGGTTTGCAATTCGGTTCGGTTATTTTCCAAAAAGGCCTAATTTTACCCAAAAAACCCCTTTTTTAATGAGTTTTTCGGCCATAAGTAGGCGAAATTAAATGCGAAACGGCTAATGTCGCACATCGTTAGATGCGGCTTAAAATTATCTATCTCGAAGTGTGCAATTCGATTCGATTATTTTCCAAAAAGGTCAAATTATGCCTTAGAAACCCGTTTTTCAACCAATTTTTCGGCTATAAGTAGGCGAAATTACTTGCGAAACGGTTAATGTCGCACATAGTTAGATGCGCCTTCAAATTATCTATGATGTAGTGTAAAATTCGATTCGATTATTTTCCAAAAAGGCCAAATTTTGCCCAAAAAATCAGTTTCTCAACCAGTTTTTCGGTCATAAGTAGGCGAAATTAAATGCGAAACGGCTAATGTCGCACATCGTTAGATTCGGCTTAAAATTATCTATCTCGTGGTGTGCAATTCGATTCGATTAATTTCCAAAAAGGCCAAATTTTGCCCAAGAAACCCGTTTCTCAACCAGTTTTTTGGCCATAAGTAGGCGAAATTACTTGCAAAACGGCTAATGTCGCACATCATTAAATGCGCCTAAAAATTATCTATCTCGTGGTGTGCAATTCGATTCGATTATTTTCCAAAAAGTCCTAATTTTACCAAAAAAACCCGTTTCTTATCCAGTTTTTCGGTCATAAGTAGGCGAAATTAAATGCGAAACGGCTAATGTCGCACATCGTTAGATGCGCCTTAAAATAATCTATCTCGTGGTGTGCAATTCTATTCGATTATTTTCCAAAAAGGCCTAATTTTACCCAAAAAAACCCGTTTCTCAATCAGTTTTTCGGCCATAAGTAGACGAAATTAAATGCGAAACGGCTAATGTCGCACATCGTTAGATGCGCTTTAAAATTATCTATCTCGTGGTGTGCAATTCGATTCGATTAATTTCCAAAAAGGTCAAATTTTGCCTTAGAAACCCATTTTTCAACCAATTTTTCGGCTATAAGTAGGCGAAATTACTTGCGAAACGGTTAATGTCGCACATAGTTAGATGCGCCTTCAAATTATCTATGTCGTAGTGTAAAATTCGATTCGGTTATTTTCCAAAAAGGCCAAATTTTGCCCAAGAAACCCGTTTCTCAACCAGTTTTTCGGCCATAAGTAGGCGAAATTACTAGCGAAACGGCTAATGTCGCACATCGTTAAATGCGCCTTAAAATTATCTATCTCGTGGTGTGCAATTCGATTCGATTATTTTCCAAAAAGTCCTAATTTTACCAAAAAAACCCGTTTCTCAACCAGTTTTTCGGCCATAAGTAGGCGAAATTACTTGCAAAACGGTTAATGTCGCACATAAGTATATGCGCCTTCAAATTATCTATGTCGTAGTGTAAAATTCGATTCGATTATTTTCCAAAAAGGCCAAATTTTGCCCAAAAAATCAGTTTCTCAACCAATTTTTCGGTCATAAGTAGGCGAAATTAAATGCGAAACAGCTAATGTCGCACATCGTTAGATGCGCCTTAAAATTATCTATCTCGTGGTGTGCAATTCGATTCGGTTATTTTCGAAAAAGGCCTAATTTTACCCAAAAAACCCGTTTCTTAATGAGGTTTTCGGCCATAAGTAGGCGAAATTAAATGCGAAACGGCTAATGTCGCACATCGTTAGATGCGCTTTAAAATTATCTATCTCGTGGTGTGCAATTCGATTCGATTAATTTCCAAAAAGGTCAAATTTTGCCTTAGAAACCCGTTTTTCAACCAATTTTTCGGCTATAAGTAGGCGAAATTACTTGCGAAACGGTTAATGTCGCACATAGTTAGATGCGCCTTCAAATTATCTATGATGTAGTGTAAAATTCGATTCGATTATTTTCCAAAAAGGCCAAATTTTGCCCAAAAAATCAGTTTCTCAACCAGTTTTTCGGTCATAAGTAGGCGAAATTAAATGCGAAACGGCTAATGTCGCACATCGTTAGATTCGGCTTAAAATTATCTATCTCGTGGTGTGCAATTCGATTCGATTAATTTCCAAAAAGGCCAAATTTTGCCCAAGAAACCCGTTTCTCAACCAGTTTTTTGGCCATAAGTAGGCGAAATTACTTGCAAAACGGCTAATGTCGCACATCATTAAATGCGCCTAAAAATTATCTATCTCGTGGTGTGCAATTCGATTCGATTATTTTCCAAAAAGTCCTAATTTTACCAAAAAAACCCGTTTCTTATCCAGTTTTTCGGTCATAAGTAGGCGAAATTAAATGCGAAACGGCTAATGTCGCACATCGTTAGATGCGCCTTAAAATTATCTATCTCGTGGTGTGCAATTCGATTCGGTTATTTTCGAAAAAGGCCTAATTTTACCCAAAAAACCCGTTTCTTAATGAGGTTTTCGGCCATAAGTAGGCGAAATTAAATGCGAAACGGCTAATGTCGCACATCGTTAGATGCGCCTTAAAATTATCTATCTCGTGGTGTGCAACTCGATTCGGTTATTTTCCAAAAAGGCCTAATTTTACCCAAAAAACCCGTTTCTTAATGAGTTTTTCGGCCATAAGTAGGCGAAATTACTTGCAAAACGGTTAATGTCGCACATAAGTATATGCGCCTTCAAATTATCTATGTCGTAGTGTAAAATTCGATTCGATTATTTTCCAAAAAGGCCAAATTTTGCCCAAAAAATCAGTTTCTCAACCAGTTTTTCGGTCATAAGTAGGCGAAATTACTTGCAAAACGGTTAATGTCGCACATAAGTATATGCGCCTTCAAATTATCTATGTCGTAGTGTAAAATTCGATTCGATTATTTTCCAAAAAGGCCAAATTTTGCCCAAAAAATCAGTTTCTCAACCAGTTTTTCGGTCATAAGTAGGCGAAATTAAATGCGAAACAGCTAATGTCGCACATCGTTAGATGCGCCTTAAAATTATCTATCTCGTGGTGTACAATTCGATTCGGTTATTTTCCAAAAAGGCCTAATTTTGCCCAAGAAACCCGTTTCTCAACCAGTTTTTCGGCCATAAGTAGGCGAAATTACTAGCGAAACGGCTAATGACGCACATCGTTAGATGCGCCTTAAAATTATCTATCTCGTGGTGTGCAACTCGATTCGGTTATTTTCCAAAAAGGCCTAATTTTACCCAAAAAACCCGTTTCTTAATGAGGTTTTCGGCCATAAGTAGGCGAAATTAAATGCGAAACGGCTAATGTCGCACATCGTTAGATGCGCCTTAAAATTATCTATCTCGTGGTGTGCAATTCGATTCGATTATTTTCCAAAAAGTCCTAATTTTACCAAAAAAACCCGTTTCTCAACCAGTTTTTCGGCCATAAGTAGGCGAAATTACTTGCAAAACGGTTAATGTCGCACATAAGTATATGCGCCTTCAAATTATCTATGTCGTAGTGTAAAATTCGATTCGATTATTTTCCAAAAAGGCCAAATTTTGCCCAAAAAATCAGTTTCTCAACCAATTTTTCGGTCATAAGTAGGCGAAATTAAATGCGAAACAGCTAATGTCGCACATCGTTAGATGCGCCTTAAAATTATCTATCTCGTGGTGTGCAACTCGATTCGGTTATTTTCCAAAAAGGCCTAATTTTACCCAAAAAACCCGTTTCTTAATGAGTTTTTCGGCCATAAGTAGGCGAAATTACTTGCAAAACGGTTAATGTCGCACATAAGTATATGCGCCTTCAAATTATCTATGTCGTAGTGTAAAATTCGATTCGATTATTTTCCAAAAAGGCCAAATTTTGCCCAAAAAATCAGTTTCTCAACCAGTTTTTCGGTCATAAGTAGGCGAAATTACTTGCAAAACGGTTAATGTCGCACATAAGTATATGCGCCTTCAAATTATCTATGTCGTAGTGTAAAATTCGATTCGATTATTTTCCAAAAAGGCCAAATTTTGCCCAAAAAATCAGTTTCTCAACCAGTTTTTCGGTCATAAGTAGGCGAAATTACTTGCAAAACGGTTAATGTCGCACATAAGTATATGCGCCTTCAAATTATCTATGTCGTAGTGTAAAATTCGATTCGATTATTTTCCAAAAAGGCCAAATTTTGCCCAAAAAATCAGTTTCTCAACCAATTTTTCGGTCATAAGTAGGCGAAATTAAATGCGAAACAGCTAATGTCGCACATCGTTAGATGCGCCTTAAAATTATCTATCTCGTGGTGTGCAATTCGATTCGGTTATTTTCGAAAAAGGCCTAATTTTACCCAAAAAACCCGTTTCTTAATGAGGTTTTCGGTCATAAGTAGGCGAAATTAAATGCGAAACGGCTAATGTCGCACATCGTTAGATGCGCTTTAAAATTATCTATCTCGTGGTGTGCAATTCGATTCGATTAATTTCCAAAAAGGCCAAATTTTGCCCAAGAAACCCGTTTCTCAACCAGTTTTTTGGCCATAAGTAGGCGAAATTACTTGCAAAACGGCTAATGTCGCACATCATTAAATGCGCCTAAAAATTATCTATCTCGTGGTGTGCAATTCGATTCGATTATTTTCCAAAAAGTCCTAATTTTACCAAAAAAACCCGTTTCTTATCCAGTTTTTCGGTCATAAGTAGGCGAAATTAAATGCGAAACGGCTAATGTCGCACATCGTTAGATGCGCCTTAAAATTATCTATCACGTGGTGTGCAATTCGATTCGGTTATTTTCGAAAAAGGCCTAATTTTACCCAAAAAACCCGTTTCTTAATGAGTTTTTCGGCCATAAGTAGGCGAAATTAAATGCGAAACGGCTAATGTTGCACATCGTTAGATGCGCCTTAAAATTATCTATCTCGTGGTGTGCAATACGATTCGATTAATTTCCAAAAAGGCCAAATTTTGCCCAAGAAACCCGTTTCTCAACCAGTTTTTCGGCCATAAGTAGGCGAAATTACTTGCGAAACGGCTAATGTCGCACATCGTTAAATGCGCCTTAAAATTATCTATCTCGTGGTGTGCAATTCGATTCGATTATTTCCCAAAAAGGTCAAATTATGCCCAAAAAATCAGTTTTTCCACCAGTTTTTCGGCCATAAGTAGGCGAAATTAAATGCGAAACGGCTAATGTGGCACATTGTTAAATGCGCCTTAAAATTATCTATCTCGTAGTGTGCAATTCGATTCGATTATTTTCCAAAAAGTCCTAATTTTACCAAAAAAACCCGTTTCTCAACCAGTTTTTCGGCCATAAGTAGGCGAAATTACTTGCGGAACGACTAATGTCGCACATCGTTAGATGCGCCTTAAAATTATCTATCTCGTAGTGTGCAATTCGATTCGATTATTTCCCAAAAAGGTCAAATTATGCCCCAAAAATCAGTTTTTCCACCAGTTTTTCGGCCATAAGTAGGCGAAATTAAATGCAAAACGGCTAATGTCGCACATCGTTAGATGCGCCTTAAAATTATCTATCTCGTGGTGTGCAATTCGATTCGATTATTTTCCAAAAAAGCCTAATTTTACCCAAAAAACCCGTTTCTTAATGAGTTTTTCGGCCATAAGTAGGCGAAATTAAATGCAAAACGGCTAATGTCGCACATCGTTAGATGCGCCTTAAAATTATCTATCTCGTGGTGTGCAATTCGATTCGGTTACTTTCCAAAAAGGCCTAATTTTACCCAAAAAACCCGTTTCTTAATGAGTTTTTCGGCCATAAGTAGGCGAAATTAAATGCAAAACGGCTAATGTCGCACATCGTTAGATGCGCCTTAAAATTATCTATCTCGTGGTGTGCAACTCGATTCGGTTATTTTCCAAAAAGGCCTAATTTTACCCAAAAAACCCGTTTCTTAATGAGGTTTTCGGCCATAAGTAGGCGAAATTAAATGCAAAACGGCTAATGTCACACATCGTTAGATGCGCCTTAAAATTATCTATCTCGTAGTGTGCAATTCGATTCGATTAATTTCCAAAAAGGTCAAATTTTGCCTTAGAAACCCGTTTTTCAACCAATTTTTCGGCTATAAGTAGGCGAAATTACTTGCGAAACGGTTAATGTCGCACATAGTTAGATGCGCCTTCAAATTATCTATGTCGTAGTGTAAAATTCGATTCGATTATTTTCCAAAAAGGCCAAATTTTGCCCAAAAAATCAGTTTCTCAACCAGTTTTTCGGTCATAAGTAGGCGAAATTAAATGCGAAACGGCTAATGTCGCACATCGTTAGATTCGGCTTAAAATTATCTATCTCGTGGTGTGCAATTCGATTCGATTAATTTCCAAAAAGGCCAAATTTTGCCCAAGAAACCCGTTTCTCAACCAGTTTTTTGGCCATAAG
The DNA here is from genome assembly GCA_034766995.1 of Acanthacorydalis orientalis. Classification (NCBI taxonomy): domain Eukaryota; kingdom Metazoa; phylum Arthropoda; class Insecta; order Megaloptera; family Corydalidae; genus Acanthacorydalis; species Acanthacorydalis orientalis. The sequence goes on from CM068313.1 coordinate 54,455,631, forward strand.
TAGGCGAAATTACTTGCAAAACGGCTAATGTCGCACATCATTAAATGCGCCTAAAAATTATCTATCTCGTGGTGTGCAATTCGATTCGATTATTTTCCAAAAAGTCCTAATTTTACCAAAAAAACCCGTTTCTTATCCAGTTTTTCGGTCATAAGTAGGCGAAATTAAATGCGAAACGGCTAATGTCGCACATCGTTAGATGCGCCTTAAAATTATCTATCTCGTGGTGTGCAATTCGATTCGGTTATTTTCCAAAAAGGCCTAATTTTACCCAAAAAACCCGTTTCTTAATGAGTTTTTCGGCCATAAGTAGGCGAAATTAAATGCAAAACGGCTAATGTCGCACATCGTTAGATGCGCCTTAAAATTATCTATCTCGTGGTGTGCAACTCGATTCGGTTATTTTCCAAAAAGGCCTAATTTTACCCAAAAAACCCGTTTCTTAATGAGGTTTTCGGCCATAAGTAGGCGAAATTAAATGCAAAACGGCTAATGTCACACATCGTTAGATGCGCCTTAAAATTATCTATCTCGTAGTGTGCAATTCGATTCGATTAATTTCCAAAAAGGTCAAATTTTGCCTTAGAAACCCGTTTTTCAACCAATTTTTCGGCTATAAGTAGGCGAAATTACTTGCGAAACGGTTAATGTCGCACATAGTTAGATGCGCCTTCAAATTATCTATGTCGTAGTGTAAAATTCGATTCGATTATTTTCCAAAAAGGCCAAATTTTGCCCAAAAAATCAGTTTCTCAACCAGTTTTTCGGTCATAAGTAGGCGAAATTAAATGCGAAACGGCTAATGTCGCACATCGTTAGATTCGGCTTAAAATTATCTATCTCGTGGTGTGCAATTCGATTCGATTAATTTCCAAAAAGGCCAAATTTTGCCCAAGAAACCCGTTTCTCAACCAGTTTTTTGGCCATAAGTAGGCGAAATTACTTGCAAAACGGCTAATGTCGCACATCATTAAATGCGCCTAAAAATTATCTATCTCGTGGTGTGCAATTCGATTCGATTATTTTCCAAAAAGTCCTAATTTTACCAAAAAAACCCGTTTCTTATCCAGTTTTTCGGTCATAAGTAGGCGAAATTAAATGCGAAACGGCTAATGTCGCACATCGTTAGATGCGCCTTAAAATTATCTATCTCGTGGTGTGCAATTCGATTCGGTTATTTTCGAAAAAGGCCTAATTTTACCCAAAAAACCCGTTTCTTAATGAGTTTTTCGGCCATAAGTAGGCGAAATTAAATGCGAAACGGCTAATGTTGCACATCGTTAGATGCGCCTTAAAATTATCTATCTCGTGGTGTGCAATACGATTCGATTAATTTCCAAAAAGGCCAAATTTTGCCCAAGAAACCCGTTTCTCAACCAGTTTTTCGGCCATAAGTAGGCGAAATTACTTGCGAAACGGCTAATGTCGCACATCGTTAAATGCGCCTTAAAATTATCTATCTCGTGGTGTGCAATTCGATTCGATTATTTCCCAAAAAGGTCAAATTATGCCCCAAAAATCAGTTTTTCCACCAGTTTTTCGGCCATAAGTAGGCGAAATTAAATGCGAAACGGCTAATGTGGCACATTGTTAAATGCGCCTTAAAATTATCTATCTCGTAGTGTGCAATTCGATTCGATTATTTTCCAAAAAGTCCTAATTTTACCAAAAAAACCCGTTTCTCAACCAGTTTTTCGGCCATAAGTAGGCGAAATTACTTGCGGAACGACTAATGTCGCACATCGTTAGATGCGCCTTAAAATTATCTATCTCGTGGTGTGCAATTCGATTCGATTATTTCCCAAAAAGGTCAAATTATGCCCCAAAAATCAGTTTTTCCACCAGTTTTTCGGCCATAAGTAGGCGAAATTAAATGCAAAACGGCTAATGTCGCACATCGTTAGATGCGCCTTAAAATTATCTATCTCGTGGTGTGCAATTCGATTCGATTATTTTCCAAAAAAGCCTAATTTTACCCAAAAAACCCGTTTCTTAATGAGTTTTTCGGCCATAAGTAGGCGAAATTAAATGCAAAACGGCTAATGTCGCACATCGTTAGATGCGCCTTAAAATTATCTATCTCGTGGTGTGCAATTCGATTCGGTTATTTTCCAAAAAGGCCTAATTTTACCCAAAAAACCCGTTTCTTAATGAGTTTTTCGGCCATAAGTAGGCGAAATTAAATGCAAAACGGCTAATGTCGCACATCGTTAGATGCGCCTTAAAATTATCTATCTCGTGGTGTGCAACTCGATTCGGTTATTTTCCAAAAAGGCCTAATTTTACCCAAAAAACCCGTTTCTTAATGAGGTTTTCGGCCATAAGTAGGCGAAATTAAATGCAAAACGGCTAATGTCACACATCGTTAGATGCGCCTTAAAATTATCTATCTCGTAGTGTGCAATTCGATTCGATTATTTTCCAAAAAAGCCTAATTTTACCCAAAAAACCCGTTTCTTAATGAGTTTTTCGGCCATAAGTAGGCGAAATTAAATGCAAAACGGCTAATGTCGCACATCGTTAGATGCGCCTTAAAATTATCTATCTCGTGGTGTGCAACTCGATTCGGTTATTTTCCAAAAAGGCCTAATTTTACCCAAAAAACCCGTTTCTTAATGAGTTTTTCGGCCATAAGTAGGCGAAATTACTTGCAAAACGGTTAATGTCGCACATAAGTATATGCGCCTTCAAATTATCTATGTCGTAGTGTAAAATTCGATTCGATTATTTTCCAAAAAGGCCAAATTTTGCCCAAAAAATCAGTTTCTCAACCAGTTTTTCGGTCATAAGTAGGCGAAATTACTTGCAAAACGGTTAATGTCGCACATAAGTATATGCGCCTTCAAATTATCTATGTCGTAGTGTAAAATTCGATTCGATTATTTTCCAAAAAGGCCAAATTTTGCCCAAAAAATCAGTTTCTCAACCAGTTTTTCGGTCATAAGTAGGCGAAATTAAATGCGAAACAGCTAATGTCGCACATCGTTAGATGCGCCTTAAAATTATCTATCTCGTGGTGTACAATTCGATTCGGTTATTTTCCAAAAAGGCCTAATTTTGCCCAAGAAACCCGTTTCTCAACCAGTTTTTCGGCCATAAGTAGGCGAAATTACTAGCGAAACGGCTAATGACGCACATCGTTAGATGCGCCTTAAAATTATCTATCTCGTGGTGTGCAATTCGATTCAGTTATTTTCGAAAAAGGCCTAATTTTACCCAAAAAACCCGTTTCTTAATGAGGTTTTCGGCCATAAGTAGGCGAAATTAAATGCGAAACGGCTAATGTCGCACATCGTTAGATTCGGCTTAAAATTATCTATCTCGTGGTGTACAATTCGATTCGGTTATTTTCCAAAAAGGCCTAATTTTACCCAAAAAACCCGTTTCTTAATGAGTTTTTCGGCCATAAGTAGGCGAAATTAAATGCAAAACGGCTAATGTCGCACATCGTTAGATGCGCCTTAAAATTATCTATCTCGTGATGTACAATTCGATTCGGTTATTTTCCAAAAAGGCCTAATTTTACCCAAAAAACCCGTTTCTTAATGAGTTTTTCGGCCATAAGTAGGCGAAATTACTTGCGAAACGGCTAATGTCGCACATCGTTAGATGCGCCTTAAAATTATCTATCTCGTAGTGTGCAATTCGATTCGATTAATTTCCAAAAAGGCCAAATTTTGCCCAAGAAACCTGTTTCTCAACCAGTTTTTCGGCCATAAGTAGGCGAAATTACTAGCGAAACGGCTAATGTCCCACATCGTTAGATGCGCCTTAAAATTATCTATCTCGTAGTGTGCAATTCGATTCGATTATTTTCCAAAAAGGCCTAATTTTACCCAAAAAATATACAAAACCACACCACACACACACACAGACCCACACAGACACACACCCGCTCAGACACAAGACACACACCCACGCAGATACAGACCCACACAGATACAGACCCACACAGACACAGACCCACACAGACACAGACCCACACAGACGCAGACCCACACAGACGCAGACCCACACAGACGCAGACCCACACAGACGCAGACCCACACAGACGCAGACCCACACAGACGCAGACCCACACAGACGCAGACCCACACAGACGCAGACCCACACAGACGCAGACCCACACAGACGCAGACCCACACAGACGCAGACCCACACAGACGCAGACCCACACAGACGCAGACCCACACAGACGCAGACCCACACAGACGCAGACCCACACAGACGCAGACCCACACAGACGCAGACCCACACAGACGCAGACCCACTCACTCAGACCCACACAGACACAGACGCACACAGACATAGACGCACACAGACACAGACCCACGCACACACAGACCCACGCACACACAGACCCACGCACACACAGACCCACGCACACACAGACCCACGCACACACAGCCCCACGCACACGCAGACATACACAGACGCAGACATACACAGACGCAGACATACACAGACGCAGACATACACAGACACACAGAGACACACAGAGACACACAGAGACACACAGAGACACACAGAGACACGCAGAGACAGACAGAGACAGACAGAGACAGACAGAGACACACAGAGACAGACAGAGACACACAGAGACACACACAGACACACACAGACACACACAGACACACACAGACACACACAGACACACACAGACACACACAGACACACACAGACACACACAGACACACACACACACACACAGACACACACAGACACACACAGACACACACAGACACACACAGACACACACAGACACACACAGACACACACAGACACACACAGACACACACAGACGCAGACCCACACAGACGCAGACCCACACAGACGCAGACCCACACAGACGCAGACGCACGCACACACAGACCCACGCACACACAGACCCACGCACACACAGACCCACGTACACGCAGACATACACAGACATACACAGACACACACAGACACACACAGACACACACAGACATACACAGACACACACAGACACACACAGACACACACAGACACACACAGACACACACAGACCCAGACAGACGCAGACCCACACAGACACACATACACTAAGACAATGTCCAAAAATCGTTGGATAACCAAAGTGATTTTCGGACGATGTCCAAAAATCGTCGGTTATTCCAAGTGATTGTTAGACAATGTCCAAAAATCGTCAGTTAAACCGAGTGATTTTTAGAAAATGTCCAAAATTCGTCGATTATTCCAAGTGACTTTTTGACAAAGCCCGTAAATTGTCTATTAACCCGAGTGATTTTTAGAGAATGTCCAAACATCGTCGGTTATTCCAAATGATTTTTAGACAAAATCCATAAATTGTCTTTTAACCCGAGTGATTTTAGACAATGTCCAAAAATCGTCAATTAACCCGAATGATATTTAGAGAATGTCCAAAAATCGTCGGTTATTCCGAGTGATTTTTAGACAATGTCCAAAAATCACTCGTGTTTGTCGACGATTTTTGGACAATGTCTAAAAATCACTCGGATTTGTCGACGATTTTTGGACAATGTCTAAAAATCACTTGAGTTTGACGACGATTTTTGGACAATGTCTAATAATCACTCGGATTTGACAATGATTTTTGGACAATGTCTAAAAATCACTCGGATTTGACGACGATTGTCAAAAACGACAACCACACAGACCCACACAAACAACAGATCCACATAGACGCAGTACCACACAGACGCAGACCCAGACAGACGCAGACCCACACAGACACAGACCCACACAGACGCAGACCCACACAGACGCAGACCCACACAGACGCAGACCCACACAGACGTAGACCCACACAGACGCAGACCCACACAGACGCAGACCCACACAGACGCAGACCCACACAGACGCAGACCCACACAGACGCAGACGCACACAGACGCAGACGCACACAGACACAGACGCACACAGACACAGACGCACACAGACACAGACGCACACAGACACAGACACAGACGCACACAGACACAGATGCACACAGACACAGACGCACACAGACACAGACGCACACAGACACAGACCCACGCACACAGACACAGACCCACACAGACATACACAGGCCCACACAGACATACACAGGCCCACACAGACATACACAGGCCCACACAGACACACACAGAGACACACACAGTGACACACACAGACACAGACAGACACACACAGATACACACAGACACACACAGACACAGACAGACACACACAGACACACACAGACACAGACACACAGACACACACAGACACACAGACACACACAGACACACACAGACACACACAGACACACACAGACACACACAGACACACACAGACACACACAGATACACACAGATACACACAGACACACACAGACACACACAGACACACACAGACACACACAGATCCACACAGACACACACAGACGCAGACCCACACAGACGCAGACCCACACAGACGCAGACCCACACAGACGCAGAACCACACAGACGCAGACCCGCACAGACGCAGACCCACACAGACGCAGACCCACACAGACGCAGACCCAGACCGACACGGACCCACACAGACGCGGACCCACACAGACGCGGACCCACACAGACACAGACCCACGCACACACAGACCCACGCACACACAGACCCACGTACACGCAGACATACACAGACATACACAGACATACACAGACATACACAGACATACACAGACCCACACAGACACACACAGACACACACAGACACACACAGACACACACAGACACACACACACACACACATAGGCACACACACACACACATAAGCACACACAGACACACATAGACACACACAGACACACACAGACACACACAGACACAGACAGACCCAGACAGACGCAGACCCACACAGACACACATACACTAAGACAATGTCCAAAAATCGTTGGATAACCAAAGTGATTTTCGGACGATGTCCAAAAATCGTCGGTTATTCCAAGTGATTGTTAGACAATGTCCAAAAATCGTCAGTTAAACCGAGTGATTTTTAGAAAATGTCCAAAATTCGTCGATTATTCCAAGTGACTTTTTGACAAAGCCCGTAAATTGTCTATTAACCCGAGTGATTTTTAGAGAATGTCCAAAAATCGTCGGTTATTCCAAGTGATTTTTAGACAATGTCCAAAAATCACTCGTGTTTGTCGACGAGTTTTGGACAATGCCTAAAAATCACTCGGATTTGTCGACGATTTTTGGACAATGTCTAAAAATCACTTGAGTTTGACGACGATTTTTGGACAATGTCTAATAATCACTCGGATTTGACAATGATTTTTGGACAATGTCTAAAAATCACTCGGATTTGACGACGATTGTCAAAAACGACACACACACAGACCCACACAAACAACAGACCCACATAGACGCAGTACCACACAGACGCAGACCCAGACAGACGCAGACCAAGACAGACGCAGACCCAGACAGACGCAGACCCAGACAGACGCAGACCCAGACAGACACAGACCCACACAGACACAGACCCACACAGACGCAGACCCACACAGACGCAGACCCACACAGACGCAGACCCACACAGACGCAGACCCACACAGACGCAGACCCACACAGACGCAGACCCACACAGACGCAGACCCACACAGACGCAGACCCACACAGACGCAGACGCACACAGACGCAGACGCACACAGACACAGACGCACACAGACACAGACGCACACAGACACAGACCCACGCACACACAGACCCACGCACACTCAGACCCGCGCAGACACAGACCCACACAGACACAGACCCACGCAGACACAGACCGACGCACACACACTTAGACCGACGCACACACACTCAGACCGACGCACACACACTCAGACCGACGCACACACACTCAGACCGACGCACACACAGGCCCACGCACACACAGACCCACGCACACACAGACCCACGCACACACAGACCCACGCACACACAGACCCACGCACACACAGACCCACGCACACACAGACCCACGCACACACAGACCCACGCACACACAGACCCACGCACACACAGACCCACGCACACACAGACCCACGCACACACAGGCCCACGGACATACAGACCCACGCACACACAGACCCACGCACACACAATCCCCACGCACACGCAGACATACACACACGCAGATATACACAGGCCCACACAGACATACACATGCCCACACAGACACACACAGACAGACACAGACACAGACAGACACACACAGACACACACAGACACACACAGACACACACACACACACACAGACACACACAGAGACACACAGACACACACAGACACACACACTCACTCACACGCACACACACACACACACACACACACACAGACACACACAGACACACACAGATCCACATAGACGCAGACCCACACAGACACAGACGCACACAGACACAGACGCACACAGACACAGACGCACACAGACACAGACGCACACAGACACAGACGCACACAGACACAGACGCACACAGACACAGACGCACACAGACACAGACGCACACAGACACAGACGCACACAGACACAGACGCACACACACAGACACAGACGCACACACACAGACACAGACCCACGCACACAGACACAGACCCACGCACACAGACACAGACCCACGCACACAGACACAGACCCACGCACACAGACACAGACCCACGCACACACAGACCCACGCACACGCAGACATACACAGACGCAGTCATACACAGGCCCATACAGACATACACAGGCCCACACAGACATACACAGTCCCACACAGACACACACAGACACACAGACACACATAGACACACATAGACACACACAGACCCACACAGACACACACAGCACACACATACACACACAGACAGACAGACACACAGACAGACACACAGACAGACACACACAGGCAGACACACACAGACAGACACACACAGACACACACAGACGCAGACCCAGACCGACACGGACCCACACAGACGCGGACCCACACAGACACACATACACTAAAACAATGTCCAAAAATCGTTGGATAACCAAAGTGATTTTAGTCCTATGTCCAAAAATCGTCGGTTATTCCAAGTGATTGTTAGACAATGTCCAAAAATCGTCAGATAAATCAAGTGATTTTTAGAGAATGACCAATAATCGTCGGTTATTCCAAGTGACTTTTTGACAAAGCCCGTAAATTGTCTATTAACCCGAGTGATTTTTAGAGAATGTCCAAAAATCGTCGGTTATTCCAAGTGATTTTTAGACAATGTCCAAAAATCACTCGTGTTTGTCGACGAGTTTTGGACAATGTCTAAAAATCACTTGAGTTTGACGACGATTTTTGGACAATGTCTAATAATCACTCGGATTTGACGATGATTTTTGGACAATGTCTAAAAATCACTCGGATTTGACGACGATTGTCAAAAACGACACACACAGACCCACACAAACAACAGACCCACATAGACGCAGACCCAGACAGACACAGACCCACACAGACACAGACCCACACAGACGCAGACCCACACAGACGCAGACCCACACAGACGCAGACCCACACAGACGCAGACCCACACAGACGCAGACCCACACAGACGCAGACCCACACAGACGCAGACCCACACAGACGCAGACCCACACAGACGCAGACCCACACAGAAGCAGACCCACACAGACGCAGACCCACACACTCAGACGCACACAGACACAGACGCACACAGACACAGACGCACACAGACACAGACGCACACAGACACAGACGCACACAGACACAGACGCACACAGCACAGACCCACACACACACAGACCCACGGACACACAGACCTACGCACACGCAGACAGACACAGACAGACAGACAGACAGACACAGACAGACAGACAGACAGACACAGACAGACAGACCCACACAGACACAGACAGACCCACACAGACACACACATACACTAAGACAATGTCCAAAAATCGTTGGATAACCAAAGTGATTTTCGGACGATGTCCAAAAATCGTCGGTTATTCCAAGTGATTGTTAGACAATGTCCAAAAATCGTCAGTTAAATCAAATGATTTTTAGAGAATGTCCAAAAATTGTCGGTTATTCCAAGTGACTTTTTGACAAAGCCCATAAATTGTCTATTAACCCGAGTGATTTTTAGACAATGTCCAAAAATCGTCAGTTAACCCGAGTGATTTTTAGAGAATGTCCAAAAATCGTCGGTTATTCCAAGTGATTGTTAGTCAATGTCCAAAAATCGTCAGTTAAATCAAGTGATTTTTAGAGAATGTCCAAAAATTCTCGGTTATTCCAAGTGATTTTGAGACAAAGTCCATAAATTGTCTGTTAACCCGAGTGATTTTTAGACAATGTCCAAAAATCGTCAATAACCCGAGTTATATTTAGAGAATGTCCAAAAATCGTCGGTTATTCCGAGTGATTTTTAGAGAATGTCCAAAAATTACTCATGTTTGTCGATAATTTTTGGACAATGTCTAAAAATCACTCGGATTTGACGACGATTTTTGGACAATGTCTAAAAATCACTCGAGATTGACGACGATTTTCGTACAATTTCTAAAAATCACTCGGATTTGACGACGATTTTTTGACAATGTCTAAAAATCACTCGGATTTGACGATGATTTTTGGACAATGTCTAACAATCACTCGGATTTGACGACGATTTTTGGACAATGTCTAAAATCACTCGAACTTGACGACGATTTTTGGACAATGTCTAAAAATCACTCGAGATTCACGACGATTTTTGGACAATGTCTAAAAATCACTCGAGTTTGACGACGATTTTTGGACAATGTCTAAAAATCACTCGAGATTGACGACGATTTTTGTACAATTTCTAAAAATCACTCGGATTTGACGACGATTTTTGGACAATGTCTAACAATCACTCGGATTTGACGACGATTTTTTGACAATGTCTAAAAATCACTCGGATTTGACGACGATTTTTGGACAATGTCTAACAATCACTCGGATTTGACGACGATTTTTGGACAATGTCTAAAATCACTCGAACTTGACGACGATTTTTGGACAATGTCTAAAAATCACTCGGATTTGACGACGATTTTTGGACAATGTCTAACAATCACTCGGATTTGACGACGATTTTTGGACAATGTCTAAAAATCACTCGAGATTCACGACGATTTTTTGACAATGTCTAAAATTTAATCGGATTTGACAACGATTTTTGGACAATGTCTAAACACACACACAGACCCACACATACACACAGACCCACACAAACAACAGACCCATACCGACGCAGCCCCAAAAGACGCAGTTCCACACGGACGCAGACCCGCACGGACACAGACCAGCACGGACACAGATTCACACAGACACAGACCCACAAAGACCCACACATACACAGGCCCACACACACACAGACGCACACTCACACAGACGCACACCCAACCCACACACATACACTAAGACAATGTCCAAAAATCGTTGGATAACCAAAGTGATTTTTAACGATGTCCAAAAATCGTCGGTTATTCCAAGTGATTTTGAGACAAATTCCATAAATTGTGTGTTAATCCGAGTGATTTTTAGATAATCACTCGTGTTTGTCGACGATTTTTGGACAATGTCTAAAAGTCACTCGGATTTGACGTCGATTTTTGGACAATGTCTAAAAGTCACTCGGATTTGACGTCGATTTTTGGACAATGTCTAAGAATTACTCGAGTTTGACGACGATTTTGGACAATGTCTAACAATGTCACGAGATTGACGACGATTTTTGGACAATGTCTAAAAATCACTCGAGTTTGACGACGATTTTTGAACAATGTCTAAAAATCACTCGAGATTGACGACGATTTTTGGACAATGTCTAAAAATGACTCGAGTTTGACGACGATTTTTGGACAATGTCTAAAAATCACTCGGATTTGACGACGATTTTTGGACAATGTCTAAAAATCACTCGAGATTGACGACGATTTTTGGACAATGTCTAACAATCACTCGGATTTGACGACGATTTTTGGACAATGTCTAAAAATCACTCGAGATTCACGACGATTTTTTGACAATGTCTAAAAATGACTCGAGATTGAGGACGATTTTTGGACAATGTCTAAAATTTAATCGGATTTGACAACGATTTTTGGACAATGTCTAAACACACACACAGACCCACACATACACAGAGACCCACACAAACAACAGACCCATACCGACGCAGCCCCAAAAGACGCAGACCCGCACGGACACAGACCCGCACGGACACAGATCAGCACGGACACAGACCAGCACGGACACAGACCAGCACGGACACAGATTCACACAGACACAGACCCACAAAGACCCACACATACACAGGCCCACACACACACATACACAGGCCCACACACACACAGACGCAACACTCACACAGACGCACACCCAACCCACACACATACACTAAGACAATGTCCAAAAATCGTTGGATAACCAAAGTGATTTTTAACGATGTCCAAAAATCGTCGGTTATTCCAAGTTATTGTTAGACAATGTCCAAAAATCGTCAGTTAAATCAAGTGATTTTTAGAGAATGTCCAAAAATCGTCGGTTATTCCAAGTGATTTTGAGACAAAGTCCATTAATTGTCTGTTAACCCGTGTGATTTTTAGATAATCACTCGTGTTTGTCGACGATTTTTGGACAATGTCTAAAGTCACTCGGATTTGACGACGATTTTTGGACAATGTCTAAGAAGTACTCGAATTTGACGACGATTTTGGACAATGTCTAAAAATCACTCGTGTTTGTCGACGATTTTTGGACAATGTCTAAAAATGTCACGAGATTGACGACGATTTTTGGACAATGTCTAAAAATCACTCGAGTTTGACGACGATTTTTGGACAATGTCTAAAAATCACTCGAGATTGACGACGATTTTTGGACAATGTCTAAAAATGACTCGAGTTTGACGACGATTTTTGTACAATTTCTAAAAATCACTCGGATTTGACGACGATTTTTTGACAATGTCTAAAAATCACTCGGATTTGACGACGATTTTTTGACAATGTCTAAAAATCACTCGGATTTGACGACGATTTTTGGACAATGTCTAACAATCACTCGGATTTAACGACGATTTTTGGACAATGTCTAAAAATCACTCGTTTTTGACGACGATTTTTGGACAATACCTAAAAATGACTTGAGTTTTACGACGATTTTTGGACAATGTCTAAAAATCACTCGAGTTTGACGACGACTTTTTGACAATGTCTAAAAATCACTCGGATTTGACGACGATTTTTGGACAATGTCTAACAATCACTCGGATTTGACGACGATTTTTGGACAATGTCTAAAAATCACTCGGATTTGACGACGATTTTTGGACAATGTCTAACAATGTCACGAGATTGACGACGATTTTTGGACAATGTCTAAAAATCACTCGAGTTTGACGACGTTTTTTGGACAATGTCTAAAATTTAATCGGATTTGACAACGATTTTTGGACAATGTCTAAACACACACACAGACCCACACATACACACAGACCCACACATACACACAGACCCACACAAACAACAGACCCATACCGACGCAGCCCCAAAAGACGCAGTCCCACACGGACACAGACCAGCACGGACACAGATTCACACAGACACAGACCCACAAAGACCCACACATACACAGGCCCACACACACAGAGACGCAACACTCACACAGACGCACACCCAACCCACACACATACACTAAGACAATGTCCAAAAATCGTTGGATAACCAAAGTGATTTTTAACGATGTCCAAAAATCGTCGGTTATTCCAAGTGATTTTGAGACAAAGTCCATAAATTGTGTGTTAATCCGAGTGATTTTTAGATAATCACTCGTGTTTGTCGACGATTTTTGGACAATGTCTAAAAGTCACTCGGATTTGACGACGATTTTTGGACAATGTCTAAGAATTACTCGAGTTTGACGACGATTTTGGACAATGTCTAAAAATGTCACGAGATTGACGACGATTTTTGGACAATGTCTAAAAATCACTCGAGTTTGACGACGATTTTTGGACAATGTCTAAAAATGACTCGAGTTTGACGACGATTTTTGGACAATGTCTAAAAATCACTCGAGATTGACGACGATTTTTGGACAATGTCTAAAAATGACTCGAGTTTGACGACGATTTTTGGACAATGTCTAAAAATCACTCGAGATAGACGACGATTTTTGGACAATGTCTAAAAATGACTCGAGTTTGACGACGATTTTTTGACAATGTCTAAAATTCACTCGGATTCGACACGACGATTTTTGGACAATGTCTAAAAATCACTCGAGTTTAACGACGATTTTTTGACAATGTCTAAAAATCACTCGGATTTGACGACGATTTTTGGACAATGTCTAAAAATCACTCGAGATTGACGACAATTTTTTGACAATGTCTAAAATCACTCGAGTTTGACCACGATTTTTTGACAATGCCTAAAAATCACTAGGATTTGATGACGATTTTTGGACAATGTCTAAAAAAGACTCGAGTTTTACGACGATTTTTGGACAATGTCTAAAAATCACTCGAGACTCACGACGATTTTTGGACAATGTCTAATAATCACTCGGATTTGACGACGATTTTTGGACAATGTCTAAAAATCACTCGAGTTTGACGACGATTTTTGGACAATGTCTAAAATTCACTCGAGTTTGACGACGATTTTTGGACAATGTCTAAAATCACTCGAGCTTGACGACGATTTTTGGACAATGTCTAAAAATCACTCGAGTTTGACGACGATTTTTGGACAATGTCTAAAATTCACTCGGATTTGACGACGATTTTTGGACAATGTCTAAAATCACTCGAGCTTGACGACGATTTTTGGACAATGTCTAAAATCACTCGAGCTTGACGACGATTTTTGGACAATGTCTAAAATTTACTAGAATTGATGACGATTTTTGGACAGTGTCTAAAAATCACTCCGATTTTTACGAAGACTTTTGTGTGGGTTCGTATGTGTGGGTGTGTATGTATGGTTGTTTGTGTGGGTGTGGATGTGTGGGTGTGATCGTGTGGGTGCGAACGTGTGTATGCGAACGTGACGGTGCGAACGCGTCGGTGTTAACGTGTGGGTTTGTATGTGTGGGTTTGTATGTGTTGGTTTATGTGTGTGTTAAGGCGCATTTAACGATGTGCGACCTTAACCGTTTCGCATTTAATTTCTCCTACTTATGGCCGAAAAACTGGTTGAAAAACGGGTTTTTTGGTAACATTAGGGCTTTTTGGAAAATAATCGAATTGAATTGCACACCACGAGATAAATAATTTTAAGGCGCATCTACCGATGTGCGACATTAGCCGTTTCGCATTTAATTTCCCCTACTTATGGCCGAAAAACTCATTACGAACGGGTTTTTTTCGGTAAAATTTGGCCTTTTTGGAAAATAATCGAATGGAATTTAAGGCGCATCTAACGATGTGCGACATTATCCGTTTCGCATTTAACTTCGCGTACTTATGGTCGAAAAACTCATTAAGAAACGGGTTTTTTTGGGTAAAATTAGGCCTTTTTGGAAAATAACCGAATCGAATTGCACACCACGAGATAGATAATTTTAAGCCGAATCTAACGATGTGCGACATTAGCCGTTTCGCATTTAATTTCGCCTACTTATGGCCGAAAACCTCATTAAGAAACGGGTTTTTTGGGTAAAATTAGGCCTTTTTCGAAAATAACCGAATCGAATTGAGATAGATAATTTTACCACGAGATAGATAATTTTAAGGCGCATCTGACGATGTGCGACAATAGCCGTTTCGCAAGTAATTTCGCCTACTTATGGCCGAAAAACTAATTGGGAAACGGGTTTTTGGGGTAAAATTAGGCCTTTTTCGAAAATAATCGAATCGAATTGCGCACCACGAGAGAGATAATTTTAAGGCGGATCTAACGATGTGCGACATGATCCGTTTCGCATTTAATTTCGCCTACTTATGACCGAAAAACTGGATGAGAAACGGGTTTTTTTGGTAAAATTAGGACTTTTTGGAAAATAATCGAATCGAATTGCACACTACGAGATAGATAATTTTAAGGCGCATCTAACGATGTGCGACATTAGCCGTTTCGCATTTAATTTCGCGTACTTATGGCCGAAAAACTAATTGAAAAACAGTTTTTTGGGTAAAATTAGGGCTTTTTGGAAAATGATCGAATCGCATAGCACACCTCGAGATAGATAATTTTAAGGCGCATCTAACGATGTGCGACATTAGCCGTTCCGCAAGTAATTTCGCCTACTTATGGCCGAAAAACTGGTTGAGAAACGGGTTTTTTTGGTAAAATTATGACTTTTTGGAAAATAATCGAATCGAATTGCACACTACGAGATAGATAATTTTAAGGCGCATCTAACGATGTGCGACATTAGCCGTTTCGCATTTAATTTCGCCTACTTATGGCCAAAAAACTGATTGAGAAACAGGTTTTTTGGGTAAATTTAGGCCTTTTTCGGAAATAGTCGAATCGAATTGCACACCAAGAGATTGATAATTTTAAGGCGCATCTAACGATGTGCGACATTAGCCGTTTCGCATTTAATTTCGCCTACTTATGGCCAAAAAACTGATTGAGAAACAGGTTTTTTGGGTAAATTTAGGCCTTTTTCGGAAATAGTCGAATCGAATTGCACACCAAGAGATTGATAATTTTAAGGCGCATCTAACGATGTACGACATTAGCCGTTTCGCACGTAATTTCGCCTACTTATGGCCGAAAAACTGGTTGAAAAAAAGGTTTTTTGGGCAAAATTTGTTTTTTTTTGGAAAATAATCGAATCGAATTGTACACCACGAGATAGATAATTTTAAGGCGCATCTAACGATGTGCGACGTTAGCCGTTTCGCATTTAATTTCGCGTACTTATGTCCGAAAAACTAATTGAAAAACAGGTTTTTTGGGTAAAATTAGGCCTTTTTGGAAAATGATCGAATCGCATAGCACACCACGAGATAGATAATTTTAAGGCGCATCTAACGATGTGCGACATTAGCCGTTCCGCAAGTAATTTCGCCTACTTATGGCCGAAAAACTGGTTGAGAAACGGGTTTTTTTGGTAAAATTAGGACTTTTTGGAAAATAATCGAATCGAATTGTACACCACGAGATAGATAATTTTAAGGCGCATCTAACGATGTACGACATTAGCCGTTTCGCAAGTAATTTCGCCTACTTATGGCCGAAAAACTGGTTGAAAAAAAGGTTTTTTGGGCAAAATTTGTTTTTTTATTGGAAAATAATCGAATCGAATTGTACACCACGGGAAGATGCATATTTATATGTTCTATATGTCATCGAAATGGCAAAAAATACGATTTGCATATATTACATGATAAAAAAGGCAAAAAAGTACGAAACTTCCTAGTTTTTTGGCCTAAAATTGAACAAAATCTATACATTATATATATTCGAAGATGCGTATTTATATGTTCTATATGCCGAAATGGCAAAAAATACGATTCGCATATATAATATGGTAAAAAAGACCAAAAATTGCGAAAATTCATAGTTTTTAAGCATCAAATTTGACAAAATGTAACAAAATCTATACATTATATATATATATATATATATATATATATATATATATATATATATATATATTGGAAGATGCGTATTTGTATGCACTATATGCCGAAGTAACAAAAATACAAAATGATAGAATATACTGAAAAATCTAAAAACAGTATATTAAATGAATAAACAGAGTGATTCATTATTAATAATTAACCACACCTCTCAGTAAGACATGCATAAAAACAAAAATATTTTAAAATTCAACATCGAGGTACCTGAAAATGCCGGAAGTGCTGAAATCAGTAGTACTGGAATAAGGTGATAGTGTCTTAATAGTGAATGTGATTGTAAATATGAGTATTTTTTTATTAGTAATAGAAACATGATTTTTTATAAATATTAACATACAATTGACACAGTTTACAGAAGTTTTTATAAATCATGTTGTTGAAAAGGATATAATTATGTGGTCTATAAATATATAATTATGGCAGTACCTAACATTTAAACACTTATATAATAATGTTTATTATAAACTAAAAGTTTTTGTCTTTTCAATGAATCACTTTTATTCTTTTAATAATATTGTATATTACCGACTAATCATTTTTATATACATACACAGAGATTACTTGTATTATTTTATGAACTAAAAATGAAATATTTTTAGTATATAACCACAGTTAACATTTAAAACATTTTATATTGTCGCATTCAATTTATTGATACGAATAATCGAAAAATATTATAAGTCAATATTCAATGCTAAACATGCAACATTTGTACGAACAGATGTATATTCAAAACCGAGTTTGAGTTTTTTGATATCCGTAACAATTTATCAGTGTGTAATGAGATAAATTGTTTAACAAAATATTGTTTATTTCATGTAATTTTGTTATTTTTTATATAAAAATATTAACTATAATATTTATAACAATACACACACACACACTTTTTATGAGCAAATGTGATTTTCATGGATAATTTGGCACTTGAGTTTTTTTTGTTAAATCAATAAAGTTCGAAAATACATCAATAGGCTAAACATGTGTAATTTATAGTGTGTTAATATAAATGAAGCATTTATTTTAAAATAATGTTCATAAATGTACAAAATGGCATATTTTTATAATTTTCTATGGCATTGCTATAAAATTGAATTCGAGTTATACATTTTTTTTGTGTTGAGTACACAATATAAAATAAATTTAAAAAATATATATGAATATATATAATTTTTTTTATAAATAAAGATTAAAAAAATAAAATATTTGACAAAAAATATATTCATAATATTTATTTTTATTCTACTGAATTTAAATATTAATTCGAATAAAGTTTAATTATGATTTTATTTACTTACATAATTCCTATTACACCGCATATATCCATACACATAATTGAACTTTATTATAGCGAGTATAGATGTAATAAGTTCAGGACTATAATGACCAAATGTTTATACGGATTTTTTTCCATGCATATTTCCACATAAACACACACTTTTGTAACGAATTGTTTTTACGAATCTACCAGAAAAATTTGACTTTTGATACCTAATACTTTTTGTGTAGCTAATAATTAAAACCCAAACTTTAAAATGAATTTTAAAGTTGCGGTTTTAAAATTGTACATGTATATCAAGTTTCCGAACAAATTCAATATTTAATGTTTTGATTAATATTTAAAATTAGAAAATGATTGGTTTTACGCATTCCCAAATATAAAATTGTGTATGTTTGTCTATAACAATACTTTTAGTAACGCATAATAATAAGTTCAATGAAGCTCAAAATGTATGTTAAATGAAATGTGGAATATACTGAAATTGTTTCTAGGTATTTATGCTTTATATTAAAATTTATATATATAAATAAATATATATATATATGTATATATATATTTGTTATGCAGAACATTTATTATTTCTAACATAATTTACTTTTTATATTACTCATATGAGAAAAAATAATTTCTACATGAAATTTACTTATCACTGGTATACAAGGAAATATCATTGTTCAGTGCTCGCTATAATCAAGTACAATTATATAAACATTATACATGTATAAAAAATATTATCATCAGTTCTTAATGCTTTAGATTGATATTTAATAAAAAATAAAAGAATTTAATGACTTAAGAAATTAATCACAATTTAATAATATATTTAGACAGTTAATTAAATTAGTTAATTAAATGATGATAAAAAGACAACTTCTCATCATGATTGACTCATCTCTCATTCAGTACTGTAGATTTTTATTCATTTTGATTTCATATTTATATGTGTATGTATGCATAAGTTGATATAAGTTTTTCCCAAAAAAATATAGTGATTAGCATTTGTACATTACAAAAATTGTTGTAACAAGCCAATTTTGAAAGCTTTATTATTAGCCTATTTAAAATATGATTAATATAATTATTAGTGATCTGGATAAATATTTTTTTATCCATCATTGTATGCTAATACTGGTACAAAGCTGTGCAGTAAAATACAATTTTAGAAATAATTTACATTTAATAAGATATTATTGTTTTGTTATCTAAAATGACTATCAAAATAATTATTACATCCAGAATCATTTCAAAATATTTGATTTAATGTTTTTCATCTTAACAACTAAGATAGACACATAAAAATTTATGGTCACAATATGAAAGTCATGATATACATTATGTTTACAATATATCATGTGTAATGCACTAGTGGCACGATTCTTCAATACAGAGTAGAATCACATCATACTAATTGGGTGAATTAAAATGTGATTCTATATAAGTTTTGTAAAAAAATATCTTATAAACACTCATTTCACAAAAGTAGACTTCCAAATGCAATCAAACTTATATACATATATATATATATATATATATAGAGAGAGAGAGAGAGAGAGAGATTCAATTTAGGCTTTCACATCCCTTATAAACCTCAAACTTATATGAACCATATAAGGAATATATAAATTCACCTTATACAAACCATATATGGTTGGTATAAAGTGAGGGTGAAGGTCACTTTCATTCATATATGGTCATTCAGCCTATGAAATGTGACCTTTACCCTATAAGGATTATATAAAGTTACATTATATGCCTTATAAGATTAATATAAGGTATATATATATATATATATATATATATATATATATATATATATATATATATATATATATATGTATGTATATACCTTATAACATAACAATAATAAATTATTGTTAACTAAAAATTTCAATTAACTTCCATGGGTCACATATAGTAGTGAACTGTTGTCCTCATTATATTAATACAAAACATACACACCAGGCCCGTACCCAAACCGTCACATTAGATGGGGCAAGCACAATTTTTGCAGGCAAAATTTTTTAAGCCATAATTTTTATCTTCATACCTAGAACCAAATCTATGTGAAGAAAACATCTATTCTGAAAAATTTCATTATTAAAAAAGAAGTCACATAATCCATTTTATGTAATTAGTCAAGTTATTAAAACGCAATAATTTATTAAAACAAATTAGAAGCTTTTAAAATAACAAAGAAGTCTTCTCGATTTAACGTAATAATTTAATATAATTGTAATTTCCGCATTGTCGGTAGAAACGCCCTCATAGAAATGATTTTTTTTCATGCATAAAACGTTTTTAATCATCAAAATAAACCCATTAGGAAGATTCTCCAAGGTTTTCATATCTCGCAAAATCGGAGATATTGTAAGGAGGGCAAACAGAGCAACCAGAGGAGGCAATGCCCCCTGCCTCCCCTGACTATGGGCCTGATACACACACATGTATGTGTTGTTTATATATATATATATATATATATATACATATATATATATATATATATATATATATATATATATATATATATGCACATATACACACACAATATATACACATACATACAAACATAAACATCAGCCTTTATAAAATTTCAATTAAAAAAAATATTTTTCATATATAAACATTATTATACACAGAAACACATAGTCTAAATATGTTTTCTCTGTAAATATAAATTCCTATAAATAAAAAAAATGATTTCCTACTACATTTATGACTTTTAAGTTACAATTAGACGTACATATATTGTAATTTAAATATTTAGAACTTTTTGAGTAGGCTATTTCGATTGGCACCAATTTGAACTTTCATTATTTATAAAATATATACACATACACAAATAGTGTCAAGCTAGCCACACATCCTTAGTTATTATTAAAATGTATTATTAGTACAACTGTGCGAAGTTTAAACTAATGAAAAAATTGAAGAACCATCAGATCACATGTATATTTTGCTCAATTATTATCAATTTTTTAATCTGCTTGAATTTTCTGGAAATATTTGCAACGAAATATATGAAATATATTGTCGGGAATATATGAAATACTTTCAAAGTAACTGTATAATTTGAATAAAATTTACAGGCTAATAACAAAAAAATCTTCTCATACCAAACCAATGTGATTCAATTTCATAATTTTTTTCATAAGTTTACCTATATCATGGAATAAGAATTATAAAGATTAATAAGAGTAAAGATGGTGAAAATTACATTGAATTTCTCAAAAAATAAACAAAAATGGAACAAATGTATGAAAAGAAACATAACTATTATAAAAATTAATTCTTTATGCCCAAACTTTCAGAATAAATTAAAAAAAGTTTACGATTCAAAAATATCTGAAAAATTTACTGATAAAATATATACTTTATCTTTATGACACATATTTCTATATAATTCTGTAATCTTGATACTAAATTTCACAAGTTTCAGTTATAACAGACATAAGATTGCAGTGAGATTCTTATGGGAAACATTATATTTTTATAGCTTTTGTCTATTACAAGAAACTTACAGGTACATGACTTAAAAAAATGACTAAAGTTATAACTGTCTGTTTTTATACCTGAGATATGATTCGTATACTGTCCTCTTCAGCTTGATTCCATTGGATCAATCTTAGAATATACCTCTACAACTGGTTTTTAGTCTCTAGAACCATCTTCTAGTAGTTTGATATATACTCTAGCCACCATAACATAGTTCAAAAACTGAAACCAGTCATATCAGAATACTTCTGAGACAACAGAACCAAGCTGAAGAAAAAAATGAAGAAATTGCACATTTAAATATACTATGTGTGGGCAAGGAAAATATTTCATATACACAACATAACTGATGTGTGACTGGCTTTAGACAGATGAAGAGTATTTCCAAAAAAGAATTACACTAAAAAAATTAAATGTTTACATACACTTTTACTATTATTACAATCATTGTATTTTATCAGTAATTATTTTCTGAAGCTAATATGAAAAAATATACTAAATTATAATTACATATATTTATATGCAATTATAAAATTATGTACACACTTACGCCTGCACAAATGCGATTTTACACAAAGAGATATTCAACAATTAAATTTCAATGAATAGAAATGTAATAGTTGTATATTCAAGTAATCGAATTATTTTATTTTAATTAAATTTTTGTTGAATATCTCCCTAATAAATCATCTATTCCTCACACAAACACACAGACAGAAGAATATAATTATATGGTAACTTGAGATTAGAGATGACTTTAAAAAGTATTATTATATACTATTATTTTATATAAAAACACATGAATTTGTCTTTAAAATGGTTACTTAAACTTAAATAGCACATTTAATAGCTTTGTACGTTACATTAATGCTTATTTTTGGCAAATTTTTGGTTAAATAATTTGTAATTTTTGTGTGTCTTAAAAAATATTCACTTTTTTACATTTTGATGTATAAATTATAATAAAATAAAAAAAATAAATTAATTTAAAATAAAAACAAATATAAAACATACATTTTGAAAACATTAGTTTCGATTTTAAACGAGTATGATAAAATTGCAATTATGTAAATGGTAACATGTAGTAAATAAAATATATTTTTTAATAATTACGATGAATTGTTGGAAGTTAACAATACGATCCAATATAACAGATGGATGGATTTGTTGCGTTTGATCCAGGCAAACTAATTGGTCTCCAGTACCACCAATTATAATGTACTGAAACATGAAAATTGTGTAAAACAGCATTATTCTAAGACTTTTCATATGCTACACATATCCATATACGATTTTTATTTGTAGGGATTTTATTAAGTGTGAATAAATAGATTTTTATTTCTTGAAAATCTGAAAATTTATAGTTTCAAACATTGATTTGAATTAGAGTTATATGTTTACAAGATATACATGCGAGTAACAACATATAACAGTGATTTATTGTTGTTTGTTAATTGACTTTTTTTTATAATTAAAGTTCAATATGTCTATGATTCCTCCTTTGGTAGTTCCTTTTTATTTCTTTGTTAAATAAGTAGATCAAAAAATTAAATTATATAATAAAAATTAGAAATAGATAGCAAATATTGAAGTTTATTCTTCAAACACAGATACATTAGTATCGACATTCATTGTGTCTAAGTTTTATACAAAGATCAGAGATGGGTGCTATTTAAAATGGTTTTTAAGTATGTACTTCCAATACATATTTAAAAAATATTTTGTATTTAAAAGATAATTTGCAATTTTTAGAAAGTATCTAAAATTGAATATTTAAATTAAGGATGGATATTAATGATAAATGTCAATTTTTAGACACTGACCTATCTTTAGCTAAGTCTTTTATTAACTCTTGATACATATTTATTAAATGTAAGTCATATTTTTTATTATTGTAAACAACTATAAAAATAATAACTATCGTCTCAAATCACTTTAAAATATTTGAGTAATGTTATCTATCTTAAAAACAAAAACACTAATGTCCGGATTTATGATTATAAGATAAAAAAAATCATCTTAAACTTTACATTCGATACATGCAAGACATATCAATAGAATAAAAAAAAAGTTATTCAATAAAAACTGACAAATATTTGTTTAAAAAGCAATTATCAAGTTTTTATTTATTATATGAAATATTTAATTCTCTTCTTCAGTCCAATTTATTTTTTTTTTTTTATAACTCATTATTCTTTGTTTCGTAATGATTTAAAGATTTGTTACTTTCTTAAACTTTTGAGGAATATACTACACTGTACTAGTTTAAAAATTATTGTAAACAAATACTTTTATTGTAAAAGCAACAAAGTAGGATCTATTAAATTTTTAGCATTGAAGTTAAACTGATTGGTAATGAAAATGTGATATGGAAATGCTTGTCACTCCCAAATAACCTGACTTTGAATTGGTTTATCTACTATCATTCTCTCTTATTTCTACCTCAGTCATTAATGTTGATTCAATAGAGGATGTAGCAGGGATGATATAAAAGTTATATTACTCATAATTTCAGTACTAGCTATTTCATTTTAAAAAAAATAATGGTTTTGATTTTCTTTTAATGTGGAACTGAGATAACACCAAATCTGAGTACAAGTGTTGAAAAAGTTCACAATCTACAATAGTATTTTGAAGATGGATAAAATTCTAGTCAAGTAAAATCGAGGGTTATGCAAAAATAGAAAAAAAATATAGATTAAAATATTAAATGTGTTCGATTCTTTTCGGTCTTTCATTGAGTTTTTTCACTTTTAACATCCTTTAATCTCATCTAACAAGGATGCTTTTACATAGAAAAACAATTTTCATGCATATAGGCTATATGTACTTTTTTTCCATTACAAAATCACATTAGAACATTAATAAAAAAAACTTGTTAAGAATTTCTTTGAAATTTAATGTTTAAAAAATTTCTTTTGCTTTCAATATTTATTTTCCTAATATATTAATAGTTCCTTACTTTTTTCTGCATGCGTTTGTTTACATTAAAGTAAAAAAAATAAAAAATATATCTGTCTATTTTAATAAATAAGTAATTAATAACATAATTCTAACTTCATTTTAGAAATAAACTAAATTGAACATAAGTAAAATTTAATAAACAGTACAAATGTACCAAAGGATTTATAAAGAATATTTATCGTCAAAGTAAGCAGCAACTACAACATATTGTGATTAGTTACAGTAGACAGTTAAGCAGCTATGACATGGAATGAATTAAGTTGCTATTTGCCAGTGAATGTAAGATATTAGAGTGAGTAGAGAATAAACGGGATAGTCTATTATATGAAGTAAGTAGTTTACTATGCTCTATTCACTAGTCAACTGTACATGCCAACTGACCATAATCAGATATATGAACAAAATTAGGCAAATATCTAAAGTTTGTTGTATAGATCGTACAAATAAATTTATTCGCGGTGTACCCGTTAAATGAAGAGACCTTACTCACTGTGAGTAATTTGTTTCATGTAATAGTAATTTTAAAAGTTAGATATATATATATATATATATATATATATCTAACTTTTACACAGATATATATATATATATCTGTGTGTGTGTGTATGTATAAAATATACGAGTTAAAAAATGAATAAAACTTACAAACATCTGAAGTTTTCAAAGTGACAGAAACAGATCTGCAGGCTCCATTGCATTCTCTCGAAGGTTTCAAAACAATAGTTCTCTCTCCACTCCCTTGGATAACGTACACATAACTGCATTCAGGATCAGGAAAACTGTACGGAAAAGCTTCAACATCATCTATCAGTACAAATCTTTCTACACTAATTCCAGATCTGACTGGTATTATATAAGGCCTAGGAAAAAACTGCCTTATTAATCGAGCTGGCGCCATTCTATTGATCCGCCATGAAATATGTGTCCCAGTATCTAAAACACTATCTAATCCAGTATCTAAAACATCTTCAATCTTCTTATACTTTCTACTCGTGGAATGTATTCTTGAAGCGTCATTATCAAAAATATTTTTATTTAATTTGTAATAGTGCCGAAGAATTGATATGTTTATCAATTTTTGATCAGTCTGAAACAAAACACATTTATTTTAATTTCTGGAATATGAAGTAAGTTTATTTTTTTGTTAAAAATATAAAGTAGTTTGATATTGTATTTTAAGATAAACTATCAATTCTTGAAGTATCATGTAATTCACCAATAGATTACACATAGAGGACTAAATAGAAGAAAATTTAAATAACTACAAGAATCGAGACACTGTTAATGTATCATTTTAGATTTCATTTCCTAAAATTACATTTCAAATAAAATGATTTTAATTTACATTTGAATATATTAATTTGAGGTAACATCTTGTTTAATATTCATAAAAAAAGTGTATATTTTTTGTATGTAGAAAATGCTAAAATATAATAAATTTATTTATCATTTAATACTAAATTAGTTTGACATAATAATTTGACTTAATTAAAATCAGTTTACTAATTATCACAGTTATTAAATAATTACAGTTTTTTCATTTTTTCTAATTTTACTGAGCATATAAAACAAAACAATTAACTCTCTGTTTTTCACTCCACAGGAAAATTAAAATGTTTAGAGAATTTTTTAATCTTTAATTTTTTCCCTATCGATTGTAGGTTCACAGCTCAACAAGTTTGACATGTCACTTTGAAAACATAATTTCAATATCATTTATTAAACAAGTATGAATGACATAATATTGATACTGTTTAATATATATATATATATATATATATATATATATATATATATATATATATATATATATATATATATATATATATATATTAACTATATACTTTTTAACTGATGCAATTGATACAAACATGGATAAAATTCATTTCAAATATTGTATTGTACAGAATAGTTCAGTACTGTATCATTTTAAATAAAAATTAATTATTTTTCCAAAATATAAAAGCAAACTACCATTTGGAACTATTAAACTGAAGTAACTGAATTAGCCTACAGAGCTAGTTTTCTTTGTCACACTGTGAATCCTGCTCTTATATTCTTTAATTTGAGGGTGTTAATTTCAATAATATCAATTTTAGTATCAGATATTGAGTAACAATACAATTACTGATTATAAGAAAAATTATGTAATAAAACTCATACTTTAATGAAGGCAATTTGAAATAAATGTTTAACATTTTCATAAGCATCCCATGCCACTTAGCTGATAATTTAAGTTATGATGAATTCATTTCATTTTAAAATCAATTGAAATTTAAGTTCAATGAGTTACATACATTTTTAAATTTTAGGTTAAGAAATTACATTTTAGTAAAATCACAACCTTCACATACAAAAATTAAATACATTTTTGACAAAATATGCTATTTTAAACATATTATCTATTTTATATCCTTACCTTCGCTACAAAAGGTATGCCAGATTGGTATAACGTGATATTTTGAAGTCCTGTTAAATTAATAACAGAATAAACTTGTTCACAAGGCCAACATTCCATGTCAGGAACTTGAAAAAATGGGTTTTGCACAAGGCAAGATTCATCGTAAAGTTCTGAAAGTCACGATTCGATTTTGAAACTTATAATCGAAACATATAAAAAAAACATTCTGAATACCTGTGAGCGATGGAAATGTTGATATTACTGGTATTGCAATCAGTCTTAAAATTTTCAAACTAGGATAAATTAATTCTTGTACATTCCGAAGGACTAAACTTAATGTCGGTTGGTGATGATTTAGAATAATATATACAATAACCAAAATCGTTAACAATAAAGCTGTTATTTTGAACATTTTTTTTATAATGATCACAATATAATACTCTTTATTACCACGATAGTTCCTTTTCAATTCCTTTAAACAGTCTTTAAATATCTTATTTATTTCGGAGTCCGACAATTTTAGATCTTTGCCTAGTTGTCTAAGTTTTTCTACATCTCGTGAATATTTGGCAAGGAGTTCCATTTTCGACATTGTTGTAATTGACAATAACAAAATTATACAGTAAATGAATTTACAACATTTATACCAGCTATGACACTGACAGATGATAACTACCTTAAATTAGTTCTGTTCACAACAGCCTACACTACTTGTATTATTCAATGTAACAATGTTCGTTTGAATGTTTTTGAAATAGGTAATTTAAAAGAAACTATAAAGAGACACTTTTTAATAAAATGAATATATTTTATATGAAAAAGAAAAAAGAAATGGAAACGAATTTAATATTTAAATGTTTCATTTCAAAAAATGTTAATTACAAATTAGTTTAAGAAAATTGTGAGCAAAGTTATTTTAAAAATTCAACGTGGGTTAAGATCATAGATATATAAAAATAAATATAGACGGTATAGACTGATGATACCACATTTTCACGTGTGTGTTGTGCATGAATAACATATACGTATAATACACCTTTGTGTAAAAAAATACCAGTGCTTTTTATATGATGTTACGGATGATTTCAAATAGTTTTCTGTCGATTATAAATTCAAATATTTGTTTCTATATTAACCCCTGTTTATTCATCTCACTTACGTAAAAGTATTAATTAAATTTTATTTCTTATTTAAAGAATTAGTGTTATTGTAGTTTGAAAGACAAAAATTTTGGTGTGCAAAAAATAGCAGTGTTTATAAGTATCATTTATATTTAAAATTGTTGATATGCGCAGGTTGTCGAATAGAGTTTACTAGGATTACTAACTAATCACCAAAGTATATTTCAAACAAATAAAACAATAAAATACAGATACATTATTATGCTTGTGACAACAACGACAGTGTGCTTGGTGTCTAAGAGTATATATATATATATATATATATATATATATATATATATATATATATATATATATATATATATATATATATATATTAGCATGTGAACTGACCGCTTATCTGTGCTGCTATCTACTGCTCCAAATATATACATAAATTCAAAATGTTGTCTATTTCTCACAAAAATTAAAAGTAAAATTTACATACAAAATATAATAAAATAATCTAGTATTATATTGTGTGGCCATTATTAGCCAACACAACTGAATACTGCCTTGGCATAATATCGATTAATTGCCTACATCTTTCTGGGGGAATGGACGTCCTTGCAGATTTTACTACTTCTCATAACTCATTAACAGTTTTGGGTTTTGATTTAAAAACAGCTTTTTTTAACATCTTCCCAAATATATTCAATGGGGTTCAGGTCAGGGAACTGTGCTAACCACTCTATAACCTGAATTCCGTTATCCGAAAACCAATTTTTGGCCAATCTACTTGCATGTTTCGGATTATTATTCTGCACGAAGACCCATTTAAGTTGCATATTTCACTTAGCATAAGGTAGCATAACATTTTGCATAATGTCAACATAAAATTTTGCGTCCATTGTCACTTTAATCCAATATAAGGGACCAGTACCGTAGTAAGAAAAACAACCCCATACATTTATTTTTGCATCGCCATACTTTATGGTCTTTCTTGTGTACCGTGGATTGTATGAATTATTTGGAGGTCTTCTAATATACTGCCATATTCCACTATTTCCAAACAAAATTATCATGGATTCGTCATCCTACAGAATATTACACTATTTTGTAGATGATCAATGCAGATGTTTTTTACAAATTTTATCCTATTTTGTAAATGCTGCCGCTTCAAGAGTGATACCTTTTTTGGACATTTACCAAATAATTGGCTTCTGCAAGTTCTTCCTAATTGTAGAAGCGTCCACATTTAAATTGAACTCCTGTTGTATCTTCGAACTTACCAAAAAAGGATTGGTTTGCGCTAGATGAACTATTTTTCTTATATTCTTTTCTTGAATTTTCCTTTTCCGTCCTCGTGTTTCTGCTTTTTTTGTCCACTTTTTAGCATTTTCAATCATTCTACTAGACCATCCAAGCGTTTTTTCAATAAATTTCTAGGTTTTACATTCTGATAGCAACTTTTTGATTAAAAGTCGTTTTTCTTCACTGCAATGCTTTTTACGACCCATTTTAATTTAAAATACATATAGAATTCACTAAATTTTGTATTGAGCCAATGAATTCAGTCTACCTAACATTGCAATTTTAAAAAAGTGTTAAAAAGATTCCTTTATTTTAACTTTTTGATATAAATTTAATAATACTGCTATTATTTTGCACAATGCAAATCTTACGCTATCAGAAACAATTATGATAATTTTTGACAACAAAACCCCAAAAGGTAAGAAATCACACATAATTGAATGCTGGAACATTAAAATGTGTTAAAATGTTTTAAAGAATGAAGTAGCAGAAATTTGAATATTACTTTTCTAA
Source organism: Acanthacorydalis orientalis (assembly GCA_034766995.1). Classification (NCBI taxonomy): domain Eukaryota; kingdom Metazoa; phylum Arthropoda; class Insecta; order Megaloptera; family Corydalidae; genus Acanthacorydalis; species Acanthacorydalis orientalis. The sequence goes on from CM068313.1 coordinate 54,486,312, forward strand.
GTAAGTGCATTGCTATTATTTTGCACACAGGTGTACATACACACACATACGTATATATATATATATATATATATATATATATATATATATATATATATATACTGCATATAACGGTGTATAAAGCAACCTACTTATAATCGGGTTCAAATTTTAAGATAAAATTTATACATTTATCATAAATAGGTTATATAAGACGATCCTAAATTGAACACTTCTTTCACATGTTATAATACAATTTTATGTCCAAATCGAAATTAGAGGAATTACAATTTTCGATTTGAATCAGGGAATCACCCTGTTTTGACCTACTGTGTATTAAAACATCGTGCACGTCTTGTATCTAGAAGGCTATGGCTATGTATTTTATTTTTATTTTTTTTTATTTAAAATGAATTATTCAAAGAATATATGTTATATACCAAAGTTTAATTTTTGTTCAAAAAAAATAAATAATTTAATTTTTATATAAGCATAATAAATTCTTCCTGTTATTTTCAAGCTTCTGTTATTGTATTGGACGTATAAGACGACCTCCTATTTTCTGATGATTTTTTTTGGGTTTTGGCCTTATACGCCAAGATATACGGTATATATATATATATATATATATATATATATATATATATATATATATATATATATATATATAGGGCGTAAAAATTAATTCTGTGCTTTTAAACTGAATCAATCATAATCCTGCTTTAAATTATTATGACAAATTCATTCCATTTTAAAATTAATTGAAATTTAATTCCAATAAATTAATAAAACATTTTCTCGTCGTTCTACGACTTTCATATTCCATAATTAACATTTAAAAACACTATATATCTTGTCAGCTCTGTTCGGGATTCTGAGAATCCCGAATGGCCAGTAATTTTAAGACTGGTCCATTCCATCCCTGCACGGTCGGGCCGTGTGTAACCTACCTTCTTTCTCCCCGGCAAAGTGAACTGTTCGGTCTGATCGTGCATTTTTTATGTACGGTCGCCAAGACCCCCCGCCAGATCACTAACAGTACATCACCGAACACGGCAGTAAATGGATCATCGATTGTTAATTTTTAGTTTTTGATTGTTGTTGTAATTCATTTTGTAAAAATTCCAGAATAAAATGAATTTAGTTTGAATTCCAGTGTTTATTCATTTCATTTGCGTACACTTGTGGTCCACCGATTCGGACCATAGGAAAAAGCGCGAACAGCCCAATCACGCAATGGTTAAACTTTCGGTAGATTTATGTTTCCGTGGCGCTAGTGGAGTTTTTGGTGTTTCACTATATAATACTATATTAATACAGCGATACTTGCCGTACCGCAAACTGTGATAGTGCAATGATTTTTTTACTGTGCTTTTACTCTACATAGATGACTGTAATTAAGGGGAACCGAATAACGAACGTCGGAGCGCTTTAAATGAGCGTTTCTGTTCTACAAATCGTTTTTTCTCGTACCACAACAGGGCTACCGAGGTGTTACAGTACGACAAGGAGAACTGTACTCACGTTGCATTTCTCATACATTTCTCCGCCGTGCACACAGCCTACATAATACTCATATGAATTTTCCTGTATTTCCCTCTTACGGGCTTTTTGAAACTTTTTTCTGGATTCCAAACTTTAAAACTCACCCAGTACTCATCACCTTAAAAACCCACATTCCTTTTAATACCGGCAAAAAAGCCAAAGGCTAAGATCCCAGGACCCACACCTCATTACCACCCAACGCACAGCTCTGCGGCGTTGCACAAAAATTCAACACAATCAATTTTGATTTTTAATTTTGATTTGCCCTACACTTCACTGGCGTCTCTATCGGCTGGGAGAACATGGTCACGCCGCGTAAAGCATAAGAAAATATAAGTAGTGTCATATGCCTGATCTTTCCCAAGCAGTTGGCATAACCTCACAAAACAATAGTGAACACAAAGTTGAAAAAAATCTATCGAAGCCGTGGGAATGATTTGTTCAGCTTTGGGGAAAGGTAATGTGACGTATAAAAAAAGCAAAACAATGTTAAAACAGTGGAAGAAGTCTGAAAATGCATTGCGATTTCATCGACACAAAGCCGCCATCTTTGTCCGATAAGAGATTCGTCAGTTATCTGACAGATCGAACAAAGTTATACAAAATAATGGGGGATATTTTGAGAATTGCAATGTATGTATTCCATTTTTCCGTAAACATACATTCTCCATAAAAAAAGGTACCAAATTGATTTGTACGCTTAATATATTGAATAGAAGATTGAATATGAGCAAACAATATACTTGATATTCTATTTATCTTATTTAGAGTGTAAAAGATTGTTAACAAAAAGGTTGTTAATTAATTGCGAACGACAGTTTTATAGGATTCCATTATGAATTACCTTTTTTAATGTAATATTTATGTAAATATTTTTATCAGCAATAACAATTGAATAAGTGCTGTTACAGACACAAATTGTTTTTCTTACCGTTAAGAAGATGTAACCATTGTTATGCTTGGAGCTTCTCACTGATCTCTTTCTTGTAATATTATAAAACGATCAGTTACAGCTGGACTCGATCAGATCCCTCATCCTAATGTTATATCACGGATGTTGGCACTTGGAATACAATCACATGCCAGTTACCTACATTCACTCATAGCTCAAATGATAAACTTAGTTCATGTTTTATTTGATTAAAATTACGAGCTTTGCATACTTTGAATGTTGATTAAAAAAAATTTTTTTTTCTAAATTAAACACCTTGAATTATAATTAGAAAAACAAATAAAAAATTATCATGCTCACAAAAAAACATTAAGAGAAAAATTTACAAATATCATACCACAAAATTCATTTTTGAGTGAAAACGAAAACGTTTCTAAATTAATTCGTTTTGTATGTCGATAACATTCAAACGTTGCACACAGTTGTGTGATTTTTATTTTACAAGTTGTTATATTATTATTATAATATATTTTTTAACAGTTCGTATAGTTTAATTATATCATTTTACATTATGTAGTGATTTAATCGGGAAATAGAATGCACATTTATATAACTACTTATAAGTATACATTTTATTATAAAACATAAGCAGACATTATATTTCAAATTATTATAGAAAAATCTTGTCATTGTTTAATATATATATATATATATATATAATTATATAAGCCACTCGGTTATCTTCATGATCAATAAACAACATATATTTAAAAATAAGAATAACTCTCTCTCTCTCTCTTCATATATATATATATATATATATATATATATATATATATATATATATATATATATATATATATATATATATATATATATATATATATATAAATATATATATATACTGTCATTCACACAATTGAGCATACATCACTGAGAAAAACACATTTGTTCAACTATCTAAGATTAAAATCAAATTTTTGTAATAATTTATTTGCAAATTATGATTTATATTTATTTCAACTGATAATAATTGTACTAAAGAAATAAATTAAAAGAACACGTACACCCCATTTACCTCCACGCGGAATGTCCGGCATGGGTCAATTTAAGGCGACGATGGTTTGGGGAGTTTCTCCTTACCTATAAACTCGGGCAGGGTCTATAAACTCGGGCAGGCTGATAGGCTTCACGAAGGAAGCGAGACTTGCCGAGTAGTTTTGATCAGCCGGGAGAAGGCATAATGGACTTCGAGTCTAAGTGCCGGGAGGCAAGATAGCTTCCTCTCCCTTCAAACATAATCTATCTATTATCTAAACACCCTTGCTTTACGTAGAAATTTAAAAAAAGATTCTATTTAATGTATAGGATGATTCGATTTAGGCTTCCACATGGTAGTATTAAAAAGCGGCGTAGGGGTTAAGAAAAATCAACCGAATCAGTAAAAGGTCGCCTTCGCGGGTGACCTGGAGATCCACTGATTCTTCACTAAAAGGTGATTCCCTTAGGGATCATGGATAATTCTCCATCACTTAACGATGAATTCACTCTAAAAGTGCACTCGATTCAAGTGATATGCGAGACGCGAGCTATGAGCTCAGGTCAAGTAAGGGCGCTTGTGGCCCATGACACAATGGTGTGACAAGTCATGTTATTTTTATTTAGTATTTTAGTTCAATTCAATATTAAAGTACAATTGAACTAAAATACTAAATGGGGGATAACATGATTTTTTTTAATTTTTGTGTTTTTGTAATACTTTCGTGTGGAAGCCTAATTTGAATCACCCTATATAAATAATTAAGCGTACATTCCGATAAAGTCATATATTTCCAGCTATATTCGACACTTATAATATAAATCAAGGGGAATTCCAAGTATTTACTACTGCTCAGTTGTTTTTAATGTTTTTTAATTGAAACAGTTTAGTCGATTTTATGAATCTGTAAGGTGTGAACATGGAAAATAAAAGAAAGGAAACAGATATACAGTATACGATTATTTATATTAGTATACGATTATTAATAATGAAACTGTGCTGCGAGGGTAAATCATTGCGAGAAATAAGGAAGATAGTAGGTAGAACAGATTCCACATTTCAAAAAATTATTAATAATTACAAGTAAGAAGGAACATTGAAAAATAAATGGAAGAAAAAAACAATTTTAATTCCACTTGATTCCATTTCATTTTAATTCCACAACGCTTTATTATAAGAAAAATAAATGTGAACCCTTGAAGTGTTCTAAAAATACGGGAAAATGTATCATCAGTCAATAATAAACATATATCAACGGAAACGATTCAGGCCGTGTTTTCAGGAACAACGGGTACAATGGCCGTGTCGTACGAAAAAAGTACTATGTATCCAAATTATATAGAATTAAACGGCTAGAATTTGCTAAAAAATAGTTAAATCACAGTGAACATTTTTGTAAAACAGTTATCTTTTCCGATGAATCAAAATTTAACTTATTTGGGACTAACGGGTGCCAAATTGTTTGTAGACTACCGAATAATGAATATAAAATATGAAATATGTGTGCAACAGTTAAGTACGGGGGTGGCTCGGTAATGATATGGGGCTGTATGGTACAGGAAACTAGGGATTTATTAATACCATTATGGATGAAATGAGGCATATTTCTACTAGACTAGACTCGCTGGACCAAGTGTATAGCTCTCTATTGAGACTATATTGAGAAATAAAATCGATTTTTTCCCAAAAATGGTGTTTAAGTTTGCTTTTTTACTATATTTATCAAAAAAACTTTATACGTACACACACACATTTATATATATATATATATATATATATATATATATATATATATATATATATATATATATATATATATATATATATATATATATATATATATATATATATATATATATATATATATATATATATATATATATGTACATACATCTTTTTTTTCAATTTCAGCTACACATATAACATAATATTATAAATAGATCAAGTAATTCATGCAACTTTGGTAGCATTTTATTCAACTGGAATGGTAAAAGTTTGCAGTGCCTACTATGCTGCTTTTCGGACGCCATCGTGTTCACTACTGTTTTGTGAGGTTATGTCAACTGGTTGACCAAGATATATCGTGTTTTTAAATGTCAAGGTTGGCATTTTAATTCTAAAACGACGTGAAAATATTTTAATTTAAAACAGAGTTACGATATTATTTATTGTAAATGCATCAAATTAATTTTTATACCTAATAACAAGATAAATACATTCTTTCATGATCAAATTGTGAACTTTTCCAATTGCGCTTCTGGATTCTATGATTACTTAAAGGTGTACATGTGACAATATAACTAACATCCATCCTCAAATACAAATTTGTCGATATTTTTGGCTATATTATTATTGATCAATTAAAGATTATTTTTTTTATGTCTTAAGTGGTGAATATTGTTCTGTTGCTATTTATTTTGTCTTTTCTAAATATTTAACTTCGTTTTCTTCAAAATTTACATTTATCATTTCGTATGTATTTTACTTTCTCATATAATTTATGATTATATTATTGTGACTCTTATAGAAAAGATAATGTCTATGACACTACGGCAGTCTCTCGGCAGATTTGTTTTCCTATGGCGCTAGTGCAGTGTAGGATGTTTTCACTCTACAATACTACATACACTTCACTAGCACCTTTATCGGCTGGGGGAACACGATCGCGTCACCTAAAACGTGGGACAATATGGCTAGTGTCATAGGTCTGAACTTTACTTTTCAATTAGATAACGAGTCATGCTTATAACGTTGAAATATCATGTGTGTGAAGTTGGCATACAGTGTTAAAAAAATTGTTCCAAGTAGCATTCATATAGTAATAGAGTTCTTGAAACGGAGAAAATCAGTTCTAATCATTAAAGGAGAAAAAATTGAAAATAAAGTTTTGGGGTGACAACTTCACGCAGCATACAAAAATGAAAAATGTGCATTTCACTAATAGCTGCGAGGTCATCTAGAATAGTACTAGAGTTCCTGAAAAGGAAAAATCAGTTTTAATCATTAAAGGAGAAAAAATTGAAAATTAAGTTTTGGAGTTCCAATTTCACGCAGCATACAAAAATGAAAAATGCGCATTTCAACGACTATTCTGAGCTCATCTAGAATAATTCTAGTGTTCCTGCAAAAAGAAAAAAAGTTTTTACAAATTTGGCTCCAAAAACGCATTTTTTTAAAGATAATAATGAGTGTGGATGCTTTTCTGACATCATAGCAACTACAATTCGTTGTATTTAGTTCTCACGTGGATATTCCAATGCCAAAAAGGACCTATTTTTCTCGGAAACACAATTAAAAAAATGCTTTGTCAAGTGAATTTGTAAGGCGAAGTCTATGCATTCAGGTGCGTACAATTCAAAACAGTACCCAGCAAGAGAATATAAGTCTCCTTAATTTTTTATGAAATGTTTAGCGGTCACACAGTTTGTAATTGTTACTTTGACAATGTTTTTGTTTCATACCTAAGTGGGAAAAACATTTTCTTCTTCGATTAAAAAGTTCAGGACAGTTCTGTGCCAGGAAACAATTCTATAGTTTCCAACAAATTTTTTCGACGCATCTGCCATCATTTCGGCGCAGAAAAAATATGTTTACTTAAAAAATAATTTCCAAGTGGGAATAGTATAATGTGAACTAAAGATGAATGGTTGTCTGTTTCGGACGAGCGTGAAGTTTACAATACGAGCCGTGTGACTGGTAAACATTTCATAAAAAACTAAGAAGACTTGTAATATTCTCTAGCTGGGTACTGATTTCTAATTGTACTTTCCTGAATGCTTAGGTTTTTCCCTACTAATTCGCTCAACTAATGATTTTTTAATTGTTTCCATGCAAACAAGACCCTATTTGGCATTGGAATATCCACGTGAGAACTAAATACAACGAATTGCATTTGCTCTGACCAGCAAAGCATCGTCACTCATTGTTACCTAAAAAAAAAAATTGTTTTTGGTGCCATATTTGTAACACTTTTTTTCTTCTTGCAGAAACTCTAGACCTATTCCAGATGAGTTCAGAACAGTCGCTGAAATGCGCATTTTTCATTTTTGTAAGATGCGTGAAGTTGGCACCACAAAACTTTATAATTTTTTGGCCTCTAATGATCGGAACTTTTTTTCCCTTTTGCAGTGACTCTAGAACTATATTAATGCTACTTGGAATAATTTTCATTTTATTTTTTTAACATTTTGTATGCCAACTTCACAAACATTGAAACATCTCGCAACGCTTTTTATAACCGAGTTTCACTATACATATTTAAATATATATATATATATATATATATATATATATATATATATATATATGTATGTATATATATAAATATGTATATATATATATATATATATATATACGTATATATATATATATATATATGTATATATATATACGTATATATATATATATATATATATATATATATATATATATATATGAGAATGTAGTTTATACACATATAATACAGATTATACTCTGTGTAGAAATATACTGAAGTGTTTATAAATTATATTAAAATCTTACAATAAATATCAAAACTGTATAGAAAACGATGAGATATAATAAACAATAATTTATGAATTGTTATGATTGTTCATGAAATGAATGTATCAAAGATGAGAAAATGAATTATTCAATTCGATGGGAAGGTCATAAGGTACTGTTTTTTTAAAAAAATGTATAAGTACAACAGTTAACCACATTAGAGAATTAATGACATTGAGTCCACACATGGTAACAAAAAAAACCTTCATTTGATACTTCTGAAGAATAATATTTATCATAAACACGCATGCAATTATTATTATTCCAGTTATTGTTTCTATAGTACCTTGCACTTTAGAGAAATTTTGTAATCCTAATTCTTCACGAATGACAATAGATTCCACGATCGAAATCGTACCGTAACTGATTCCAAATATAATGCTGCAAATTGATAAACTGCCTCCTTCTGGTGTATTTACGATTTCTAAAAATGAAACAATATTTTTATCATGGTATTTTAATTATATATATATATATACATACATATATATATATACATATATACATACTTACATACATATATACATACATACATACATACATACATACATACATACATACATACATACATACATACATACATACATACATACATACATACATACATACATACATACATACATACATACATACATACATACATACATACATACATACATACATACATACATACATACATACATACATACATACATACATACATACATACATACATACATACATACATACATACATACATACATACATACATACATACATACATACATACATACATACATACATACATACATACATACATACATACATACATACATACATACATACATACATACATACATACATACATACATATATACATATATACATATATACATATATACATATATACATATATACATATATATATATATATATATATATATATATTACACATATTTTTAGGTTGATAGAAAAATAATTGCGGTTTATGACCTTAAAATTTATGTACATTTTTTAATTTAAGTGGTTTTAAGTAATTGGATGACTAATGTCTAACTTTTGTGCAAGCTCTCGAATTGTTGTGCGTGATTCTGATTCAACAAACGCCTTCAGTTGGTCGTTATAAACTGAAGAAGAATGCCCGCGACCTTCTCATCTTTAAGGATCTCGTCCCCAGCATGAAGTTTTTGGAAGTACCATTGGAACCGTACGTTCCATAAGAGTACCCACATCAAAATCATCTTTAGTTAATGAGCAGTTTCTGCTACTTTACCTCCCGTTTTGAACTCATACAAAAAAATGCTCTTATTTGCTTCTTTTCATTCTTTAATTTAAGAGCCCAATTTGAAGCAAAATTAATAATAAAACCAAAGTTGATGTTACTAATATACAGATCGAAAAATGAACTTTAAAATTATATTAATATGAACAGGATGACATGACATTTTCACTAAAAAAGTTAATGTTAGAATTCAAGAAACAAAAACCGCAATTATTTTCCCACCAACTTAATAATTAATCAAAAAGAAAACATGCACTGTTAAAAATAGGAAGAGTTATTTGAAATAAATTGTGGAAAAAACGCAAGGACTTGTGTCGCAACCTAGTAAAAAGTTTTTCAATAGGGACGCAATTTTTTAAGGGGCTATATTTCACTGATATTAAACTGACAGACGTATTTACTTGACATTTGTTAAGTTTTAACATTGCAATTTTAATTATGGCTTCGTATACAACAAAACAATGCACTGAAATAATACAATTGTATTATTATAACGGTCGTTCTATAAAATATACATTTCATAAATTATTTGCGACATTTATTATCGAAATACTCGTCCATACGAATTAACAATTCTTCGATAAGTGAGTAAATTTGAAGAGACTGGATCGCTTAAAGACAAAGAAATATTGACATGTGTTCTGAAGAAAACATTGACTTAGTTCATGACAGAATGTATCAAAAGAGCCAGGAATATCAATTCCGCAACGTTCACAGAAATTGAACTTTTCACAAACGACCAAGTGGGGTATTCAGCATAAGTATTTATTGATGAAGGCTTATAAAGTTTAATTAACACAAGAATTGAAGCTACCAAACCATTCACTGTATCGGAAATTTGTTAATTGGATACTAGAACAACAGCACGATTTTTCTTAAAAATCATCTTTAGCGATGACGTTCAATTCGAATTATCTGGCCTCGTTAACAAGCAAAACTTTCGAATCCGGAATGAAAAAATTCGAAGATAATCGTTGAGAATCCACTGTGTACAGAAAGTACACAGTGGGTTTGGTCAGGTGGAGTCATTGGTCCCTACTTTTTCGAGAATCGGGCTGGAAAAGTAATTACTGTGAATAGAGAAAGATACTGAAACATGATAACCAATTTTTTTATGGACAAAATTGGATGATATTGATCTGGAGGACATGTAGTTCCAGTAGGATGGTGCCACAAGTCATACAGCTAGTGAAAAATTGATTTATTGAGGACGAAATTGTCAAAGTAAAGTAAAATAAAAGAAATGTAATTTTACAGTTAGCTGTGATTTAAAAAACAAGATAAACATTGATCTGTATGTTTTGTTAAAGAAATATATGTAGTTGTTAATTGTTAAAAATGTAAAGAGTCAATTGTAGAATGTATAGTGCAGTTGAAATGTAATCACTGTAGGAGTCAGTTCAGTTAATCAGGATAAATATCTAATATATAAAAAACATAAAAGTGTAATAGAAATATCCTGGTCGTGCCATTTACAGGAATGGAGACATTAGTTTATCATAGAAATCCTGCGATTTAACATCATTGGACTACTTTTTTCGGTGTCACAAGGACACGTAGACGCCAATAATCCGAAAACAATTTTCGACCTAAAAGATGAAATCCGAAAAGTAATTGGTGAGATAGAGTCCCAGTTGTGTAGGGATGTTATGGAAAATTTTAACAAAAAAATGGTCAACGTAGCGGTCACTTACACAATATTATTTTTCATTTATATATGGTACACCCTCAACTATTATCTACAGTAAAGAAACATGAAATTTTAGCGCAAATTCTGTGTATTATTTTAATTTATAAAATGCGTTCTTATCGTAAAACCTTACATTTAAAATATTTCAAGTGTATTTTGAATATAGACACCGAAAGATGGTATACGTGGGTCGTTTGATAAGTTTGGTAAATTTCTATTATGTGGCACCATTCATTTGGCAACTTCGCAACTATAAAGTGTCACTTTTCAAATTATCATAGTTAAATTTCATTCAGAAGTGATGCATTGTTCACGTTCTATAGAGGTTTGAAGCGAGAATTGTAGCAGTTGCCGTAAAAATGGAAAACAAAGATTAAGCGTTTTTGCCTCGATTCGTCACCATGGATGAAATATGGATCCACCACTACACACACCTGAGTCGAAGTAGCAGTCAAAACAGTGAACAACGACTGGTGAAAGTGCACTGAAGAAGATGAAGACCGTTTTATCGGTTGGGATGATGGTGACCACTGTTTTTTTTCGATTTCCAAGGAATCATCCTGATCGACTACTTGATGAAGAGAAAAACGATAATAGAAGCCTATTATGCAACATTATTGGATCGTTTGAAAGAAGAGCTGAAATAAAAACGGCCAAAATTGGCGCACAAAAAAGTGCTCTTTCACCAGAACAACGCCCTACAAATCGACTTTCGCAATTGCAAAATTGCATGAATTAGGCTTTGAATTCATTTCTCATCCACCCTATTCTCCGGACTTGGCCCTGCGCTGCTTCTTCTTGTTCCCAAACTTGAAAATTTGGTTCGGTAGGAAGAAATTCTTGTCGAATGAGTATGCCATCGCCGCTGTCAATGCGTATTTTGTAGACTCGCTAGACTAAGTGTATAGCTTTCACTGAAGACTATGTTGAGACAAAATCGTTTTTTTTCCAAAAAAACGGTGTTTACTTTTTTTACCATACTTATCAATCTAACCACATATATGCTTGCTTGCATTTATTCGACCTCCTCCTTCCTCTTTCTCTTTAAGCTCATGGACTTATTCTAACTTTGGATATTATGTGTTTATAAAAAAATATTGCGTTGAAACTGAAGTTGAACAGTTATTTATCTTTCGATTTTTTAATCGCCCTTTTTTAAATTAATTATTATTTAAAAAGAACTTACTGTGAAAAATGTATGATAAAAGAACCGATCCAATCACTGCAATGTATTTAAATTTACTTTTCGGTATATTTGCAGTCCATGGTGTTATAACTAACACACTTATCCATGACAAAGAAGCAACAGACATGTGAAACGATGACGGTTTTTGCTTTATATCATACTGACTAGAAGTTTTTACATATGTCGGTATTAAAGTTGCGAAAACAAACAAATTTAATACCGTACATATTTTTAATAATAACGTAGGATAAAAATCTATTAAACGTATCGATCTCATGAATGGAATTCCAACTACATATTTTATATTTCCAATTTGTTGTTTACAGAACATCCGTATCGTATGTGTCTGATGTGGTAGACAACACGACATATGTCTCCGGTTCGTTTCTCTGTGATTTAAACGTGGATTTTGACTATTTTCCGCCCATTCTTTCACAAAATCTTCATTTTGTGAATTCTGGATACTCGTCTGTGGAAGATTATCACTACTTTGATTAGTTTGTGTTGCGTTTTCAGTATTATCATCAGCCACCGGTTGTTTTTCACAATCGTTACATTCGCTATTCGCATTGCTGTTTGTCTTATCACGAATTATTATTTGTTCTAGTTGATCGCTAATCATACTCAGTCGATTTAAATTGAAACTATAACTTTTTTTGAACTGATCGTCCGATTCACTAGTGAAAGAAAACGAAGAGTTACTTTCTGTTTCTTCGGGAATTTCTGGTAAAATCTCGACACCATATATATTTTTATGTTTAGTAAATGATTCTTTCGCGGCGCTTTCGTAATCGGGAGAACTGGATGTTGAACTGGTCGAAGAATCTGATTTTTCTTCAATCTCATCATTTAAGTTAGATTCTTTTGTTGAATCAGATGGACTTTTCCAACTTCGAAATGTGTCTTTCTGAATAAAATCACTTGTCGTTTCAGTATTATTATCTGAAACATCTTGTGTTTCTTGTGGACTTGATTGTTCTAGTAAGTTGAATGATTGGGTGAGTTCAGATTCCAATAACTTGATAGGGCTAAAATTATAATAATAAGAATTAGAAGGTGCATATATATATATATATATATATATATATATATATATGTATATATATATGTTTGTGTGTATGTATAACTATTTTTTAACTTTTAAAGATATATAGCGAAAGAGATAGATATATGGACAAGAGAGATTTTTAATACATCCGATCCTTTTTTGCACAATAGATTGGTCGACGCTTAAAAAATACATTATTGTAAATGAAAATTTGATAGTCGTTCTAAATATAAAAAAATGCGTAAAAAATATTAATAATTGTGAAGACACTTGAATTGGTTTCTTTAATTAAAGTAAAAAACTTACACTTTTTAATTTTTTATTTCATATGGCGAAAAACATATAAAGAAAAAAATTTGTGTGGAACTCCCGCGCGTTGGAAGTGAAATTTGTTACCGTCGTTTTTTAAAAAATCAAAGCAGTTAATCTTTCTTAATGTGAATAAGTTTCAGGATATTCGGATTAGGAGACGGTAATGCGGTTTGTAAATTGAGTAAATATAATGTAATTAAATTAAATAGTTTAATCTTTATCCATTAATCTCCATCGGTTTGTACTCTGAGAATTAAATTATTCGTTTATGATAACTAAAATACGGTATAAATATTTTCGACTGTAAATTATCAAAATAGCAAGCAAATACTGCATCGATTATAGTGCTGGACCTGGTAGTGGATCTATTCTTATCAGTATTTAATTTGAAGTTGAATGTTTCCTCTAAGAATGTGATCAGTGGTTGTGCTTCTTTTGAACCAAAATTAATGTTGAAATCGCTACTGAGAATCATTAGCAATTTATCCAGATTTCTTCTCAAGAATTTTGCACCTTCAATATTTTATATCAGCAAGATTTAGTGAATAAATCCAATGATCTCATCAACACTTCTGTTCGGTGATATATATATATATATATATATATATATATATATATATATATATATATATATATATATATATATATGATGACCATAAGAATCATTTGTCCATTTTCCAGTCGACATTGGTCTGCAATCCTATGGAATGGACACACACTGAACTGATGTGTTGTAAATTCATTTCCATGTTAGGAGTCGCAACGTTTGTCACATCATTTACATTGCTGTAAATCGTTACTCCTCTAATTCTTACATTTGAACGTTTAAATTTTTCAACACAATCGAAACTGTGAATGTCTATCCTTTCTTCATTTTTCAGCTATGTCTCTGATAATAGCAAGAACACGTTCGCTGTTTTTTATTTTTCCATATATTGTCAAAGTATACAAATATCTTCTTCTTGTAAATTAAAGTTATTTCGTTGGGCACAAACATTTCTTTTTGAAAAGGTAAGCTGTAATTCATTTTATATTTAATAAAATTTTTCTCTATCAAGTACTAAGTTTCCGTGAAAATACCAATATTTTGATGTTTAACATCTTACCTCCGCATTTAATGTTTGACCTCTATGGAAATTATTTTGAAGATCGGTTTTCCAAATATGACACATTCCATTGATTTCACTGATGGGTCTATTCCAACAGGTAAAAAATGATTTTTTCCATATAAAGTATGTACAAGAAACAATAGAATATTAAATAGAAAAGTATAATTTCGTACAAGTGCATACACCAGACGTCGGTGACCGCAAAGGGTACGTCGTGCAATTGTAGGTGAGAGAGTAATTATTGCTAGCGATAGATTCAAAAATTTAAAAAAACTGCAGTGCAACACAAATAACTCCTATTGCAAATTTTGGGATTAGTTTGCACCTGTAAAATCAATGGGCCCGTAGAGTTTCTACCTAAAAGACCACACTACCAATACGGTCAGTAGTCACTGTGAAAGTGTGTGATGAGATAGAGAGAGTGGGAACGTTTTTCTCTCATTCCACACACGGTTTATTGGTGGGAGAAGCGTTTCACTTTTCATGTCGTTCGAGCAAATTTACACTACTCCGACTATAAAAGTTTCACTTCAAAAAAAAATATATAAAACTACAGAATAAACTTTAAGAAGCATATAAATTCATTTTTATTGTTTGTTTGATGTAGTCGTTCGATGCTCTCACTATTGATGACGAAAATCATTAGTGTGTGCTTCTTTGGACGACCTGTAAGAATCTTTTTCAAACTTAAATTCATCTGTAACTCGTTGACAAGATTCTGTGTTACTGAGATCCTTGATCCAAGTCATTTATATTAGGAGTACAAATTATTTTTTTAAATTCACTCCTCAATAACACTGTTTTAAATTAAAATATATTCTCGTCATTTTAGATTTTGAAGTACCTTTTTAAAATGGAAACAATTGAATACCGTGTAGTGATAGTTTTTTGTTTTTTCTAAAAAAAAATTTAATACACATGGAATTTTTTAATGAAATGAAAAAATGTATTTGGAGATAATGTATCTTCATTAATAATTGTATTTTGTCAATGAAGAATGCGTTTAATGAAAGCGGAATCTATTATGTTTAGAAATTAAACCAGTGCTTTAAATTGAGTCAATCATAACACTGTTTTAAATTAAAATATTTTCTCGTTATCTTAAGATTTTGAAGTGTTAGCCTTAACGTTTAAAAACACTATATATCTTGGTCAAGCCATTGACATAATCCAACAAAACAGTAATGAACTCAATGACGTTCGAAAAGCAGCATATTAGAAATTTCATACTTTCAAATTTCAGTTGAAAAAAATCCTTCCGAAACTGTGGAAATGATTTGTTCAGCTTCGGAGAAAAGTGTTGTGATTGATAAAACAAGTAAAAAATGATAAAACAGTATAAAAGGTCCGAAAATGCATAGACGTTTTCATTGATTAAAAAGCGTCTTATTTTTTCGGCAAGAGATTCGTCAGTTACCCGACAGATGGAGCAAAGTCATATAAAATAATGGGAGATATTTTGAGGATTGGAACTTATTCCATTTTTCTGTAAACAATCATTTTCCATAAAAAAAGGTATCGAATTAATTAGTACAGCTAAGAACTATCCTGGATTCATTTTGTTGCCCTGACAATTTATTTGTCTTAACAATAAACCCGGTATGTCTTTTATATGATCCCCTTTTTTATGGTTCCAATAATTCCTTATGAAGTTTTGTGTAGCGCTTCGTATAAAGTTCTAATTTATTTTGAAATTTTCGAGCACGTTCGCCGTTTGTCAAAAAACAGTCTTCCAGCTGGGTTGCAATTATTACTCCATGTTTAATTGTTTTTGTTCTAAATGGTAGTTCTTCTATCTCGCCATCGTTGCCATTTTACAATTTGACGTTACTCGAAGAGGTTTCGATCAAGTCTCCATCGGCTTTTATCTGGTTGAGAAAGATCTCAACAACATTATCGTGCGTCATATCTTTAAAGTCTTCTCTGTCTACAAACCGAATTAAATGAATAATACCTGAAGAATTGGTAATATAATTCATTGAAAATATTGTATTTCACTTTTAATACATTCTGATCATAGTGAATTCTAGCATGCATTCATTGTAGAACTGATAGGGAGCCAAATCAGGTGAATACGGTGGATACTGAAAGATTTCAAACTTCCATTTGACCAATTTTTGCTGAGCCACAACGCTTGAATGAGCAGGTGTACTGTCATGGTGAAACATTTTTTTTCTTGGCCATTCTGGTACGTTTTTCTGCAATCGCTGCCTTCAACTTCTCTAAAAAGTGATATTGGCCAATAACTGTTTTTCCCTTCTGAAGATATTTGATCAAGAGAATTCCTTCCACATCTCATCAAACTGACGCCATAGCCGAGTGAACCGTTTTAGCTTTCTTATGAAACGTTTCACCGCATCCAGTCCACTGTTTTGGTAACATTTTCGGTTCTGGTATGTAATGGTGAATCCAAGTTTCATCTATGTTCACAAAATACAACATGAAATCCTTTGGATTCTTTTTAAACAGTTTCAAGCATTCGACTGATGTTTGTTATATGAACTAGTTTTTGCTCTGCAGTGAGCAAACGCAACACTCATCTTGAGAAAAGTTTTTTCATACGCAATTAATTATGAAAAATCATGTGTTCGTTCAGTTGATATGACTCTGCTATCCATCAGAGGATAAAATCTCTGTTATCTTCTGCTATCTCGCTCAATTTCGTTCGCCGGTCAGAAAAAACAATATCGCGCACTTCATTGATGATTTCTAGCTTGACAGCTGTTCTTGGACCTCCTGAATATGATGAATTTTCAATATTCATTCTCCCACGTTTAAATGCATTCACTTAAGGTCGAACAGTTTTGTAAGAAGGACAAGATTCGCCCAATATAGAAATATCCTCTCACGAATTTCTGTTGCTCTTTACTCTTCTAAGAAAAAAGAACTGAATCACACCTCGAATTCCGATTTTATCCATTTTGCATTTTAACTCGAAACACTTGTCTTGAAACAACTGTCAAACGCAAAATTAATGGCGGAATGACTTGCAACTTCACATATTAAAAGAGATGGAACTGTATGAAAATATACATAGTTGTCTCCCTTTTCCACAACGTGTGCACAAACTAAGTTATTCTCCAAACCATCCACGTATAATAAAAAAAATTCCAAGCGTCATTGAATTTTAGTTCGTCTTTTTTTCTAGCTTCTTCAATATATGTTAACACTTTTCTTGAGGTACTATTACGTTTTAAAAATTGAAATAATCTCTTAATTCAACGGTCGAATAATTGAAGTGATGTTTAGTAGAAGAAAAACTAATATTCACGTTTGAATGTTCTATTAATGGATTAGCAGATACTTTATCAATTATTAGAAGAGTTTCTGACGCTTATTTCTTTTTCTACTATTACTCTGTCACTTCTGGTAGAAAATATCTTAACCCAACCTGTGAATAAAGTCGCATGAACTCAATTTTTCTCAATAAGCATCCAATGTACAGTCATTTCTTTAAATCCTTTCCCTTTAACGCTCAAGATATAAGAGTTCTGTTTACGAACATCAGTTTAATTATTCGAACTCCAAAAGCATTGCTGTGGAGCAAAAACATCACACGATTCTTAGCAACTGTTTTTAAAGAAAAAAATCGTATAAAAAAAGAAACCATGTCGACCGAAGATATCGTGTAAAAAAGATCGGATGGATACAATATTCAATTGTCCATAAAATATATATAATTTCTGTAAGAACGGATTTATACTAACTTCATTAAATACTGACTAACTCTCCCTTTTCCGGTACGGTAAACACAGCTGACCGAGTGTTTTTATTTGCGAACATCCTTCTTTCCGTTACTCACATAACGCTGATATTCTTTGTTATCCTTCATTATTCGGTACTATCACTGATGAATTTAAAAAAAAACAATGATAGGAACCGCAGATATGCTTCAATTCTCTCTTTTATTTCAGAACCAACCTCAACTCTGCTACACATGAGTTGTTCAATAAATGTAAGTTTGCTGTTTGTCAAACGTTTGCCACGAGGAAGTAGAGTGTTATTTTTAATTATATTTCTTTATTTTCTTGTAATAAATATTGTCTATTAATACTTATCGCCGGTGTAAAGATTGCCTTTGATGTTCACCTAATTAAAAATCCTTTTATTCGTTCATAAATAGTAATTCTCATGAAAAATATTAGCGGTAAACTGTGTTCACTGCACCGGCACGGAGAGTTTTAAAATGGCACCGGGATGGAAGAGTTAATGCATAGACTGTTTTTATAGGGATAGGAAATTAATTTAAATCATAATAAAATTTACATGGATACGATTAAATAATACATGAATACATTACGTTTGATAGTTGGAGTATCTTGAAACGACAACTGGAGGTCCATACACTTTATAATTTTTCAGTAAAAGCATAGCTGGAACAATGTTTAACATAATGGCACCATGTATTAGAAATATTTCGTTTTGATTGGCCACTGAATATTCGTATATTATTACATCCATTAATTTAGGCATTATAAAATGACCGATTGCAATACTGAATTGTATTAATAGATTAATTGATGTTGGATGGTAATGGTATTTGTCAGAAAGAAAGGTTTCTATGCGGCTGATTAAGAAGCTAGTTCCTAAACCTATAAGAAAAAAAATGTAAGTTAATTAATATGCCTATATATATATATATATATATATATATATATATATATATATATATATATATGCAGCTGTGTACAAAAAAATATCACTTTATTTAATATTTTACGACACTTATAAAGTACTACATAATTTTTTGTTGTAATCTAAAGACATATAGTGTCATGTGATGTCTAAAAATTACTTAGAATTTCACTTCAAATAAAGTAAAATCCCCGCTTTTGCGAATATCAACATTTTAGTATGTAAAATAATAACAACGTTTCATTTTTTAGAAAGAGTTAGTGAAAGTTTGCCAATTTTTTTTAATTATCGGGGGCTTTGCCCCATACTCGCTACGCTCGGTGCCGTTCGGGGATCTCCGCTTCCTTTCGCTTCGCTCTTATCGCATATATTGACTCAATATCGTAATATATATATATATATATATATATATATATATATATATATATATATATATATATATTGTTAGTATGTCTATACAATTATTCTCGTAGATATATTGCATTGTTGAATGCTAATGTGTGCCCCTCTCGTAGATAATAATATATTGTAACGTAGTTGTTTTATAAATTCGCACATCAATATCATGATTCTCTGTGAAAATTTCATGTAACTTCTGAAAATTTCATCGTTTATAATAATTTGATACTAAGTCTCTATACATTTTTTTTAGTAAAATTTTATGGAACTTTTTTATATATAAATAGATTATAATTAAAGGTAGGATAATTAGGATAAATAATTAATTATTAATGACTGAAGAATCATCGAATAATGCAGTATTGTGAGCGGTTGAGGTTTGACGAAAATTGAAATGTGCACTGAAACTACAGTGGGTACTTTAGTCGACGTTGCTCATGCATTAAAATTGTCTGGATGGTAATGGCGACCACTTTGAATACCTGTTGTGATTGTTGAAAGCAAACATGACTCAAAGTCATCTCTTTATATCTATACAATTTTAGTAATAAAGCTTTTACGCAGATATTTTATACGTTGAAGTGTGTCTACATTTTTTCGAACTCTGTATGTGTGTGTGTATGTGTAAATATAGTCATAGCACAGACAGAGAAAGAATAATTTCAGAAAAAAAATGTTATAAAGTAGAAGAAAACCTAGAATTAAAGGTTAAAAAAAGAAAAATACAAAAAATTTATTTTTAAAGATAAAAATATTTTTATACACATAAATGCAGTTGAAACGGATCTGTTTCAAAATGTTTTATTTACAATGGCATAACAATTTCGAATTGTACATCTAGCTACGGATATTCATCATTTTGTTGTATAGAAACATATTTAATGGTCTTGCTGCAATAGTAGGAAAGTAATTTGAAAACTATCGATCGACTATTTTATTTTAAAAATAGACCGACTGCACATTGCGTACCACAAACTGTCTTGGACAGTTTAAAAATGTCTAACATTATTATATGTTTATATATATATATATATATATATATATATATATATATATATATATATATTATATTAGGTATAAAAATTAATTGTGTCTTTAAATTGAATCAATAAAATTCTGTTTTAAACTAAAATATTTTCTCGTCCTTTTAGATTTTTCAAGTGCAAACTTTAAGATTTAGAAACATTAAGGGGACCCGGTGGTCTAGAATTTTCGAAAAATCGATTTTTTTTTCGAAAGTATAGTATCTTAAAAATATACTGTTAAAATTTGATGACGAAATTCAGAGTATTTCAGGATCTACAGCTCATTAGAAGGTCAGGTAGGTAGAAGAATAAGTGGAGCAGTTGAAACTTTAAACGCGTTTATCTCGAAACTACTTTTTTTCGTCTTGCGGGGGCCAGAAAAAAAAACTACTTGACCGATTTGTCTGAAATTTTAATGTTATTCTGAATAGTTCTAGCTCTCGCTGGAGTAAAACTAATAGTTTCCGTAAAATATTTATATTTTTTTTATTAACAAAACATTCAAAAATACTGGTCGTTTTCAAACTTGTACTTTGACTACGCGCCATTTTGTCAATTTTTTTTTGTTGTTATTCTACTTCCTGCGATAGCTATATTTATACTAATTAAAAATTCGTCAATTGTTTTATTTCAGATCAGAGGGAGAGATAAATCATCATTCACCACGCAATTCCATTTTTTTAGAGAGGGAGACTTCAGCATCATTTTTCTAATTAAAAAAAAATTTTTTTTTGTCTTTATTTTCATTTTTGTGTAGTTTATTAGTAATAAAATAAGTGTAAAAAAATTTGAAAGCATTATTCATTACCCTCATATAGAAAAAAATTTCTTAAAATAGCTTAAATTTTAGGCCGCTAGACCACCGGGTCCCCTTAAATATCTTGGCCAGCAGTGGACACGATGGAGTACGAAGAGCAGCATATTAAGCATTGAATACTTTTCGAATTTCAATTGAAGAAAATGCTAGCGAAACTATGGGAATGATTTGTTCACATTTGGATGAAGGGGTTGTGACGCATAAAACATCCAACGAAATGCTGAAACAGTGGAAGAAGATCGAAAATACAATACGATTTCATCCATTCAAAGCTGTCATCTTTTTTTCGACAAGGGATTCGTTAGTTACTGGATAGATGGAGCAAAGTTATATAAAGTAATGAGGGCTATTTTAAGGATTGAAGTGTATTCGATTTTTCTGCTAATAAAAATTCATTTTTTATAAAAAAATAGCACCGAAATCATTTGTACACTTGAGGCATTTATTGGTCATGATTGGCACTTGCTAATCCAAAATTCAACTAAAATTTAATTTGAGAAGGTATCACCCGATCAATACAATGATTAACTATTTATGATATTTAAATTTTCATTTCATGATTTTGTTATTTTCATAAAAATGATATGCAATATACTGTACTTAAAGTAAAAAAAGATGTTTCATTATTTCTAATTGTTTGTTCGTAGTAAAATTTTCTAGCTATAGAATAATTTGTATAGAATCGACTTGTGATTTAATATGTTTCAAGAAATATTTCTTACCCAAATGATTTTAACAATTATTGTGTGAATTTAAGTGTAAAGCGTACAAATATGACTTTTAATATATTTATTTCATATATATTTATGAAATTCCTCGTTCCAAGAGTTATATATATATATATATATATATATATATGCAGACAGGGATGGATCTGTACATAAGAATGTTGTTCAGATTGAAACTTTATCATTTTTGAGGCCCCAATGAATATATATATATATATATACATATATATATATATATATATATATATGTTATATACATACATACATATATATATATATATATATATATACTAGGGATCTACACCCTACTCGCTTTGCTAGTCAACCCCATGCTCGCTGCGCTCGCCCACTTGTCAATTATAAACATGTACATGTAACCGAATGAAACAATAAACATATTTGGGTATCATAAAATCCTCGTCCCAAATAAATAAGTAGACGTCATGTATTTTTTTATGTTTTGTGAATAATTTTGATATATATATATATATATATATATATAGAGAGAGAGAGAGAGAGAGAGAGAGAGGAGAGTTAAACATATTGGGCACAATAGAACTTTGTCCCAAATGAATAAGTAAAACGAACAATTAATCAACGGCTCTAGTCAAACAGGTGCAACATGATAATGACATACCCTATGCGACAAAAATAACCAAAGAAAAAATAAAACAGCTGAACTGGGAAGTTTTACCGCATCCACCATATTCATCCGATATTGCGCCATCTAATTATCATTTGTTTAGATCTACGGAACACTCATTCAAAAATAAAATGTTACAAATATCAATGATGTTCAAGTTCGCCTCGAATCATACTTTTCATCACACCCAGCACTTTTTTATAAGAGGAATTGAAAATTTACAGAATAGAAGGCGAAAGGTTGTGGAGTTAGTTAGTTAGTTATTGGGGATTTAAGGCTCATCGACAACGGAGGTCATTAGCGCCCGAACACAAATTATAATTTAAAAACACACCCCGTTTGCGCACTTGCATTCGAATCACCCCTTAATTCGAAACGCTAATGTATGTGTGCCAAACGCTTAAGAATATTTCATTAAAACAATATTTCTCAAAATGAGAGATAAAGGTGAAACAAAACACATGTGAATGAACTGGACTGTAAAAATACCTAATCTTGATTAGACAATACGTATAAATATAATAAAATAAAGGTTGTGGACAATGATGTCAAATATGTAATTCATTTGAAAATAATAAAAAAATGGACTCATGTGTGTGTTTAAACTTGAAATAATTGCTTATTCATGGGTATCTCTAATACCAATTCTTGAAGTCAATTCAATTACTTAATGAATATCCAAAATGTTTTATTGTGATTGCAAACACATCCAATAGATTTGTATGTTATAACATGACATGGCTATCGTTTGAATGGGTAAAAACAATGTAATACGTAAAGCACTCAATGGACGAACTGAACAATAATTTATATTTCAAAGTCATTAAAAGTTTTTATATTAACCATAAATTAAGATAGCAATAAATGTCTGATATTTTATTGCACAATGTATAAGTTTCTTATTATACTGAACATGTTTATTTAAAAGAAGAGAAAACAATTTAAAGAAATTGAATTTCAATTTGTAAAGTAAATACGAATAACTCAGTAGTTCAATATATTTATTTTCCCTATTTCTCTCTTATTTATTCATTGCCATATGTGTATATATATACATATATATATATATATATATATATATATATATATATATATGTATATGTATATATATATATATATATATATATATATATATCGAAGGATGAAAAAAATTAAATAAAAATATGAAAAGAAAAAAATATCAATTCTCGAATATATTTGTATATATATATATATATATATATATATATATATATATATATATATATATATATATATATATATATGCATGAATTCTCCTACGTATAATGGCAATAATAAAACGATGTGAAACAATTTATTTAACGAAATGTTTTCCGTCATCTGGAAAAAAGAAAACTTGTAATAGAAAATGTGAGTTGTGGAGGAGTTGAATTTTTTCTGAATTCTTATGACATCCATTCACCATGAAATGCTCACGTGTCATCCGTTTGAATGTCATGAATGTAATATTTAAAACGACAGGGAAAAAATAGTATTTTACTGCGAGAATGATAAAAAGAATCTAGTAAGAAAGAATAAGAAATAATAAACACAATGTTGTGTGTGTGTATATACACATATATATATACACATATATATATATATATATATATATATATATATATATAAATATAGGAACAGATCTATATGGAAACTAATAAAACTTGAGTTTCAAGATCTCGCTTTGTCAGGAGTCCCACAATGAACGAAAATTTTTAAAAAAATGCGTTGTACAAATAAATAAAACATGTCAAAAGCAAATATTGGGAACCATGAATGTCAAATTATCATTGTTGTACAATTTTATCACTTTAAATTCGGTTGTATTTGTAGAGATTGTAGTAGTCACTTAAATATTAGGTTGGTAGAAAAATAATTGCGGTTTTGATCTCAAATTTATTTTCTTAGCTATTTTAAGTGATTCAGAATTGTTGAATGACTAACGCCTAACTTTTGTGCAAGCTCTCGAATTGTGTGTGGTTCTGATTCAAATAACGCCTTCAGTTGGTCGTTATGAACTGAAGAAGGACGCCCGCAACCTTCTTCATCTTCAAGGGTCTCGCCCCAAGCACAAGATTTTTAGAACCACTGTATTTATTGCACTGTATGTTCCTTAACCCCTTAAGCGTTCATGTAGAGTATACTCGTCATGAATAGATAGCATTTTTTGTTTAATGTCGAGTATACTCATATAGAAAAAAAATCAATTTTGTTATTTATTATAAAATTAGGTAAAAAATGTATATTTTTAATTTTAGCACGTTTTAGAATATTTCTAAACAGTTTTCTCTTTGTTTCGTGAATCTTATGTTTGATATCTAGAGAAGGTATTATAGGGTGTAATAGAAACACTTGTGAAGTGAATAATGTTTTTATTTATCCTCTCAGATGATTTTTACTGATAGTGATGAAAATATATCTTTAGATCCAAGAAAACGGAAAAGAGCGATAACACCTGTAATGTCATCTGATCAAAGTAGCGACGAGGTTGAAGAACATAATGAAGATACGGTTTTATTTCAACGTCTTCTGATAAAAGTAGTGATGAGGATGAAGAAAGTAATGAATCCGATAAAGAAAATAAAAATTCAAATGTACAATGGAATATTAGAGGTGGAGGACGAGCACCATTTAAATTTACTGCTTATCCTGGTACAAATTTCACTATTCCTCATTCTTCAAAAACCAAATGTGTGTTCTATATGGAACATTTTTAAGATTTATTTAACATAATAGTGGAGAAAACTATATGCTGAGCAATATTTGGAAACTCGCCTGAATTTGGAACAACATTCAAGATTAAAAAAATGGATGCCAACGAACAGTAATGAAATACGATTTGTGAATTATTTATCAATAAAATTAAAAAAAATTCAAAGAAACAACCAAAAAAATTTATCATTTTGTTATAATTTAACACAATCTTACAGCAATTGCATTTACTGTCTTTTCGTAGAGTATACTTGTCATCGCCTAGAAATAATTAAGCACACCAGTGCACATTCTCAAAATAAAACCAAACTCTTAGGGGGTTAATAGGAACATAGACCAATTCAATGCACTTGAAACGCATGTAAATCAAATGCAGTGTATGACGATTTCCATTTTAAAAAAAATGTGAACTAGAGCGTACGCAAAACTTCCAAATAACTAAATTGGAAATGTAATATTTATTATTGAATTTACAAACCGTTACTATCAGAAATTTAATTAGTAATTACTTCGGCCAAATTTTAAACGGAGAAAAACACTTTTTTTATACAATATTTAACCAAACGTGCATAATTAAGAGCAAAGAGAAAAAAGCTAATTAAATCTAACAAAATCTATTCATTACGTGACATGTATTCAATCCTTGCACATATTCGAGACCATGTTTACAAGTGAAACATTTCTGAAGTAATCATTATGGCTGTTTAACGTTTTAAATCGTTAAAAAGTGTTAATTCATTCACATAAAACTTCATAAACGTAATGTTTTTTTCGAAACAATTGACCTTATTTTTATTATTAATATTATCTTGAATGAATCAATTCTACCCTCCACTGCCATTTTCTTTCGTCTTTAATTTTCGTGTTACAAAATCAAAACTCAATATATTGAATATGAATTGAAATCATTAATCTAATTACACCGTCAGTGCACTTTATTTAACACAATCCACATAATTTCACTAACTTTAATTTTCTCACTTCTTTCATAAATTAATATTAAAGAGTGTTGTTTCTTGTGGGAGTAATACTATCGACTTGTGTGGCACTAAGGAGTGAGAACTCGACTCCTTTTTAAATTAATGTTTAGAAGTCTATTTTTTGTGATTTTACGTTTTATTTTTGTCAATGAATACAAGGGTTATAACTATTTTTGCGATATGTACACTGACTTGCTGAGACTTGTGACTTAATGACTTGCTTGTTACTTCATGACTCTTGCATCACATCAAATCAAATACAAATTTATTGACATCAATCATATGTACAAACTATTTGTAGTTGTAATGTGTTTATGTGGTGTTGCGTTGTTGTGTGTGTGGTTCCCGCGCCATGGCGCTAACCGCTTACGATCGGGGTTTGTGTGCCGTGATGTTGCAATTTTTATTTGTTGTTTCTGCATGTCTATGGATCGCCATTGTATCGCATAGCGTGTCCGGTTTATATATGATTTCGGGAGGTATTTTAGGTAATATGCGGTTTAATTGTCTGTCATACTAACATAAATAAATATTAGGTTGTAACATATCCAGTTGCCGAATTTCAGTCAGTCAGAGGTCGACCACGATTGAGAAAGGTTCCGTGCAATATTTTATAAGTTTAGCTATTTGGAATTGACTTATGCACTTTGTACCTTTCAATTGTTTGGAAATGCGGAGTTATTGTTATTTTTATTTTTTATACCCTTTAACTGGACGGTGCCACAAAAAATTTGCGTCTACTTTTTTATACGAGTTAAAGTTGGGACACAGTCCAGCGGTAGCAGGTAGAAATATCAATGGAGCTTTCGGAGAAGAGTCGACTACCCAGAGAAATATCAATTATGGTTTAAAAAATTTCATTCCAGTAATATGAATCTCGACAATGAGCCTCGAGGTATGCCCAAAATCATTGTGAACGAAAACATTTCAGAGCCATGGTGGAAGCTAATCCACATACAACAGTTTGAACTCTCGCATGTGATTTAAGTGTTAGATTTATTACTGTTTCTTGTCACCTCACTGCAATAGGAAAGGTGAAAATGCCGGATAAGTGGGTGCCGCACGAATTGACAGATGGTCATAAACTGAGACGCTTAGAGGTGAGTTCTTCATTGATGATTCGAAATGATAAAACGCCATTTTCAAATCGAATCATTACTTGTGATGAAAAGTGGATTTTGTATGATAACAGAAAAAGATCTGAACAATGGTTAAATGCAAATGAAGCTCCAAAACACGCACCTAAGTCGTCATTACGCCAAAAAAACTTATGGTTTACTGTATGGTGAACAAATAAAGGAATAATCCATTATTCTATTTAAAAACCAGCGAAGCACTTATGGCTGATTCATATTGTCGCAAAGTCGACAATATGAATGAAAAATTAAAAACAAAACAGCCAGTGTTGATCAATAGATATGGACCAATACTATTGCAAGACAATGCTCGACCACACACATTTCCAATCACAATTTCTAAATTAAATTCATTAAATTATGAAATTTTACCGTATCCCCCTTATTCACCAGATCTTTCACCAACAGACTATTATCTTTTTCGCCACTTGGAATATTATTTAAGAAATAAAAAATGTTTTGTTAAAAATATTGCGTTTTAATTCTCACCTACGAATTCCGTAATTTCATATGTTGCATTCTAACACTAACGGTTCAAGCCGTTAATTTGCAATACAATAAATTAAGATGTTTTTGGATTTGATACAGAATAATACAACATTGTGGAAATAACCTAATGTAACTTAATGGCCTGACATTTTTGAATAAAGGCAGGCTGAAACAAATTAAACAGATTTGTTTAAATTGTTTCAGTGAATATCATACAAAAGTAACAATATTGTATATTTTTGGTAAAAAAAACTTTTATCTATCTGTATATATATTTTTATGTTATTACTATTAAATATTTGTGTTATAAATGAAAACTGTTGAAAATTATTTGTAAAAGCCTGTATAAGTTGTTGAATAAAAGCGACGCTCACATTTGGGTGACCCTTCCCCCGGTGGAAACATAACTGTCAACGATCAAAGTGTCAAATTGAATCTATCATAATACTATTTTAAATGAAAATATTTTCTAATCGTTTCAAGATTTTGGAGTGCAAGTTTTAACATTTAAAACACTATATATTTTGGACAAACAGTTGGTTTATATCAACTGTTTGTCCAAAACAGTGCCACAAATAACGTCATAAAACAGTGAACACGATGGCGTCCGAAAAACAACATATTCGACATTGAATACTTTTCGCATTCCAGTTGAAAAAAATGCTGTTGAATCCAAAAGAATGATTTGCTTAACTTCGAAAAAGGTTTTGCGATGCATAAAACGTACAAAAAAATGCTAAAACAGCGGAAGAGATACAAAAATGCATTGTCAACTTCTTCGACTCAAAGCTGCCATCTTCTCTTTAACAAGAATTTTGTCAGTTACCCGACAGATGGTTTCATGGTTTAAATTCAGAATAAATTTTAAAAGGGTGAACAGAAAAATTTCAAATATTACCATCAGAATGCCTTTATTTACACATCTTTAGATTACTGTCTTTTATTTATTTTTTAAAATAAAGTACGAACTCCTTAACTGATAAATGACATATTAACCCTTAGCTGCCACTGTGGGTCAATATGATCCCAGTGTGGAATGTGGCAGTTATGTTATACCAGATAAGTGTGGCAGCTAAGGGTTAATATACCGTTGAATAATATAAGAAATCGGTTTTAAAGAATACATCACTTGTGACCTTAACCCTTTAACTACCCGTTGGAGTCAAAAAGACCCCAACAATAGTGTGTTTCGTATGATTCATACAGATAGTGTGTAGTTGAAGGGTTAAATCAAATACAAAAAAAAACATGTCTATATTACTGAAAATAGGTTATGTTTGATAACATTGGGATAGAAGTACGTAATGTCATTGTTTAGATCACTAAGCTCTTTATTGACTAACAATAAGTAATATCAAAAGAGTTTAATGGTGGCGTTCTTATTATTCTAATCATACTATATATAAAACTTGTTTCAATAAAATATAAAAAAAATTAAATATATATTTACCATTGATGATACCAAATATTAAAATTTGGTATAGAATGTTTAAGTAGCCACTGATACTAATACAAATGGCTATGAGAACAGCGCAAGATACGTTTAATTTTATACTTTTACTTCCTTCTTCTATCCAGTTTTCTGCAAAATCGCGACACCATGGCTCTGGAAAAAAGGATTCAATATAAAATCAATTCTCACAAAATATTTTACTATGTATGAAATTTGTTATATGTATATATATATATATATATATATATATATATATATATATATATATATATATATATTAGGATGTAACATATGAAATTGATGAATTTGTAGGTGAGAATTAAAACGTAATATTTTTTACAAAACAAAATATATTTAATCAAAATAAGCACCACCAGCTTCAATGGTCTTTTTCTAACGAAAAATTAGATTATTTGTCCCATTGTTATAAAAATCGACATTTTTAGAACTTATAAAGTCTTCGAATCCTTGAATCATTTATGTTTGGTATCGGAATTTTTTATTTCTTAAATAATATTCCCAGTAGCGAAAAAGACGATAGTCTGCCGGTAAAAGATCTGGTAAATAAGGGGGATGCGGTGAAATTTCATACTTTAGTGAATTTAATTTGGAAATTGTGATTCGAGATGTGTGTGGTCGAGCATTGTCTTGCAATAGTCCATTGGCCAATATCAATTGATTAGCATTGGCTGATTTGTTTTTAATTTTTCATTCATATTGTCGATTTCGCGACAATATGAAGCAGCCGTAATTGCTTCGCCTGATTTTAAAAAAGAATAATGTATTATTCATTTATTTGTCCACAACACAGTAACCATAAGTTTTTTTGGTGTAATGACGACTTGGGTGTATGTCCTAGAGCTTCATTCGCATTTAACCATTGTCGAGATCATTTTCTGTTATACAAAATCCACTTTTCATCACAAGTAATGATTCGATTTAAGAATGGAGATTTATCATTTCAAATCATCAATGAAGAACACACCTCTAAGCGTCTTAGTTTCTGATCATCTGTTACTTCGTGCGGGACCCACTTATCCAGCTTTTTCACCTTACCTATTGCAGTGAGGTGACGAGAAACAGTCATAACACTAACACTTAAATCACATGTGAGAGTTCAAACTGTTGTTTGTGGATTAGCTTCCACCATGGCTCTGAAATGTTGTTCGTTCACAATGGTTTTGGGCCTACTTCGAGGCTCATTGTCGAGATGCATATTACTGGAATGAAATTTTTTAAACCATAATTGATTTTTCTCTGGCTAGCCGACCCTTCTCCGAAAGATCCATTGATATTTCTACCAGCTACCGCTGCATTGCGTCCCAACTTGAATTCATATAAAAAAAGTAGACGCAAATCTTTTGTGGACAACATCCTCTTGAAGCGTATAAAAAAAATAAAAATAACTCCGTATTTAAAAACAATTGAAACAATTGGTACAGTATATTAGTCAATTCTAAATAGCTGAACTTGTAAATTATTGCACAGAACTTTCTCAATTGCGGTCGACCTCTGACTGACTGAAATTCGGCAACTTGATATGTTACAACCTAATATATATATATATATATATATATATATATATATATATATATATATATATATGTATATAGAATGATTCAATTTAGGCTTCCACTTGGAAGTATTAAAATGGGATGCAGCGGTTAAAAAAGTTATGTTATTTTTTATTTAGTATTTTAGTTTTATTCAATACTAAAATACAATTGAACTATTATAAAATACTAATCGGTGATAATATGTTTTTTTCTTAATTTTTACGTTTTTTTTAATACTTTTATGTAGAAGCCTAAGTTGAACCATTCTATATATATACATATATATATATATATACATATATATATATATATATATATATATATATATAGAGAGAGAGAGAGAGAGAGAGAGTTGTTTCTGTCTTTAAATATACGTTGTTTACTGATCATGAAGATAACTGAGTGGTTTTTATAATTATATTTATAGTTGATCACAAAAGCCTAAGTTGAATTATTATATAAATCCCCTCCAAAAATTAGTTAGTAAATTATCGTATTGAACAAAAACCTGTAGAGATTATGTAATAAATTATTATTAACGCTGACACCCGAAATTACATGAAAAATTATGATATTGGTATCATAACAACTGCAATGAAATGTTCGTCTTTGTAATACAACACGTCGCAATATAACTATGAGTGTGATTATATAGACATACTAACATATATATATATATATATATATATAAATGTATATATATATATATAAATGTATATATATATATATATATATATATATATATATATATATTATGGAATTGAGAGAATATATGGGATAGGAGTGAAGCCAGTCGTGGGAGCGAGCAAAGTGGCGGGGTTGGAGCTCTCCGAGGTCGGAGAATGTAATGACTAGAGAGCAAAGCCTCCTAGTATGAAACTTTTATAGTTAGAGAAACTACACTTTCTTTCTGCTTTCTTTTTCGTCTTCACAGTAAGTATGTCTTTATAATTAGGTATAAAGTTTTCTTCTATCTTGATTAATGATATTGTG